>CM064513.1:53973889-54414327 GCA_032716605.1 Paralithodes platypus | reverse complement strand
ACCCTGCCGGGGGACGAATTAGTGTGGGTCCCTACAAGGGGACGAATTAGTGTGGGCCCCTGCCGGGGGACGAATTAGTGTGGGCCCCTTCCGGGGGATGAATTAGTGTGGGCCCCTGCCAGGGGACGAATTAGTGTGGGCCCCTGCTGGGGGACGAATTAGTGTGGGCCCCTTCTGGGGGATGAATTAGTGTGGGCCCCTGCCGGGGGACGAATTAGTGTGGGCCCCTGCCGGGGGACGAATTAGTGTGGGCCCCTGCCAGGGAACAAATTAGTGTGGGCCCCTGCCGGGGGACGAAATAGTGTGGGCCCCTGCCGGGGGACGAATTAGTGTGGGCCCCTGCCGGGGGACGAATTAGTGTGGGCCCCTGCCAGGCGACGAATTAGTGTGGGCCCCTGCCGGGGGACGAATTAGTGTGGGCCCCTGCCAGGGGACGAAGTAGTGTGGGCCCCTACCGGGGGACGAATTAGTGTGGGACCCTGCCAAGGGATGAATTAGTGTGGGCCCCTTCTGGGGGATGAAATAGTGTGGGCCCCTGCCAGGGGATGAATTAGTGTGGGCCCCTGCCAGGGGACGAATTAGTTAGGGCCCCTACCGGGGGACGAATTAGTGTGGGCCCTAGCCGGGGGACGAATTAGTGTGGGCCCCTGCCAGGGAACAAATTAGTGTGGGCCCCTGCTGGGGGACAAATTAGTGTGGGCCCCTGCCGGGGGACGAATTAGTGTGGGCCCCTGCCGGGGGACGAATTAGTGTGGGCCCCTGCCAGGGGACAAATTAGTGTGGGCCCCTGCCGGGGGATGAATTAGTGTGGGCCCCTGCCGGGGAACGAATTAGTGTGGGCCCCTGCTGGGGGACGAATTAGTGTGGGCCCCTGCCGGGGGACGAATTAGTGTGGGCCCCTGCCGGGGGACGAATTAGTGTGGGCCCCTGCCTGGGGACGAATTAGTGTGGGCCCCTGCCGGGGGACGAATTAGTGTGGGCCCCTGCCGGGGGACGAATTAGTGTGGGCCCCTGCTGGGGGATGAATTAGTGTGGGCCCCTTCTGGGGGACGAATTAGTGAGGGCCCCTGCTGCGGGACAAATTAGTGTAGGCCCCTGCTAGGGAACAAATTAGTGTGGGCCCCTGCCAGGGGACGAATTAATGTGGGCCCCTGCCAGGGGACGAATTAGTTAGGGCCCCTACTGGGGGACGAATTAGTGTGGGCCCCAGCCAGGGGACGAATTAGTGTGGGCCCCTGCCGGGGGACGAATTAGTGTGGGCCCCTGCCGGGGGACAAATTAGTGTGGGCCCCTGCCAGGGGACGAATTAGTTAGGGCCCCTACCGGGGGACGAATTAGTGTGGGCCCCAGCCGGGGGACGAATTAGTGTGGGCCCCTTCCGGTGGATGAATTAGTGTGGGCGCCTGCCGGGGGACGAATTAGTGTGGGACCCTGCTGGGAGACGAATTAGTTAGGGCCCCTGCCGGGGGACGAATTAGTGTGGGCCCCTGCTGGGGGACATATTAGTTTGGGCCACTGCCAGGGAACAGATTAGTGTGGGCCCCTGCCGGGGGACGAAATATTGTGGGCCCCTGCCGGGGGACGAATTAGTGTGGGCCCCTGCCAGGCGGAGGCCTTATCAGCTTGTCGGATGATGATGTTGGGGTTCGGGACCCCACCGAAAACGCCTTGAAATTGAAGTCCTACTGGATGACATCCTACGATCCCAGAAAGACGGCAAGATCACCACCACCCCAGCCCTACAACCCACCCTACTAGCAGAAGCCGCCAAAACCAGGGGATCCCACCAAAGCAAGCTCCTCAACAAACACCACTTCAAAGCCGCTAAACAACTTAAAGAGAACCCCAACATCATCATCCGACGAGCTGATAAGGCCTCCTGCCTTGTGATACACGGAAAAGAAGAATACCTACGGAAAATGGACGACAATCTTAGTGATAAAAACAAATTCAAAAGGATCCCTCGCAACCCTACTGACGAAATAAAAAGGAAAGCCAACACCACCATCACTGCTCTCAACGCCAAAGCCGATGGCGTACACCTGAAGAAACTCATCGGCGAATTCACCCCAGGTTATGCTTACGGTACTAAAAAAACCCACAAACCCGGGAACCCCCTCCGCCCCATCATATCACAGATCCCTACTGCTACCTACCAGACCGCCAAGGCCCTGAACAAACTCCTCACCCCTTTTGTTCCTCGGCAATACAACCTCAACTCTGCTTATGACTTCCTAGAAATTCTACGAGATGCCCCCCCTGCTAACGACCACATCATCGCCTCCCACGACGTAGAGAGTTTGTTTACCAACGTGCCCGTTGACAAGACAATAGATTTTATCCTACGTCGAGTTTACCACTGCCCTAACATCCCGGAGAAGGCCCTGAAGACGCTCTTGGAACTATGTACCAAGGAGTCCCCTTTCCTCTGCCCCCGCGGGAATATGTACCAGCAAATCGACGGTGTAGCGATGGGAAGCCCCCTGGGGGTTCTGTTCGCCAATTTCTTCATGGGAACTATCGAAGAGGAACTCCTGGCTGCCCACCGGCCCACTGTCTACTGCAGGTACATCGATGATATCTTCGTGCGGGTGAAGGACCTAGACGAACTCAGGGACCTCCAGCAGCGCTTCATGGCCGCCTCCGGACTCAACTTCACATACGAAGAAACCACCGATGGTCATCTACCCTTCCTCGACCTCCTTGTCTCCCTCCACGACCACGGCTTCAAAACTACAGTGTACACCAAACCTACTAACAATGGCCAATGTCTTAATGGGGAAAGTGAATGCCCTAAACGATACCATCAGTCCACCATCGCCGCCTATGTCAGGAGAGCCCTCACCCATTGCACAACCTGGAATGACACACACAATTAATTGGAAAGGCTCACCCAGGTCCTAGTCAACAATGGGTATTCCAACACTGATGTCACCAATGCCATCAACCACCACCTAGAAAAATGGTACAAACAAGACCCCCCTAGCACCAACCCGGCCAATGACATTACATTTTTCTACAGAAACTACATATCTTCCGACCACACAACAGACGAATCCATTATGAAAGAAATAATTCACAAAAACGTCCTCCCCACCAACCCTGACAATAAAATAAAACTCATTATTTACTACAAATCTCCTAAGACCTCCAACCTTGTCCTCCGTAACCGCCCCATTTCCACCAACCAACCGAAAGACGATCATGTGATATACCAGCATATTTGCACCTCTGGGGACTGTGGACCCCTATCCTATGTTGGAATGACACAGACTCGCCTTTCCCGTCGACTAACCCTCCACCTTCAATCTGGCGCTATAAAAGATCACTATCAAGACCCCCACCATCTTGCCCTAACTCGCACCGACCTAGACAAACAAACTACCATACTCGACAAAGAATCAGACCCCAGAAGACTAGCTATTTTAGAAGCTCTATATATCCAAACGCTCAACCCCAGCATCAACAACCAAACACAAGACCTTCAAATTCTTCCTTCAGGCAAGCGCTACAGGCATACTGCCCTCGTTCCTCTCGCCCTGTGCCCCCCTCCCGTACCTTTCCGCGATCAGCACACTACTGACAACACCAACCAATCACAGCCACCCACAGCCAACAACCAACCACCGATAAGATTTAGTGCCCGTCTCGCGAATAGACTGCCTTCCACCAATGAACAGCCACCCCACACCCAGTAGCTCCGCCCACCTACCTATTCTTGATCCTCGAATTTTGTATAAATATGTTGCTTTGTCCTTATTCTAATCATTACCTGCCCCTTCCCTGAAGATGCAAGATGTTTACTCGTGAAACGTTGGATCCACCATGAATTTTGCTAACCTGTTGTACCTCATCTCTGAACCCCAGAGGAAAATTGTTAGAAATATTGAAAGCTGTAACAATAAAATACTTAATGCTGAAACTGCTGTTGCCTTTAACCTCGTCTGTTTAAAAGAGAATATATATATATATATATATATATATATATATATATATATATATATATATATACAGTCAGGACCCCCAATTCGCGAGAATAGGGGTGACAGGAGGCATCGCGTATTGTGAATTCGGGTATTGTGGAACTAACTTTAAATGGGAATAATTAGATTGGGTGACATCTCTCAATTATGGCCTATTTTCGAAATTTTTGGCCCTATTTTCGACATTTTTGGCTCTACAGTACAGTCTATATCTTATATATAAGAAGAACAATGAATAAAAATATGAAACTATCCTTAAAATTAGTAGTAGATAGGCTAGGACTAGGACCGTAGGCCTTCACGATTTTCTCCAACTTCTCCCTCCCTAACCAAATCGTACGAACAGTTTACTCTGACAAGCCTATTGCACAGTTTCCTTCTCCTCTTTTCTTGCGAAACAACAATTCCACCTTCATTTTGTGTGTTATCTTCTTATATTGGCGTGGCATGGCGAAAAAAGTGGCAGGCACTACAAACGTTTGGTCACTCCGCACGGCTATGAGCGCTTGAGCGGGACTGTGGGAGGGAGGGAGGGAGGGTAAGCGGGAGGGAAGGCAGGCGTATGCCCGTCTTCTTCTTTTTTCAGAGCTACTCCTGGGCCTCGTGAAACGTAGACGTGCTCGGGTATCAAGCGGGAATAACGGATTTGGCCCCTTCTTAGCTCTCGATTCGTGTATTGTGGTACCACCTCGCATAATTAATGCTTAATTAATTAATGTTATTTTCGAGGGGTAACTCGTGTATTAGGGTTTTCGTGAATTGTGGAATCGTGTATTGGGGGTCCTGACTGTATATATATAATCTGTAGCATGTGAGTGAATCGTCTCTGGCCGTCTGATGGAAATCCAACAGGTACCGGACGGTCTGCAAGACTGCAGGGGTACCAGATACCGCTAGAACAATTTATAGCTAAATTGGTTTAATTTCAAAATAGAGTATCTACTGTCATATAACTTGTATTTAGTTGTACATGCAAATACAGTGGAAGTACCAAAACTGCCTTGCATAATACCTGGATACTTTTTTATATTACCTCAGAATTACCTTAAACAGTACCTTAAATTATCATAACAGTGAGAGCACTGGACATGGTATAGTTACATATACCGGTAGTCATTCTACCATGGTTACTTTATTAGCTGGGAGATTTTCGTTATTAACCCCTTCAGACATATATGACGCAGAGGTTGCCAGATTAGCAATAAGAAATAGAGTTCTCTCACTCTTATAATCCCCCCCCAAAAATTAGTTTTCTGCCCACATCTAACTCAAAGACAACTGCAGAGGTTGAAGTAACTAAAATAAAGGTTTGTAAAAAACCCTGATGGTAATAAAGGCTTTAAAGTATCCCTAATAGGCTCAAAATTGCGTCATATGTCGGAGAGGGTTAAACCTATTGATAATATGTTTATCACGCGTTTGTTCAGGCCCTCCCGGTCGTCATCATGCGACTGTGTCAAGAGCATTGCAACGTCCCAAAGCTGCTCGTCGGTGCAGCTTTGTCTTTAGCAATATAAGGGGACTTCACTCTAACATCAATTCTGCACACCAATTTCTTCAAACAGAATCCCCTACTCTCCTTTTTTTGACAGAGACTCAAGTAACATCCACATCTGACACGTCTAGATTTAATTTTCCAGGTTATCAACTGTTCCAAAATTTCAGACCTAAAGAAGGTGTATGTTGCTTCGCAAAATCTGAAATTGCCCTGGAGGAGGTTACTAGTTTCAATTGTCCCTATTTTTATTATTCTATATACAAATTAATTTCTGCTGGTAAATTTAAATACATATGTTGCATCTACCGTTCCCCAAATACTCCTCCAGAGCAAAGTCTTTTTGATTCTCTGTCCTCACAACTCAGTGTCCTCAACTTAAATGCTTCTTCTGAAATCACTGTGTTGGGTGATTTTAATGTCCATAATGTTGAATGGCTCACTCATTCAGCCAGGACTGATGATGCTGGTCTTGAATGTGAGCTATTTGCAGACTCATTTAATCTCACTCAACTAGTCAACCAACCCACCCGTGTACCAGATAATCCTAATCATAATTCCCACCTACTGGACTTATTTTTAACAACCAATTCAGAAAATTATGATGTTACAGTGAGGTCCCCGCTTGGATCTTCTGATCACTGTCTGATACAGGCCACCTGTCTATCACCTACCACACCTTCCCACTCTGAACCTGTTTTGGTGACTAAATGGCATTACGATAGGGCAGACTGGGAGTGTGGTAAACTATCAATGGAAGTTAAATATTACTAAGCTATAATGAATCAAATAAAATCAATCTAAATGAAAACTACTCTATATCTAAATTGAATTCAATCTGAAACAAGCTAATTTATATCCAAAGGTCTCACATAATAAATGTATATATAGGGTAAGGTTATAAGGGTTAATATTAGCCAGGAATTAACTCACCAATAGTTCCACGTGGCAATGAGGCAAGGGAGAACGTTTTACCCAATATGGCGGTGGACAATGGGGAACGAGACTTCGGTCCCAAGACTAGAGTCAAGTTAAAGAAAGAATAAATGATTACATGGGAATGGACATGATTATTATAATTTATGCTTATCTATCAGTCAGTCATGATGTCGATGAGAGCGTCGTGATGGTGTAGCTGTGTGTATTGCTGTATGTGTATTGTGATTAGAGGCACAAAAGCACGATCAACTGAGGGCGGAAAATTAGATGTTAACTGGTTGGTGTTCGTGAAGGCTCTGGCGTACCTCAAAAGCACACCTTGCTGCCTTGGCAAACCGCCAGGAGCCCAAATTATCGTACCGCATTTAGGTTGCTCTATACGATAAATTATATTAATATATACGATAAATTCATATATACTACATAAGACCATGGCAATATTGCTTAATAGCATATTAGGCCTTTTATAACTTAACTTATTTACAATCTTATAATATACGATCTACTCGTCCTACGTCGTGCTGTAGGAGAGATCGTGACGTCACAGAGACCTACGTGATCACAAAAGAGTCATATTCTATCGTATTTATACGATAGGGAGGGTCTTCAGGGTTTCTTTATTGATATTCCCTGGACCTCTTTCTTTTCTAATTATACACACTCCAACTTGAGCCACATACAAGATTTTGTAAAAAATTCGGAATGGAAACTTTTATTCCTCATCAAAAGTACAGTAAAAGATCGAATTCACCTAAATGGTTTGACCATAATTGTGCTAGAGTAACTGAACAAAAACAATAGCCTACTACGCATACACAAGATCAAAAACACATGAAGCCTTTAATAACTTTAGAAACATCAGAAATCATGCCAAAACTGTATTCAACCTAACTAAATCAAACTTTCTCCACAAGCAGGCAAATAAACTTCTAAATAATCCAAATGATAACAAAATATTTTGGTCTACTCTTAACTCATTCAAATCCAACTTCACTACTGCTTCATCCATTCCACCATTAAAATCTCCGACTGGCAATCTTGTAAGTGACCCACGAGGTAAAGCTAACCTTCTTGCGGATATTTTCTCCACCAACTCAACCTTTGATGAAATAAATCAAGATGTCCCTGTACTTAATTTTAATTCGCCTGAAATTCCCTCACTTAAGATCCACACCAGACATGTCAAAACTATTTTGCAGAATCTCTCAGTAGAGAAGGCTCCTGGTCCAGATGAAATTCCTCCAATAGTACTTAAGAATTGCTCCTTGGTGCTCGCTCCTGTATTGGCAAAAAAATCCCGTCTGTGTACTCATACCTCATGCTTCCCAGTACCCTGGAAAGAAGCAAACATCCATCCAGTTCCTAAAAAAGGTGCTTCTTCAGATCCATCAAACTACAGACCAATAGCTATAACTTCCACTCTTGGTAAAGTCTTTGAAATTATATTAAATAATCACATAATTAAGCATCTTGAGAATAATATATTAATCAGTGATAGGCAATATGGTTTTAGACGATGTCGATCAACTGCAGACATTCTTTGCCTTCTTACGAATCAAATCAACCAAGCTACAGACCAACATGGTGAAACACATACAATAGCACTGGATATATCAAAGGCATTTGATAGAGTCTGGCATCAATCCTTATTGTCGAAGATGTCACACTACGGCCTTGCATCATTAGTTCCACTAATTTCTTCTTATCTTCATAACAGAAAAATATGTGAATTGGTAGATGGCCTTTATTCTCAATTTCACTCAATAAATGCTGGTGTTCCCCAGTAATCAGTTTTGGCCCCAACTCTGTTCCTCATTCATATCAATGATCTCATATCTACCACTCATAATCCAATACATTCCTACGCAGATGACTCCACAGTTCCTTCACATTTACCAATTCTTTCACCCAACCCGATCTTATAAATTCAAATATAAACACTGCAATTTCTCTGAACCAGGACCTTTCTAGAATTAATTAATGGGGACAAAAGAATCTAGTTTCCTTTAATGCACAGAAAACCAAGTACATTCAATTTTCTAACCGACAGAATCTCACTGACTCCCATATATTTGTTAATGATGTAAATATTCCCACTTCCCCTAGTATTGACATTCTCGGTGTAACATTAACTACTAACTTGAGCTGGACACATTATGTTAGAAGCATTGCTAAGAATGCCTCTAAAAAACTGGGACTCCTGTACAGAGTTCGAGAATTCTTCACTGACGAGCGGTTGGCCGTAATATATAAAAGTCATGTGCGTTCTCAGTTGGATTACTGTTCACCTCTGTGGGGTGGAAGTGGAGTGGTTGCATTGAGGCAGTTGGACAAAATTCAAAATAAAACTATTAGATTAATCAATAACCCTGCAATCACACAGGACCTTCCTACATTATCCATACGAAGAAACGTTGCATCCCTTGCATTATTCTACAGATATTTTCACAGCAATTGTTCCGAGGAACTTGCTTCAATTGTGCTGCCTCTCCTCATCTTTCCCCGTAGAACTAGGGCAGCTGAGAGCGCCCATGAATTTACACTTTCTCCTCCACAATGCAGAACTTCTGCTTATCAAAATTAATTTATCCCTAGAACTACTACTCTTTGGAATTCACTTCCCTCGAGTTGCTTTCCACAAACTTTCTACAAAAGTTTAAATCCAGTTGTTACAAACATTTTATGAATGGAGGATTCCTTTAGGCACATGGACCTTTTTGTTTTATCTGTGTTTTTCCTTCCTCCGTTCATTGTCTCAAAAAAAAAAAAAAAAAAAAAAAATCAGCTCGCTGGTGACCTGCATAGGGCCGCTTCCAGTTTACGTTTATATCAATATTAAATCATAAGATTGTATCACGTAACTCACCTCCTACAAGTAGAGAACAGTTCAACCGTGGAATGGTTAGGGTCATGGACCTCACCGAGTGACCCCTTTCCCACATTTGCGATTTCATACGATTTTCGTCGCCGAGGACGTAGTCTTGTCAATTCGCAAGGAATGTGTGCGACGTCTACGATTTTGACCGTTAAAAACCGTTGACAAGTTTACACTCGGCGACGATGTTGCCGATGGGTAAGACGGAATCGGCGACATTATGTGATGTCATCGGCAAATTGAGCGATGGTTCGCCGATGACCTCGGTGAGAACTGTCACATTTGAATAAAATATTGCGAAATAATGCGAAGGATGAACGAATCCTCGGCATATGTTCTGCGACGTCTTCGGCGAATTAAGCGATGGTTCGGCGAATACCTCGGCGAGATTATCCGAAAACTTTTTGCATATATTTCATGGCAAAAACATAAGAACATAAGAAAACGGGAATCTGCAGAAAGCCGATCGGCCACCACAAGGCAGATCCCTGTCACACCCAACCCCAATTACAAGGCCTAATTATAGACCCAACTCACTAATGCCTTGAAAACTGACCTCACTAAAACGGTCAGAGATCGACACATGATTACAGGTCTGCAGAGCGACGATTGGCCCACACCAAGCAGATCCCCCCTCATACCCAACCCAACTCGTCGAAAATGTACAAATTTATCGTAAAATCGCCAAACTAATGGGCCGATAGTCATAAAATATGAAAACTAATGGGGTTAACCATGAGGAAGAAACGGGACCAGAAAAACGACCCATCTCCCCTTAATTCGGAGATTGGCAATGTCCGGCTTCGCCGGAGAAATTTTTCTATCAAATAATGTACAAATTTAGCTTGCTCTCAAAACAAAAAATATATATGCTGGTTCGCTATCGCTTGCCAGGAAGATATCGATACTTGGATGGGGATAAACGTCTTAAAACAGTAGGCTGAACGGGGCCGAACAGATACAAGGCAAAGAGAGAGGGAGAGAAATAGAAAACAAAAATGAGGAGAGGGAGAGAAAGAGAAAACAAAAAACAGCGAGGTGGGCTCAATGTTTGCGTTACGGCTTAAAAATTGAGCCCACCTCGCCTTTTTTAGTTTTCTCTTTCTCTCCCTCTCTCCTCGTTTTTTGTTTGTTTTCTATTTCTCTCCCTCTCTCTTTGCCTTGTATCCGTTCGGCCCCGTTCAGCCTACTGTTTTAAGACGTTTACCCCCATCCAGGTTTCAATATTTTCCTGGTGAGCGGTAGCGAGCCAACATATATATATTTTTGTTTTGAGAGCAAGCTAAATTTGTAAATTTTTTGATAGAAAATTTCTCCGGCAAAGCCGGATTTCTCCATATAATGCTGGTTCGCTATCGCTTGCCAGGAAGATATCGATACTTGGATGGGGATAAACATCTTAAAACAGTTGGCTCAATGGGGCTGAACGGATACAAATCAGAGAAAGAGAGAAAAGTAGAGAAAGAGAAAAAAAAACAGGTGAACCCCCCCACGAGAGGTGCATAGAAAAAAGGGTTGACAGGTTCACTATAGGCCTAATCATTTTGTTTTACCCACCTCGCCGAAGGTGCTCTTTGCCCTCGGCAGGTGTGTCTTGAGCATTCCGCGACGTCGCAAGGCCCTTTGCATGCCTCGTGCGGAGCATACCCCTGGTGGGTATACTCTCGGCGAGTACTTGTGCGCACGTCGACGACTAATCGACGAGGAAATCGCCGATGACTCTTGTGCATCGTCGATGTTCTCAGACCATTTGAGAGCATCGGCGAGCCGCCGTGCAGCATTGCAAAGTTTTGTTTGTGCAAAACCCTCCGCGATGTCTCGCCGATGTCGCCGATGTTCTCCGAGGGCCTTGCAGATCTTTCTGCGATGTTCGACGATGCTTGCGAGGGCTTCGAACCCTCGTGAGTCCTCGTCCAAAATTTTGAACAGTCCGAACATGTGTGACGACCCGCGAGGGCCCATGCGAGGCCTTGCGAGGCATACGATTATTATGCGAGGGTATACGATTTCTTTGCGACATGTCACGAATGTGCCAATTTATGGGTGTCGGCGATGAAAATCGTATGAAGTCGCACATGTGGGAAAGGGGCATAAGGCAGTCTGGTTACTGACGGTGACTAGTGGAGTAGTGGCCAGACTCACTAGTGACTTGTCTTTATAGGCTGTTGACTCGCTGAGCTCTGCCGCCCGGGCTGAGTAGCTGAGCTTGTCTGAGGCTGCTGGTGTTGCCACACAATATAATTTTTTGAATATTTGTGAAATACCTATACATATACTGTATACTGTACAGTATATTATAACTTATTGCTATATGAAATATAATTGTTTATGAAATTGTTAACCTTTGCTTTGTTTCTAAATCCAATTGTATGTTTTTATCAACCAAATATAAACATTGCTTAAACACAATTGCGACAAGTCTGCAACCTGGCAGTGGTGACACGGCGCCGACATGTCCCGATCTCATCATGTGTATCATGAAATAATGACCCCACAGCACAACAGCAGCACAGTGCAGCCCATTACTACTGACTAGTCTAGCCTGTATTATTACAACACATTATAATAGCACATAATAGCACATTGTTATAGCACATAATAATGTAGGCTACATAATATTATTACAATACATTATTACAGCACAGTACAATACATTATCACACATTTTTTTACAGCACAGTAGACTACAGCACATGATTACAACACAGTACAGCACATTATCAAACACAATACAGCACAATACACCACATTATTACAGCACAGTGCAGCACATTATTACAGCACAGCTCATTACGGTGCATTATTCAAGCACATTAAGGTACAGTCACGAGCATAAATGCTGCGACATTAACCAGATAACGTCAACTCCTTCATCACGAGAGGTTTATATTAAGCTGAATAAAATCGTCTGGCGGTAGCAAGAATGAAATAAAGACATCATTGAGTTTGAATATAAAGTTTAGCAATACCTTTGGGGACGTAGGGGCGAACATTATCTGGTTGGTGTCGCAGTATTTATGCTCGTGACTACATTAAACCACATTAGTTCAGCACATTATTACAACACAGTGCGTTGCATTGCACCACGTTATTACAATACTGCACATTATTATAGCACATTACAACACATTAAAGTACATTAAACCATCTTATCACAGCACATTATTACAATACAGCACATTATTATAGCACATAAAAGCACATTATTACGGCACATAAAAGACCATGTTTACAGTACATTACAACACATTATTACAGCACAGTACAGCACATTATTACAACACAGTGCATTACATTATTACAACAGTATTGCATATTATTACAACACTGTATTATTACAACACACTATTACAACACATGATTACAGCACATTATTGCAGCACATTATAACACTTTATTACAGCACAGTACTACACATTATTGCAGCACATTACAACACTTTATTACAGCCAATTACAACACATTAATATTGCACAGTACAGCACATTATTACAGCACGGTACATGTCATTACAACACAGTATTACAGCGCAGTACTGCACATTATTATTGCACAGTACTGCACATTATTACAGCACAGTACAGAACAATATTACAGCACATAACAACATAGTATTGCAGCACAGTGCAGCACATTATTATAGCACAGTAGGGGTGAAGGTGTGGTGTAACGAACATGGGGGTGAAACGATCAGTGTCCATAATTTATGCCCTATCAATAATAAAATAGTTTCCCCAACACCTCAAAAGAAGAAAACGGATAGCTTGAGGATGACGGGAAACTATTGTATACATCGCGACGGACAGAGTTTTCAGGTCAGTTTTTATATTTTTTAGGTGATCGGTGTAATATTTCGCGTTCTAATATAGTGCTTCTTGACTGTGAAAACGTGCTGATTCTAGTGGTGTGATGCTTAACCCGGGAACTGCGGGAAGACTCTTAAGAGTTCCCCCGGCGGACTGCGGGAAGACTCTTAAGAGTCAGAGAAAAAAAAAATCAACTTTAAACATCGAAAAAAACAAAAAATTTGCCCCTGGGCCATGCAAAATATCACTCCTCTACCTCCCCTCCTTCCCCACTTTCCTCCCCTCCTTCAGTTATCACCTATTTTCCCTGTTATTCCCTTATTCTGAGGTATATTTTCGTGCTAACATTAGCGAGTTGCAAGCAGGGCATTGTCATCACTGTTAACAAGCGAGTGCAAGAGAGAGAGAGAGAGAGTATCGATCGACTGTGTCTCAGTGGCCTTGGGGGAAATTGGCGGGAAAGCAGGTTGCCTCACCCATACATTATATAACTCGCGGCCTGTATCTCCGATTTTGACCATCCAAACTCTGTTTTCACTCGTTTTATTGTTGTAACAGGTTAATACCTTTATATTCAACCCATAATAGGCGCGTATGGATAAGTATTAATGCTATTTATGGTAAAATTAATATTTTAGTGATGGAAACAGCTCAAATACATGCGCACAGCAGAGGTGTCTAATTACCCCCATGCGCACTTAAGAGGTTAATAGTGAAATGTACTTAGCTGCAATGATATCTGGTGAGAAAGGCTTCCATTCAGACATTTCATTCAGCATCATGCATGTTTACACATTTATGCTACGAAGGGGGTGTACCGATAGGCTGTGTACCGAACTGTTCGGTACACCACAAATTTAAATGGCGTTTAAAGCCCCACCCATCCCCCCCAAAATAAAAAAAATCCAAATAATACAAAAAAGTACTTGCTTGTGCTTGTGTTGAGCTGGAGTTAGAAGAAGGGAAGAATGTCGGATGTAAGGTGTTTTATGTTGGTAAAATCATAAGTTGTGACAGTATGGAATATAATATATCTTTCTTGAGAATGTGCTCTAAAATTGGCAATAAAGACACTTTCAACATATATTTGATTTGAGATCACCAGTTTTTACAATATCACTATGCATTTTAATAGTGAAAAGGGTGGTGTTTCGATCACTCCCATGCATTGTTCGGACCACCCCATATGGTGGGTATGGTCCGAACAAGGGGTACCCTTTTTTTTAAATTCAATAAGTTGACCTTAACTACTACTTACACGATTAGTAAAAATCACCATGATAAGCCTTGACCCATAGTTTATTGTGATACAACTATTTTTCAATGAAGTTTGTTACCTGATTTTTGGTGATTATTTTTTCCACTAATAGTGCGGATCACCCCCACCTCTCCCATGTCATTACAACACAGTATTACAGCGCAGTACTGCACATTATTATTGCACAGTACTGCACATTATTACAGCACAGTACAGAACAATATTACAGCACATAACAACATAGTAGTGCAGCACAGTGCAGCACATTATTATAGCACAGTACAGCACATTATTACAGCACAGTGCAGAACAATATTACAGCACATTACAACATATTATTGCAGCACATTATCAACTCTGCGTAAGCAGAGTTTGGTATCGCCCCACCGTATAGTGGGTACCACACAAAAAAAGTGTCTGTCGTCGGCGTTGTCGTTGTCGTTGTTGTCGTTGTCGTCCGTCTGTCTCGGAACTCCTCCTAGACCGTTGGACGGATTTTCACCAAATTTCACACAAACATTTGTTGCGTGAATGCGAACATCAGTCATAAAATATTTTTTGAATTTATGCAATAGTTATGATTTTAGGTCCAAGATATGGTTTCCCCCCCCCCCCCCTCCCAGCAATGATGGCGTTCTTAGTGTGTGAGCCCCGAAGGGGCTTACACACGAAGAACGCATTCGTTCTGGGGGCGAAAACATCTCGCTACATATTTGCTAGGTTAAGTTAGTTTAGTTGGCATTAGAAGTGATGGTAGTAATAGTGGGATTGATGGTGATAGTAGTGATGATGGTGATAATAGTAGTGATGATGGTTGTAGTTGTATTGATGATGTTGACAGTAGTGATGATGATGACAGTAGTAGATATGATGGTGACAGTAGTAGATATGACGGTGACAGTACTAGTAATAGTGATGATGGTCATAATAGTAGTGATGATGGTGACAAGTAAGGAGAGTTGTAGTGATAATAATGTCAGTAGTGATGATGGAAGTGACGATGGTGTGAGTATTAGTGATTATGGTGAGTAGTAGTGATGATGGTGAAAGTTGTAGTGATGATGACAATACTTGTGATGACGAAGATCATAGTAATGGTGATGATGGCAGTAGTAGTGGTGATGATGACAGTAGGATACATGATGGTAATACTTGTGACAGTAGTAATGATGATGGTTATAGTAGTAGTGATGATAACAGTAGTAATGATGAGTGTAAGATGGTGGTGATGATAGTAGTAATGCTGGTTGATAGTTGTAGTATCAATGCTAGTAGTGATTAAGATGGTAGTGACAATGGTGACAGTAGTAGTGATGATGGTGAGAGTAGTAGTGATGATTGTAATTGTAGTAGTGATGATGATCATAGTAATGGTGATGATGACAGTAGTCGTGATGATTGTGGCGGTTGTAGTTATGAATGAAGTAGTAGTGATGATGGCATTAATAGTGATGATGTAACCCATCGCAGAGTTGGGTATGCCGTTTTGATTTTGGGCAAAACGGCACATCTACTTTATTATAGCACATTATAACATTATTACAGCACAGTGCATCACATTACGGCACAGTACTGCACATTACAACTCATTATTACAGCACATTACACCACATTATTACAGTACATCACAACACATTAGTATAGGACATTATTACAGCACATTGCAACACATTATTACAGTGCAGCACCACACATTATTGCAGCACATTACACCACATTATTACAGTACAGCACAACACATTATTACAGCACATTGCAACACATTAATACAGCACATTACAGCGCTGCATAGCTCATCTTTGCCACATCGTACGTTTTCGCAAAGTTGTGTTTGTGCTGCAATGCGTTATGATGCATTAAGATGCCTATGCCCCAGAATTAGAACACGATCGCCGCATAGGACATTTCTGTGTTCATGTCCTGCAAGTGGGAAAGGGGCTTTACGTGTGTTGCGCTTGGCATCTTTTCCTGTTCCTGCAAATCTGTGATGTTCTTACGATAGGGAAGTGGTCAAAATATGACAAAAGTTTCAAGAGCCCTTGGTTTGTAGATCCATTATTTTAAAAGTGGCTTGAAAAACTGAAAAATGATCACACTACGGCTTATTTTAAACTGTGCAAGGCATAAATTCGAGCTCACACAGCTAATCTGAAAAAGAAAAAAACCCATTACGAATCAGCTAAACACAAACAAAACATGTCAAACATAAGTCCAAAACAGATGTCTCAACAGCTTTGTCAAAGGGTGATAAAATTACAAAATTACCTTTTAGTATACAGTATGGTGCATGCCTCTCCTCAGTTAATTCCATTGATCATTTAAGTGACCTGTTAAACAAAGATATGCCAAGTACTTCGGGTTCCGATAGCATAATTATGATTGCAGAGAACCAAATACAGGCTACTGTCCTAATCAAGAAAGTTATATCACCAGCATTATTGAAAAAATTGATGTGTAACTTGAAAGACGTTATTTTCTCTGATCATAGAATCAACATACATTGCATGTGTTAAGCATCTCTCTCTGTGTGTTCGTGTTTTTATAGTGCAAGATATGATAAGATTTTTGCCCAGTTTGTTGGACTTAACCTAGTTACCAGCGCTACAAGAGTGGCTTCACCAGTTTGTGTTTTTTAATTAAAAAGGATATACCGAATCTGCTTTTTATGGAATGTAGCTGCCACTCCTTTCACCTTGCTTGTTCACATGTATTTTATGAAATGCCTTTTTTTTGTATTTATTTATTTATTTATTTATTTATTTCCTATTCATTTGTTTATTTTTTTTTGCCAGATGCCGTAATTCCCGAGATGGGGTGGCCATGAACATAAGGCGTTTGTCACGAATCGCTAGGTCAAGTTGCCCGAGCTTGATTGACATCTACCAATTACATTTTGACAGTGCGGGCTCGAACTGCTGATCCTTTGATCAGCAGCCGACGCTCTACTGACTATGCTAAGACTCGAGACATTAACACCTAACGAGCGGCCTAGGCGGTAAATAATATGTAGCCACCAGCGGGGTGTTTTTACCCAAAATAGGGCTGTTTACGTGATCATTTTCATGCCTAAATAAGATCCACAGCGTAAAACAAGTATCTATCCCTGAAAGGGCATAAACAGAGCTTTCCAATGACACCCCAACGATCCTTGTATGACCGCTAGTTTTCTTGCAACAATCGCGCAACACGAGTGCAAAAACCATGTAATTCGGTACTTTCCCTAAACAATTCACTGTGTAGCGAGTGTGAGAGGGTGGAGGAGGGTGGGATTCATGTCAGTTGGTCCACCGCGGTGGTCTGGAGCAGTCATACGCTCGCTACTCTCCTGCCACCACTTGTCTCTCTCTCTCAGCAACATTACGTGCTGAAAATGCCACACGACTTATGTTGTGAGCCGCCACATAGTCCAAATTTCTTTCACTCGACATATGATGCGCGCCGCCAGTTAAGGGTTAATAACGACCATGATGAGATGATTGCATTGTAAGAAATGCCATCATATATTAACAACATGTCGAGAAAGACATTGGCCTACAATTACAGTAGTTTCACAGATCAGGTTTGAGAAGAGAAGCCCCTTTGGACATATACTGTAAGGGTGTTTTAAAACAACACTGCCAGACCTCATCTGCTAATTAGTAAATACAATAACGAAGAAGATTATCTAAGGACAAAATGCAAAATAATATACCATTAATGATTTAAACCGCATAGAGTAAAATAATTAGTGACACCCAGGTATGAGCTATAATCCGAACACGGGCTAGTGTCCCCCCTCCCCCCCAAATAGCCTACCTCTTGCCTCCCATCCCAGTTCGAGTTTTTCTTCGAAGCTTTGGAGTCATAACGAATCTTCTCATGTGTTTAATCATCTACTCGGTCATGGTGCTATCTTCTTCTGTCATAGTGATTTCATTTACCTTATAATATCACATAAATATGGATTGTCGTTATTTAGGTGTGTCTCTGCCTTTGTTATTTTACACTCGTTAAGTCCAAGTGACGTAAATTGTTTGTTTTGGGTACCATTAGATGATTTTAAATATTCATTAGTGAACACCGTATACTTGTATGTCTACAGCTACGTAAAATCATCAAACTTCAACCATAAAACTGATAGACATATTTCGTTAGTAATCTGTGATAATAGTAACGTAATGAGGTATTAGTATTGAAACAGTAAATTGCGCAGGAACACTTTTTTCCCATCCAAACAGTTTCACGAACGATTAAATTACCTATAGCAGTGTTCGGATACCTGACCCAGACTTGAGATTCATTATTTTACCACTTGGTCATCGTTACAAATGGTGCATATCTTTTTACGCTACTTGGATTATAATACTTAGCAGTTTTCTTCTAATTGCAAAATATCATTACCAATTTTATGTTACTTTGATTTTGTAATTATTCATATGTGATTAGGTCATTAGATATCTCCTCTTTACCTTTTTTACTTGGTAATCATTCATAATATGTATCATATGTTTTGTGCTGAGCTCAGAACCCTGTTTTGCTACATTTCTAAATAACCATTTATCTCCATTACAATATATTTTTGATAAAAATAGAATAGAAATATGTGTATTATATATTTTCATCAATGTGGTCGTCATACTCTGGCAGTGTTGTTTTAAAACACCCTAATTAAGGGGGGGTCACTGTTTTTTTTTTTTTTATCTTTCTCTCCTTTTCTCTCTTTCCCTGACTTGTATCCATTCGGCCCCATTCAGCCAACTATTTTAAGACGTTTATCCCCATCAAGGTGTTTATTTCTTCCTGGCGAGCGATAGCGAGCCACCATCGTATGGAGAAATCCGGCTTCGCCTGAGAAATTTTTCTATCGAAAAATTTACAAATTTAGCTTGCTGTCAAAACAAAATATATATATATATATATATGCTGGCTTGCTACCGCTCACCAGGAAAATATTGACACCTGGATGGGGGGTAAGCGTCTTAAAACAGTAGGCTGAATGGGGCCAAATGGATACAAGCCCAAGAGAGAGGGAGAGAAAGAGAAAAACAAAACGAGGTGGGCTCCCTTAATGATGGCCAAGACTCACTGCAACTTTTTCCCGTCAGGTACACATTGGCTTGCAAGAAGCAACAGTGTCAACAGACTTTAAGGGGAGGAAGACCGTTTTTCTGGACCCCTTCGCCCTAATGTTTAGTCCCACTAGTTTTTAAATTATAAGACGGTCGGCCCATTAGTTTGGCGATTTTAACACCTTTCGCCCATGTCGTTGTCAATTTTAAGACCTTTCGTGCCATTTAGGTGTCGATTATTTCCTGGCGAACGATAGCCAGCCTGCAATTTTAAGAGGAACCGGCCTTCGGCCCGGACATTTTTCTACCGAAAAATTTACAAATTTGTCTTGAAGGAGGGTCTAGGGGTTTTTTTTCTAAGCTTGATGGAGGTCTAGGGAGGAAACTAAATTTGGTTATGAATACATTAATTAATAGACCAAACAAACGGTCTGCCTCCCCTTAATCCTTGATCAGTGGGTCTCCTAAAAACTTACTTCCATTTTGCTTCTTCTTTATGTGATAAGTATGAGTCAAGAGAATTCCATCCTGTGAACTCTGACCATGCTAATGAACTATATTTCACGTTTCTGAAGCCCATTTTTGGAGGACTTTGAAAGGATATATCTGTTTTTTCAAGTGGAAGAAGCTGATCACTCCATCCTTCCACCTCTCTTTCGGTTTTACCTCTCCCTCTCTGTCCTTCCACCTTGCTCTCGTACACCCTCTTAGTCATTCTCTCACTTTCCATTTGTTCCATATGGCCGAACCATCTCAAGGTGTTCCTTTTCACACTTTCCAGCACATCTACCTCCACACCACACCTCCTTCTTACTTCCTCATTCGTCTGTCTATCCCTCCAAGTAACTCCGCACATACTTCTCAAGTAACTAATTTTCACCCCTCTCACTCTTGGTCTGAGTCTCTCCATCAACGTCCATGCTTCGCTTCCGTAAGTCAGTGTCGGGATTACCACACTGTCATGCAAGGACTTCTTCACTTCCATACTGACCACCCTATTTCTTGTTACTGCTTGCAGCGTTCCTACAACCTTCTTCCCCTGTTGCACCCTCTCCCGCACTTCTTCATCCATAGTCCCATCTTTACTCAACACACTGCCCAGATACTTAAATGAGCTGACAATCTCCATAGCCCGATCTAGTTATATACATTTATACCATCATCATTTTTTACTCATTGGAACCATATAATAATAAAGTAAAACAAAATACAGTATAGCTACTTTCTAATTTACATACGGTACTCGTAGATTCCATTAGATTCCATAAAGTAAAGTTTACCTAATTCAACATTCTAAATATTTTTAGAGAACCGTTTTTGGTGGTATTGGCCTAACTAACAGGGTCAAAGTTTAGATTCCTTTTTATCCACCCTATTTTATATGATGATTGTTTTCAGTATATTTTAGGCAGCATTCGACTATTATAAAATATATTAATCTTAAGGCCCTGTCACACTATGCCAATTTAAGTGCCGACGCTAGACGACCTAGTGGTTGTAACAAGGACGGCACTAATGCGGCGCCCTTCGGCAATGGTCCCAAACAGACGGTAGTGCGCGCTACAGCACAGGAGAGTTCGGCTGGCTGGCAATTTTTTTCGACATGCTGAACTTTTGGAGCCTAGATTGGCGTACAGTCAACTGAGGACGACGATGTTTCGATGAAGGGAGGCGATCGACTACTGACGGTACGAAGGTGGCGATTGGTCAGTGGAAAACAACGCTGTAAGGTGGGTTGCACTTGGGCGCCGTCACAGGGCGCCCTGGTTACGACATCAACTATAATGTGGCGACCTCGGGCCGTCACATGGGGCTGCCAGTTTTGGGAGAGGGGATCCAGGCGGAGACCCAGGCCGTCAGACGTCGTGGTGACAGCTGCAGGCACCTAGGCTGGCAGTACGGTACGGTACGGAATTCGGTACGGGGTATGGTTGGTTTCTAGTCATAAGTAAATTTTGTATTTTCCTGAAGATACGGTACGTACGGAACTTTTCAGGTACGAAAAATTAAATAAATTACTGTACCGTTTAATATGGTGAATTTCGCAGATAATTACCGTCGGGATTTGACACTTGTTCTAGATTTAATCATATCACATTAGTTAGGCTTTATTATGATTTTGTTTTTCTATGTGAAATGTAGCATTAACTTAAATTTTATAATTATATGTAAAGCTTGTAGTATAATAATAGTATAAAACTACAGTAACATGTTTAAGCAAAATTATATTGTATTTCTGACTATTCAGTTGGTCCCTAACAGGATGAAAAATGTATACCAGTAGGCCTATATACTATTTAATTGATGCAGATATTGATAAATCTGTTCCAAAACATTCATGCATAACAAATTCCGGTCAATCTTAATAAATAATATATCATCAAGTTTAAATATTTGAAGCTATTTTTAATTTGATTAAGAACTTTTTAGATTATTGTTTTTTTGTTTTACAGTAAACATCTTCTAATATGCACATTTAGGTATGCGAAATACACACTAATGAAATATTTAGCAGTTCTTTTCATTGACTATATAAGATTTGTTACTATATGTGTGAAAAAGTCATAGTTAGTTTATTAGTCAATATTATTAATTAACCCGTTCAGTACCAGCGACGGCTCTCTGCCGTCAGTAGATAAATCACTCGCCAGTCCCAGTGATGGCAGAGAGCCGTCAGTAATATATTTTCCTTGTAACTGCCAGTATCAGGCAGTGCCTGGTACCACGACCGTTTGAGCACTGCTCTAGAGTTGGCAACACTTCTCAGCTTATATCCAAGCCTCTACAGGCTGGGAGAGCCAGTATTCCTCTATCTTTTGAGGTGGGAGGTTGTTATATCTTGCCATTTTGGCCACATTGCTTGGGACTGGGGGGGGGACTTTTATTACTGTACCCTATGGTACAGTAGGGTTAAGCCTATGGTCTAAACAAATAATGCTTGTCCTGGTTTTCGGAGTGTTTTTAAATTTCCAGCCATCAAGCAAATAAAGTTACCGAGCGGCAGCGGTACAAAATATTGTGTCAGTTCATTGCATATTATTAAAAGCCATATACATTTCACTGTAGCCTATTGCACAAGCTTCCACAAGGATAGAAAGCAATTGTGAACAAAATATGTTATAGATATTCTAAGAGCTTGTAAAAGAAACTGCATTATATGAATTTGTCTTTCTAATTACATAGCTAAAAAGAATGGGCATAAGGTACAAAATTACGGTACGGCATTTCTGACGGGTACAAAAACCGGATATTATACCGTACCGTACCGTACTGCCAACCTTGGCTGGCGCTGACAATAGTCGGCGCCTGACGGCCATGCCACGCTCGGCTCCCACAAGTATACAATCATGTATATAACAGCATGAGTAGGCAACCTTGTACCGCCAGTATAGGACGGCAAACCGTCAGTATGTGATGGTTCGGAACATCAGGGGCCCGCCTATATGCATGTGACATGGCCCCTTCTTTGATCCGTCTGGGTGCATTCGGCGACCGCACATCGGCTATAGTGTGACCGAATGGCCATCAGTTGGTGCCCTATCATCTCTGTGCAGCGCCCGTCTGCAGCCTGGTCGCCATGCGGTATGCGTGTGAATGTGGGTGTGCGGCTCATAACGCCCTTTAACCATTATTTTTCTTACATTCACGACTGGTCGCTGGTTGCCAGTGATCAACCCTATACAGTTTGAGTGTGACGGCGACCATATGCAGACTACTTGGCACACGCGTGACGCGTGTGCTCAGTATCAGGACCAGGCCCTTCTGTCGCTAGTCATCGGCACCGACACATGCCACTCTTTAAGTCGTGGCCGGTCGGCACTCAAATCGGCATAGTGTGACAGACCCTAAAGGGTAGAAATTTCCTGGTTAGGATTGACTTGCAGTTGTTTTGCTGTTCTTGTAATGTGTAACATGTTCCGAACGCTAGTGAATTCTTCTGAAATATTGCCGCTTTTGAGATATAAAAGACTGGATTATTAGTAGTTTAATATTCTGTACAGGTTGTGATGATATACTTATACCCATGGAGAATATGAGCTGGAAGTAAGACCTCTAATTGAAATCATCGTTGTATATTACAACTTCATTAATAATACAACATTGAAAAAGTATAATATTTTATTTTACTATACTAAAATCTTTAAATAGTGTCATATAAATAGAAAACATAACAGAATAAATTATCAACAACAATAAATATAATAATTATAGGTAGACAAAAGAAGACATAATATTATGAAACCTCTGAAACCAATAAAGCAGATCTCTTATATCTCATTCATTCATGATCACATTTATTTTATAATAATTTTGTATTTATCTAATTCTTTAAAGAATTTTAAAATGTAACATTAGTAGCCTACAACTTCTTAATATATATTATATCTTCTTTTTGGTCTACAAGTCTCTCTCTCTCTCTCTCTCTCTCTCTCTCTCTCTCTCTCTCTCTCTCTCTCTCTCTCTCTCTCTCTCTCTCTCTCTCTCTCTCGTACTAAATTTTATCCCTAAAATTATTTTTCATATGCTTGCTTAGCTTCACAGAGTTGATTTGTTTTTATCAAATGTATAGCATTAATATATGTTAGCTTTTGTTAAAATACAGTAGTTTCAGTAGATTTCCAATCTTCTCTGAATCATCATCTTTAATCCAGTTAGAAGTCGGTAACATGCAAGAACATTAATTATTATGATAAACTACAATACAATGTTTGTAGTGCTGGGGAGAGATTATTTCAAGGTGATTACCTTTGTAAATTAGTATTTAGTATCACTTTATTAGCTGCTATATTTATATTGAAAACCTGCATCTTCAATTGTGAAATTTAGAAATCTGGCCCATGAACTATTAATCTCCATTCATCCTTCATATTGTACCTACATACATAGGTTCATTAAAACAAATTATCAGCTCTTTGTTAATTTTAGCACACTCCCAGCCATAAATATAAACCTCGCATGGTCAATTTCCAAAGCAGGCGAGAAACACATGTTAGCAGAGGACCTGCTCTAAAATCAACATTGATCAAGCTATTAATTTTGATAGGTTAAGATACTTGCATACATGACAGACATACAGTACATGCATATGTGAACCTTAGTCACCCAAAGCTGGTACTCTTGATCGTGGGCACAGCGATGGGAATTCCCAATTGCAATACACCAGATGTATGGAAAATCCAGGCTTTAGCTCCACCCTGACACCCCTAGGATCCATATAGTAGTGTTAAGAGCAGAGACTGATTCAATTGCAGGACTGTATCGCCTTTTTGTTAGCTTTTTTGATGATCTCCATATTCCCTGCCACTACAAGAGACCTGTCATCACCGCCAGCAGGTTGAAGAACTTGTAAGAGGCCCTGGTGTAGAGGTCTTCCAGATAGTGGGCATCCGTTAGCGTGCGCGGAGAGCAGCCGTCGGGGACTATAGCACAGGAGGCCGGAGAGGAGGAACGGGCTATGGTCATATCGATGTAGCTTCCTAGATCAGTATCGCCGAAGTAGTATCCTATGGCAGCACTGTAATACAAAAATATATATGTGTGTTTACGTGTATAATATAAACCCACACAAGATGCATGAAAAGGTTCTATTCAGAAATGTAGAATACACATCCGTTGTGTATTGAGTATATATGGAGCAGAGTTATCTCGGCTGCAGTTGACGTTACGAAGCTTCATATCATAATTTATACTTGTGCTATGTGTGTAATGTGAACCTGAAAGTCAATGTGATAAAGAGTAAGGTTATGGTCTTTGAGAGGGATACAGAGAAGTGATGTTAAATGGTCAGGTAAGTGAAATGCCAGCCCATACAAATATTTAGGCAGAAAAAATGGGAGTTTGGAGAATGAAGATAAAGAGAGACTACATCAGGGGAAGAGGGTTGTAGGAATAATGAAGACCGTGACAAGAAACGTGGACGTTGTGTGAGAGACATGAATCAAGAGTGCCACCCACTCTTGATTCATGTCTCTCACATGTCTCTCACAGTTACTTGAGAAGCTGTGTGGAGTCACATGGAGAGATAGAAAGACAAATGAGGAAGTGCGAGAGTGATATATGGTGAGGAGGTGCTGGTATGTGTGAAGAGGAATACACTCAGGTGGTACGGTCATTTTTTTTTTTTTTTTTTTTTTTTAAAGAGACAATGAACGAGGGAAGGAAAAACACAGATAAAACAAAAAGGTCCATGTGCCTAAAGGCATCCTCCACCATAAAAAGCCGAAATCAACACAGCCCTCGAACAACTCCTTGAACAACACAGAAGACAAGCCGAAAACACAACCATAAAAAAGCTTGCCCATCTTTATGGCGGAAACAAAAAACTTCCCAAACCAACAAAAGGATACATAAACCTGACTAACACCATTCTGACCCTGGACCAAGAAGACCTCCTCAACAAGGGCCTCAACTGCCACTACAGCTCCAAACCTGGCCCCCACCGTAAACGCCTAGAAAGGGAAATCCTCCTGGACGACATCCTATGACTTAAGAAGGATGGCAAGGTCACCACTACTCCCGCTCTACAACCCCCTCTCCTCGCTGAAGCTGCCAAAACCAGAGGAACTGACCATAGCAAAATCCTCAACAAACAACACTTCCAAGCTGCCAAACAATTAAGAGACAACCCCAACATCATCATCCGTCGTGCGGATAAAGCTTCCTGCCTCGTGATTCATGACAAGGAGGAATATCTTAGAAAAATGGACGTCATCTTAAGTGACAACACCAAATTTAAAAGGATCACCCGCAACCCAACCGACGAAATCAAACGTACTGCCAACACCACCATCACCGCCATCAACGCCAAACAAGGAGGGGTCCACCTTAAAAAACTTGTCGGAGAATACACCCCTTGTTATGCGTACGGAACCATCAAAACACACAAACCTGGGAACCCCCTCCGCCCCATCATCTCCCAGATCCCCACTGCCACCTACCAGATCGCCAAGGCCCTGAACAACCTCCTCACCCCTTACGTGCCCTGCCAATACAACCTTAACTCAGCCCACGATTTCTTGGAAATTTTACGAGACGCCCCCCGGAACAACAACCACACAATCGCCTCCCTCGACGTAGAAAGCCTGTTCACCAACGTGCCAGTGGATAGGACCATTGACATGATTCTACGTCGAATTTACCATTGCCCTGATACACCAACACTGGACATCCCGGAGAAGGCCCTGAAAACACTGCTGGAGCTATGTACCAAGGAGGCCCCCTTCCTTTGCCCCCGGGGCAACATGTACAAGCAGATAGACGGTGTGGCGAAGGGCAGCCCCCTAGGAGTTCTTTTTGCGAACTTTTTTATGGGTACCATCGAGGAAGAGCTCCTAGCTGCCCAATGACCCACCGTCTACTGTAGATACGTGGATGACATCTTCGTGCAAATCAAGGACCTCCACGAACTACAGGAACTCCAGCGTCGCTTCATGACCTCCTCCGGACTTAACTTCACCTTTGAAAAATCAAACAATGGACAACTCCCCTTCCTCGACATCCTCGTAGCTCTGAACGACCATGGGTTCAAAACCACCGTCTACACTAAACCAACTAACACAGGACAATGCCTCAACGGCGATAGTGAATGCCCCCACCGTTATCTTCTATCCTCCATCTCCGCTTATGTAAGGATAGCCCTCACGCACTGCTCTACCTGGGCCGACACCCACCAGGAACTAGAAAGACTATCCCAAGTTTTAGTGAATAACGGATATTCCAACTCCAACATCTTCAGCACCATCAACCACCATCTTGAAAAATGGTACACCGAAAGCCCTCCCAACATTGACCCCCCCAATGAAATTAAGATCTTCTACCGCAATTTTATGTCCTCTGAACACAAAAATGACGAGGCCGTCTTAAAAGAAATAATCTACAAGCATGTCCACCCAACCAACCTGGAAAACAAAATCAAATTAATAATTTATTACAAATCCCCCAAGACCTCCAACCTCGTTCTCCGCAACAAACCAGCTTCCACCAAGATAAAGAGCCCGATGACCGACCGACGATCACGTCATTTACCAACATACCTGTAATTATGAGGACTGTGGACCTCATTCCTATATTGGCATGACGCAGACTCGTCTTTCACGTCGGTTAACTCTTCACCTTCAGGCTGGAGCCATCAAAGACCACTATCTCACCCCTAACCACCCCTAACCACCACCACCTCACACGCAACGAGTTAGAGAAACACACCACCATACTCGATAAAGAAAGTGCCACAAGGAGATTACCTATACTCGAAGCGTTATATATCCAAGCCTTACATCCTAACATCAACAACCAAACTCTGGACCTTCAGATCCTTCCTTCTGCCAAAAGGCACTATCCTACAGGACCTAACACCCCCCCTCGCCCCCCAGTGCTCTTGACGCAGCCCCCCGCGCTACCTCCTTCAGCTTCGTCTTCTGCCGGCGCCACACGTACTACGCAACTTAGGCCACGCCCATCGACACGCAGCCAATCAACTTCGACCCCGCCAACCGACCACCACCTTCCCGCATCCAGTGCGCCTGCGTGACGCGGATCTCTCTTTAACACTCCTAGAATACCCCTCCACCAATAGCACACTTTTGCCCCCTGATTTTCGCCTCCTCTGATCCTCCACCCTCTATATATACCCTTCCTGTTTACCTTTTATATCATTCTATCCTTACTTGATAATGCTGGTTGTCCAGTGAAACGCGTCGTATATCCTGTATCATCATGTACATTAATGTAACCCTGTACCACCATGAATTTTGCTAATCTCATTCATCTACTTCCTGCCACCCAGCGAAAACTCATCAGAGACCTGGAAACTTTGAATAATAAAATTTCCAACTCAGAAATTGCCATTTCTTTCAACCTCGTATGTATTAAAGAAAATGTATTACCTGGCTTTACTAACATATATATATATATATACTGTATATATATATATATATATATATATATATATATATATATATATATTATATATATATATATATATATAGATATATATATATATATATATATATATATATATATATATATATATATATATATATATATATATATATATATATGTATATATATATATTCAGACAGCCTTGATCCCTGTTGGAGTGGTCACACATTAATCACCTCCATGCTCCTCTTTTATCCGTCAGCCGGCCCCTCTCCTTACACCGAACATCGCTTTCAGTCTATGATATACCTCTCAATTCCATCACTTTATCTCACTCTTGGTGTGCCTCTCCATCTCTGCCATTCCATCTTACTCCTATACAATCTTTCTGTTATTCTGTCACTCTTGATATGCTTCATATGAGGTGTATGTTGCTTCGCAAAATCTGAAATTGCCCTGGAGGATGTTACTAGTTTCAATTGTCCCTATTTTGATTATTCTACATACAAATTAATTTCCGCTGGTAAATTTAAATACATATGTTGCATCTACCGTTCCCCAAATACTCCTCCAGAGCAAAGTCTTTTTGATTCTCTGTCCTCACAACTCAGTGTCCTCAACTTAAATGCTTCTTCTGAAATCACTGTGTTGGGTGATTTTAATGTCCATAATGTTGAATGGCTCACTCATTCAGCCAGGACTGATGATGCTGGTCTTGAATGTGAGCTATTTGCAGACTCATTTAATCTCACTCAACTAGTCAACCAACCCACCCGTGTACCAGATAATCCTAATCATAATTCCCACCTACTGGACTTATTTTTAACAACCAATTCAGAAAATTATGATGTTACAGTGAGGTCCCCGCTTGGATCTTCTGACCACTGTCTGATACAGGCCACCTGTCTATCACCTACCACACCTTCCCACTCTGAACCTGTTTTGGTGACTAAATGGCATTACGATAGGGCAGACTGGGAGGGTCTTCAAGGTTTCTTTATTGATATTCCCTGGACCTCTTTCTTTTCTAATGATGCACACTCCACCTTGAGCCACATACAAGATTTTGTAAAAATTGGAATGGAAACTTTTATTCCTCATCAAAAGTACATTAAAAGATATAATTCACCTAAATGGTTTGACCATAATTGTGCTAGAGTAACTGAACAAAAAGCAATAGCCTACAATGTATACACAAGATCAAAAACACATGAAGCCTTTAATTACTTTAGAAACATCAGAAATCATGCCAAAACTGTATTAAACCTAACTAAATCAAACTTTCTCCACAAGCAGGCAAATAAACTTCTAAATAATCCAAATGATAACAAAATATTTTGGTCTACTCTTAACTCATTCAAATCCAACTTCACTACTGCTTCATCCATTCCACCATTAAAATCTCCTACTGGCAATCTTGTAAGTGACCCACGAGGTAAAGCTAACCTTCTTGCGGATATTTTCTCCACCAACTCAACCTTAGATGAAATAAATCAAGATGTCCCTGTACTTAATTTTAATTCGCCTGAAATTCCCTCACTTAAGATCCACACCAGACATGTCAAAACTATTTTGAAGAATCTCTCAGTAGATAAGGCTCCTGGTCCAGATGAAATTCCTCCAATAGTACTTAAGAATTGCTCCTTGGTGCTCGCTCCTGTATTGGCAAAAAAAAATCCGTCTGTGTACTCATACCTCATGCTTCCCAGTACCCTGGAAAGAAGCAAACATCCATCCAGTTCCTAAAAAAGGTGCCTCTTCAGATCCATCAAACTACAGACCAATAGCTATAACTTCCACTCTTGGTAAAGTCTTTGAAATTATATTAAATAATCACATAATTAAGCATCTTGAGAATAATAAATTAATCAGTGATAGGCAATATGATTTTAGACGATGTCGATCAACTGCAGACATTCTTTGCCTTCTTATGCATCAAATCAACCAAGCTACAGACCAACATGGTGAAACACATACAATAGCACTGGATATATCAAAGGCATTTGATAGAGTCTGGCATCAATCCTTATTGTCGAAGATGTCACACTACGGCCTTGCATCATTAGTTCCACTAATTTCTTCTTATCTTCATAACAGAAAAATATGTGTAATGGTAGATGGCCTTTATTCTCAATTTCACTCAATAAATGCTGGTGTTCCCCAGGGATCAGTTTTGGCCCCAACTCTGTTCCTCATTCATATCAATGATCTCATATCTACCACTCATAATCCAATACATTCCTACGCAGATGACTCAACACTCCACAGTTCCTTCACATTTACCAATTCTTTCACCCAACCCGATCTTATAAATTCAAAAATAAACACTGCAATTTCTCTGAACCAGGACCTTTCTAGAATTAATGAATGGGGACAAAAGAATCTAGTTTCCTTTAATGCACAGAAAACCAAGTACATTCAATTTTCTAACCGACAGAATCTCACTGACTCCCATATATTTTTTAATGATGTAAATATTCCCACTTCCCCTAGTATTGACATTCTCGGTGTAACATTAACTACTAACTTGAGCTGGACACATTATGTTAGAAGCATTGCTAAGAATGCCTCTAAAAAACTGGGACTCCTGTACAGAGTTCGAGAATTCTTCACTGACGAGCAGTTGGCCGTAATATATAAAAGTCATGTGCGTTCTCAGATGGATTACTGTTCACCTCTGTGGGCTGGAAGTGGAGTGGTTGCATTGAGGCAGTTGGACAAAATTCAAAATAAAGCTATTAGATTAATCAATAACCCTGCAATCACACAGGACCTTCCTACATTATCCATACGAAGAAACGTTGAATCCCTTGCATTATTCTACAGATATTTTCACAGCAATTGTTCCGAGGAACTTGCTTCAATTGTGCCGCCTCTCCACATCTTTCCCCGTAGAACTAGGGCGGCTGAGAGCGCCCATGAATTTACACTTTCTCCTCCACAATGCAGAACTTCTGCTTATCAGAATTCATTTATCCCCAGAGCTACTACTCTTTGGAATTCACTTCCCTCGAATTGCTTTCCACAAACTTACAATCTACAAATGTTTAAATCCAGTTGTTACAAACATTTTATGAATTTTGCTAATCTCATTCATCTACTTCCTGCCACCCAGCGAAAACTCATCAGAGACCTGGAAACTTTGTATAATAAAATTTCCAACGCAGAAATTGCCATTTCTTTCAACTTTGTATGTATTAAAGAATATATATATATATATATATATATATATATATATATATATATACATAATATGAGTGTACAGTATGTAGTTTTTTAAATATGGTTGGACCCGTACATTTCGCTGCTTTGCTTTCAAATTAAAAATATAATAATAACATTATTCTTAGTTATATAAAGTATATAGCAATTTTTGCAGTATTTTGTTTCGTTCTCCATTCTCAAATAGAAGGTTACAATCTCGAGTAATTACAGCAAATTACCATTTAAACAGTAAACCTCAAGAAACTACCATGAATATATCGGTTGGTGTGATCTTCAGGAAGGTTATGTAAGTTATGACACGATATACAGCATAATTATGAAAAGCGAAACAAATAATTATATGAAATGTATATATCATAGCACTATTATATATTTCTCACATAAAGCGAAATATTACAAAATTTAAATACAATAATTTCGCTGAATATCGGGTAACTCACATGAATATATCTGTAAGTGTGACCTCTGGGAAGGTCCTGTCCTGCAGTTGTTCACAGAGGAACTGTCTGACGCAGGGCTGGTGACCCTCTCTGTGCAGCTTGATGATGGCGGCCAGGTTACCAGGGATGTCCAAGATGGTACTCACATAGGGGATGGACCTCTTCTCTCGGCTGTTGAAAATGTGTCAATTGTTAAACTAATACCATAGATAAAGATAAATAGATATATTAATGTAGCTGACAGGGCTACGATTCGAACCATACAGGCAGGAGGTCCAGTCACCTACACCACCACGAGTTAAAAGAAGGAATTTGATACTTCTATCTGTATTCCTTCCCAACTCGACTCTGATGGGGGGACAGACTGTCTTTTAATTGAAATCCGGCTGCCCTAAGCATGACAAGTTGTTTATTGGGAAGGAATACAGATAGAAGTATCAAATTCCTTCTTTTAACTCTCGTGGTGGTGTAGGTGACTGGACCTCCTGCCTGTATGGTTTGAATCTTAGCCCTGTCAGCTATATTTGTCATCCAATAAACATATATTAATGTGTAAAACATTCTGTAGGAAAATAAAAATAACAAATTCGAAGCAAGCAATGTAGTGACATGTCTAGTTTTTTCGGCTGTTGAACAACATGCACATGTTAGAAATAAGAACAGAATAACCATGCATAAAAATTCACATACAGTAGGTTCATCCCCTCTCTGGGATATTATGTATGGAAGTAAAAGGAGTAGTTAACTACTCCAAAACAAGTAACACATGCAAGACACAGATATTACTACTACTTCCACACACATAATCACAGAGGTTATCGGGGATGTCCAGGATGATGCACACGTTGAGGACTGACCCCTGGTTTATACTCCTCTTAGTGCCCTGGACCACTACCTACTGATTTAGTTATCAGCAACATTCGCGACCTACCCTCTAGCTTCCTCTCTGTAAAACACCATAGCTCTTCTTCCAAACCTGAACTGCTTTTCCTTATTGAAACCCAGTTGTCTAGGGCAACAGACAGCAAACCCTTCTCTGCATCCTCCTACTATCTCTATCATCAATTCAAAGCCAAATGTGGATGCTGTGTGTACGTATGCAACAATCTTAATTGCTCTCATGTTCCCAACTTAAATTCTTCTTAATCTCTCTGGCTTAAGATATTTATCACTCTCTCACTAAATATATCTGTAGTGTTTATCTCTCCCCTAATTTTACTGACTATCCAATATTCTTTGACTATCTAACTTCTAAAGTGGAACATAATCTATTCATCTTTACCTTCTCTGAAATCTCCATCTTAGGTGATTTCAATGTTCACCACCACCAATGGTTCTCCTCTTATTTAACTGACCAATCTGTTGAACAAGCCTACATATTTCCTATCCTAAATTATCTACAGTTAGTTCAGCACCCTACCCGCATGCCGGACCGCCTTGGAGATCGGCCCAACATCCTCGACTTATTTCTAACCTCTAATCCTTCTGCTTACACTATAAATCTTCTCCCTCCATTGGGCTCCTCCAATCATAACATTATCTCTCTTACCTGTCCTATCTCTCCAGTACAGCCTTCTGACGCCCCATACCAGCGTCGCTTGTGGCATTTTGGCACTGTTGACTGGAAGGCTCTTCGGCAGTAGGCTACTTATTTGATTTTCCGTGGAATGATTTTTGCTTCCGTGGCAGGGAAACCTCCGAGACTGCCAAGCGCATTACCGAGGTAGTCCTCTCGGGCATGGAAGCATGCATTCCATTTTCTCTCTCTCAAACTAACTCACAAAAATATTGGTTTACTCACTCTTGTTCTACTGTTGTCCGCAATATGGAGGAAGCATTCAAACTGTACCGTTGCCTTTAAACTCAAGAATCTCTTACCTTTTATGTTTCTACCCGGAATGAAGAGCCATATCTATGTTCACCGACTTGCCAAAAACTCTTTCATCAATAATAAATGCTCTGAACTTACCATCTCTAATCTCTTCCAAAGTGTGCTGGCATGTAGCCAAAAACCTCTCCAACAATTTTACTTCCTGGTCTTTACCTTCTCTTTTTCACCCTGACAGCACTACTGCCCCATCTTCCTCTGACAAAGCTGAACTCTTCGCTCAATTTTTTGTGTTGACTCCCTGCCTAAGCAAACACTTTCATCTCTTTCTTTCCTCTAATGTGTTTCCTTCTTGCTGAAAGTTTGATCTCATTCAACCTGGCCCAAAGAAAGGTGACGGCTCTCAACCCTCCAACTATCATGTAATTGCTCTCATTTCTTGTATCTCTAAAGTTTTTGAAACCATTCTTAATTCAAAATATCTTTAAGCATAATTATGTCTTCCCATAACCTACTTTCAGTTCGCCAGTATGGTTTCCTTAAGGGTCTCTCTACTGGTGATCTTCTTTTCTGATCTTACTCCTCTTGTTCATCCTCCTGTTGGGACTTTCTCTATTGCGTTAGAAATATCGAAAGCCTTCGATAGAGTCGGGCACAAACCTCTGCTTTCCAAACTACCCTCCTTCGGTTTTTATCCCCCAATTTGTGTTTTTATCTCCCATTTTCTTTCTGGCCGTTCCATTGCTGCGGTTCCTCACTTCCTCAGCCTATCAACTCCGGTGTTCCTCAGGGTTATGTCCTATCTCCAGTTCTCTTTTGAATATTCACTAATGATTTTCTCAACTAGTCCTATCCACTCATATACTAACGACTTTACCTTACACTATTCAATTAGTTTGTCACAATGTCTAGCATGCAATCACTCCAAAACTCACATGTTGAAGCACATCTATCTTTTGATCTATCAACTATCTCCCATTGGAGCAGAGAAAATCTTGTTACTTTCAATGCTTCTAAAACCCAATTTCTCCTTCTATCTATCCGTCACCCTCTTCCCCGCGACTTTCCATTATTCTTCAACAATACACACATCAACCCTTCATCTTCTCTCAGTATTCTTGGTGTTTCTTGTTCTGATCTTTCTTGGAAAGATCATATTACCGCTCTTGCGAAATCAGCTTCCCAGAAGTTAGGTGTGCTCAACCGTCTCTGTGGGTTCTTCACCCCCGCACAGCTTCTTGTTCTGTATAGGGGCACAGTGCGCCCATGTATTGAGTATTGTTCGCATGTGTGGGGAGGTTCCACCTATACCGGACTTCTCGAAAGGGTAGAGTCAGAAGCATTTCGCCTTATCAATGCACTTCCTCTTACTAGTTCCCTACAATCTTGTTCTACACGCCGCAATGCTGCATCTCTTTCACTCTTCTATTATTATTACAACATTTGAGAACTCTCTCAGTGCATACCCCCTCCCTTGCGAGGAGTGGGAAGCACTCACCTTTCAACACAATCCCACTCCTATTCTTTTCAGCCCTCCAACCCAAGAATTAGCAAGTTTTCTCAGCCGCTCTTTTATTCAACAAGTGAACTCTGTAAATCTCTCTCAATGAATATTTTCTTCATTCCATGACTTAGACTGCTTTGAATTAGACTGCTCTGGAAGAATTATTTTGTCGTAATCAACTTGACGATGATGTTAATAGGAGTTATTCATGTTTTGTGGAATGTATCACGCAAGCTATTGAGAAGCATCTTCCTTTGATAACTCTCCGAATCCCAGCGAAAACAATACATAAACCTTGGGTATCAAAAGAACTAACTCTGCTTATCAAAACTAGACATAATTTGCATAAGAAATTCATAAAGAAACCTATAACCTATGGAGAACAATATAGACAATACAGGAATATGGTTAACAATAAACTAAATAATGCAAAACAGAACTACTACAAAGCCAAATTGGAATCAGCCTTTGGTAACAGTAAAGCGGTGTGGGGAGTTATTAATGAGTTGATGCAGAAATCACATAATATAACAACCAACATTGATACATTAATTGTTGCAGATCAGCTGGAATCTGACCCTTATAAAATATGCAATTACATTAACACTTACTTTTCTACAGTCGGTGAAAAATTGGAACGCAGTTTACCTGCTTGTAATGTTTCACCCATGCAATATCTTAATGGTAGTTACCCTAAATTCCATTTATCCCCAACAACACCAGAGGAGGTGGCTGATATAGTTAAAATTTTGAAGGAATCTAGTCCTGGGCATGACGAGATACATATTAAGTTTATAAAGCAAGCAATTCCTGTTCTGGCCCGCGCAATATCAGAGTTGATCAATGTTTCTTTTCGTAGTGGAACTTTTCCAAATAACTTGAAAATAGCTAAAATCATACCAATACACAAAGGTGGTGATAAACTTCAAGTTTCAAATTACCGTCCAATTTCAATACTGTCAACGATAAATAAAATAATAGAGAAAGCAATGTATGATCGACTGCTGGTGTTTCTAGAGGCAAACAATGTATTGACCGAATGCCAATTTGGCTTTAGAAAAAATTATTCCCCACAAATTGCAATTACAAATTTATTGAATAATATTATGTTAAATCTTGACCGAGGGAAATTTACAATGGGTGTTTTTCTGGATCTGAGGAAGGCATTTGACACTATCAATCATGATATCTTGATATGTAAATTGCAACATTATGGGATAAGAGATAGATAATTGTCCTGGTTTTGTAGCTATTTATCTGAGAGACAACAGTTCACTGATATTAATGGAGTCAGATCCTGTAATGAACTTATATCCACTGGTGTACCACAGGGATCAACTTTGGGGCCATTACTCTTTCTTATATATATAAATGACTTTGTTAATTCATCCAGGGTCTTGAAGTTTATTTTGTTTGCAGACGACACCAATGTTTTTCACTCCGATTCAGATTTAGTAACTCTAGAACGTACTATGAACATTGAACTAACAAATATTTCTACTTGGCTCTTAGCAAATAGATTATCCCTTAATACACTTAAAATTCATTATATAATATTTGCAGGAAATAAGCATTATAACCAAAACATTAATATCAGCATAGGAAATAATGCACTCCAAAGATGTATACCTCCTCAAAATTCCTCAGAGTTTATATTAATGACAAGTTATCATGGAAAGAACACATTCATAGCATTGGCAGTAAGTTAGCCAGATCAATTGGTATTATTTATAAGATAAAAAATAAGTTAACTAAAGATGTATTGAAAACTATATATTACAGCCTAATTTCCCATATTTACAATATTGTAACATTGCCTGGGGCTCGGCAGTAAAATCCTATATTCAGCAACTTCTCCTACTTCAGAAAAAAATTGTTCGAATAATATCAGGAGTAAGCTGCAGAGAACATACTGATCCCCTCTTTAAACATCTAGGGGTACTAAAGATACAAGATGTATATAGACTAGAGTCAGTTAAATTTGTATATAATCAATTACGCCTTCCCACTGCCATTAATTTTCAGAATATATCCAATATTCATTCCCACAATTTACGAAATAGTAACTTATTAAGACCCCCTAAACCACAGACTGAAAAATCTAAAAGATTTGTCGCTTATTCTGGTTGTTTAATGTGGAATACGTTGCCTGATGAACTAAAAACTATCACCAACCATGTAACCTTTAAGATCAAAACGAAAAAATATATTGTAAATAGATACTGATGCAACATTTGTCAGTACCGTACTATTATGTTGATTAAATTTTAAAATTATGACTCTTAGCATATATGGATGTCCCATTATTAAAAATATATTCTTTTAATCACTGGATATCAGACTGTACGGAGCTATTGTGTATGTAGTGTGCAGTGTTTTCCCGTAGTATATAATGTATAACTATTTATTGAGCTCATAAAAAATATTTTATTTCATGAGCTCAGCCTTTCGATTATATGGACATATATTTATATTATACTCTGTAATTTGTTTATAGGCAAAATAAGCAATTTGAATTTGAATTTGAATTTGAATTCTGAGTGCCAGGCATTTTGATTCTTAGTTACCTTGAATTTGGCTCTGTGTCTTCTTTCAACTTTGGGGGAGACACCTGTTACAGACATTGTTGCCTTTTGTCTCCTTTACTCACATAGAAAAAAATGCATTTTTCAATGTGAAAGGAATATTCACTTGCTTAGTTAAATATAACTAGTAACCTTAAGGGCCCAGGTTCAAATCCTGATATGTCAATGGGAAGGTAATATTGTGATGGAATTTGTGCAGTACTTAGTTTCAGTGCATCACCACAACACCCACTGACAGGCCATGAAATTGCTCACGCTATTCCCAATATATCAGCATTTTATCAACATTCCCATATTAAAATTATACGATGGGAGCTGTGCCTAATGAGTAAACAGCTCAACAGGTGGCGTTTGAGAGAGAGAGAGGTGTCTGAGATCATGAGATGAGATTGAAACAGTGGCAATACAGCTTCGAGACGTTAGAGTTGCAACTGGCCACGAGGAGACAACCAGACATCGTAGGTCTACGAAGGTAAGACCACAAATCTACAGGTTATTAGCCTATTGCCAAAGGTAGACTTAAAACATTTAGAAAACATTAAAATAGGCGAAAGATAGGCCTACTATCTAGTGTCTAGACGTCGAACAATTTTCCCAATGCTGTTTCCCCTTACAACCCTTGTTTATCATATTGTCAGTTAGTGGCCTTTGCATTTGTGCCCCGAACAAACTAAACTTATATACAACATCACAGAAACAAGAAATGTTAGTAGTTTGGTTCTACATTATTATGTGTGCGAGCTGGACTGGAGGTTCCTCAGCGCATTACCGACATGTATTTTGCTTGTAAATAACGTCATATGTAAAAGTAAATAAATGCAGGATTTGAACCCAATCGTACCTGACTTGTGAGAATTCCGTGGCCGAGATCCAGTTGTGTATGGCGACCATGGCCTCCGGTAGGTCTGACAGGTGGAGAGGCACGGCCATATCCCCAGCGTCCAGAGATCGTCCAGTCACAGTCAGGATCTGGTACACTGCACGGATCAGGTATGCCGCTGGAAGGGAAATCGTGAGTTAAGAAAATAAGTTAATTGTTTATGTACACTTAATTAGGTACACTCGCCTGCTGTGATAAGTGGTATGAATTTTATGGAATTATTTTGACACTGGCGTAATATTATAAAAAATCATCTTGAGCCACATATTCATTGTCAGTGCTTCAGTCCAGTCACTGTTCATTGTCACCAGTTTATCATAGTGTACCAGGTACTTATGCTGGCGCTTATACACTCTAAGACAGTTGTTTTTCAAGTAACCAAACGATGATCTAACTCAAGACTTTAATAACAAAAACACCATATCTCCACTCCACTCTTCAGGTAAAATTACTTACACATGCTACGCCTGCAATAATAATCTGAAGCAAATAAAATTAGTGGGCTTAAGAATGAAAACTAATATCCTACAAAGTCCTGCGTGTATGAGAGAGAGAGAGAGAAAGAGAGAGACAGACAGATGTATCAAGAGCGGATGTGAAATACTGAAAACTAAAAGAGAAGTCACACTATCAATATTGCTGACAAGCAAATATTTTCGACAATTCCGTAGTGAAGCCACATATGTCATAAGAATTTAAGCCACCTATATTACTGCATATTTTGTCTAGTTGCAGATGCCAGCAAAATTTAGACCCGATATTTATTTAAACAACAAAATTATAATAAATATATAAATACCCGGTACAAAAAACAACACACTTATAAACATTTAAACAGAAAATTGTAAAAAAGAAAAGACTTCATGGCGAGAAATAGGTGTTTTCGTTGTTGTTACTCCTGTTTGAAGGCTGTAAAGACTGTAAATCTCTATTAGCCCTGCCAGGGAGATAAACCTGTGTGCCTAGTACCTGTAGTGAAAGCTGAGAGAGAAAACCGAGCGAGTCGTGTAGGGCCCAGAAAAAAGTACATAAAAAATATGAGAAGAAAACAGGAAGCCATTATTAGCCCCGGGAATAATAAACCTTTACCCCTCAAGACAATATCCCATAACTCCGGGTCGCTCTTAACAATTAACTCTTGTTTTTTTCACAAACGTCTCTACTAGGTTCATGAATATATTTATTGATCTTCAAGCATAAACAATTATGAAAATTACATTTTTATTAAGGAAAAGTGACATAGACTTTAACATTTACATAAGTATGTTTATATAGGTATCTTTTGTTATTCTTGCTTAGTTAGGCTCAATTTGTTTATGTTACTATACATATTTGTTTCTCTTATCATTTACTTCCATCTATAATTTACATTTTTGTTGGTAAAAAAAAAAACACACAAAAAAACAAAAATCGAAGACATACCGAGCGTGAGGAGGGCAATGATGGTAACGGGATCAAGGGTGAGCGCCGTGCCACTCCTGGTGTCTGCTCCTGACAGCACCTCTGTCAGATGATCCAGGAACTCGTCTTCACTCCCCGCTGTCAGTCCTGCCGTCTGTATTTCCTGCAGCTTAGAGGTGTTCAGTAGAAGGTTGGCGATATGGGCCGTGGTGCCGCTGCTCAAGACAGGTATTGAAGAGGAGGTTGAGTTGCCTAGCTTGGCCTCGACTTTCTTCTTCATGCGCAATATGACCGCCAGAAGGCCCTCGAGGTCTTTGCCGGCTACCAGAATGTCTTTACCAAAGAGATTGGCGAGATCCATTCCAGGTAGTTTGCTCTTGGTTGAATCTGTTTTTTTGTTGCTTGGAGTGGTAGTAGTTTCGGCTTTTTGTTTCGTTGGACTTGATTTCTCTGTTTTTGTTAACTTTGAATCTTCAACGTCCGCCAAAAGACTAAAGATATCCCCTGGTTTCCTGATGTTCTTTTTGTTGAAAGTGAAGGTGTCTATGTCAAACTTGGGTGGCGCCGGGGCTTTTGTTGCCGAGTTCTTGTTGTCCAGTTCGTTATTCTCTTCACCGGGCTCTCCATCGCTGAAGTCTTGGTTGAACATCTGGTGGAGGGGGATGGTGGCGTCGAGGGCTCTGGAGGACAAAATTGTGTCGTTAAATTCACTTAAATTTTTTTTTTTTCGCTATATACAGTACATGTCTCAACTATTCAAAAATGGGAGACATTTTTTGAGGTATATTTTATTACTCGTTATTAATATGTTAAGTTAAAATGCAATATTTACGCATATTAACATCAATTTTTTTTTTTTTTTTTTTTTTTTTTAGGATAATTAAAAAAAAATCTCTTAATCTTCATGTTCATATTTCAATGACCAGCTTTTGAGTGGATGGAGGGTGCTCATCTCCGTCTCTTGGTGAGGAGGGAAGTGTCATCAGATCATACTCCCAAGATAATTAGTTCTGGTGACAGCAAATAGATGTATTGACCAAACTTCATCGAACTCCATTTTGCAATTTTTTATTCACTATGAAAAACATGCAATAATGATCTCATAATTCCTTGGCCGAGTGATAATCTGGTGAAGGGAGATGAATAAAAAGTTCCTTGATATCTAGAGTGCACACAAAACATCATAAAGGTTGCAAAGAAACTTCTGAACATTTGCTTGAATTATTTCGTGTTCATCATGAAAATATTTGTATGTGAATAGGTAAATAAATGTGTCCTATATGTAGCAAATTACAATCATGTCAATCTTTCTGGCCGTACTTGCATAAATAAACCATAATAATTCCACGAGTTTGGAAGCATGTCTACACTATAATAGGGCGTTGAAGTAGCTCCAACTCTCCCAATGCTATATGAAATTGCCTCCAGCAGCTGCTCCTGTACATCATGCTACCTAATAACTGCCTTCTTCAAATCTCCTATGAAACTGAATGAACAAACCCTCCTGTAGAATACCTGGAGGCCTGGACGGAAGGACGGAAGGAGATGCTGCTGGAGGCGCCTCTGGTGGTGGTGGTCAGAAGAATCACCAGGCCAGTCACCAAGAACCACCACTGCCGCCCGAACTGTGTCATCCTGGAAAATTTACATTGTTATAGTTAACATGAATAAGGCTCTTCTCCTGTCACCTCTTTTTTCTTTCTCGTGTTTCTTACTGAGCCTCCCTACCCCTTGTGGGAGTAAGGGCTGGCTACTAACTGACTGAACATGAATTAGGCAATACATAATGAATCATAGATGAGCTAAGACACATGGCAATATCTATATGGTCACCTTTTAAGGATAATGTTTATCAAATTGCCTCAGACTTCTTAAATTGTAAAAGTAGTGAAGATGTGGATAGGTATCGTAATGTAATTCTGTAGTGTTGCCAATCATTCTTCATCGCATTATAGAATAAGAAGGTTTTGCAGGAGCTTAACATAATTGCTTTACTTTGTGAACACAAAAATAACAAATTAATAATAATCGCCTAAATTGGGGGTTTTATTACTAGCTTTTAAGGATTATGGAGTTAATTCTAGGGCCAGAATATTCAGTCAACTATTCAATATATTATACCACGAAACACTCAAACACAAACAAACTTTCCAATAACATAGGACATAAATATTATAAACCTGATAGCTTGAGTAGGATATCAAGGAATAATAATGACAACATAAAAACCTTTATAATACATCTTTGCATCTAGTGCAATAATCCTCACATATATTACCGAGTGTCGATATCCTCAGTACCAACATTATCTAAACTTATTAATGGTTTCAGTACGGGTGACGTTATTTACACTTGCTGGCTATATTTACACTTGCTGGCTATATTTACACTTGCTGGCTATATTTACACTTGCTGGCTATATTTACACTTGCTGGCTATATTTACACTTGCTGGCTATATTTAGACTTTTATGCTGGTTAGGAAAAACCTGTGGTAGTTAATTGATATAGCTTGTAGCCTTATGATTGTTAGAACCCCTTCCTAAAGAGCATAAACTCGTGTAATAGTAGCCAGAATAACGTGAAAAGGACGTTTCTCGTACTGATACAGCTAAACCCTATTCTTCCCTTAATAGTCCATGAGCCAGGCCAGATATCGGTACCACCTGGGGTGACTAAACACGAATGGTACTAAAATGTTTATAGAGTGACTGTAAGCACATTAAGATATGATAGCCTTCTCGCACTGGTAGCTTAGTCTAATTTTTTTGATGCAATAGGGGCGCTACCCAAAAATAAAGATTTTTAGCGTGACGCTCGGCGTTTTCCTCATTTTCTTTAAAATCCATCACACAATCATCGCGAAACTTTGAACACCTATGTAGAATTATATTCTCTACCAGAGTTGTTCCTAGGTATTTTTCAAATTTCCTCATATTTCGGAATATACTCTATATTTTGGGTATTTTCCTCTAAATCTAGAATAAATCCTTAAATATGGGGAACATTGAAAAATATATTCTAACAGCTCTTGTAGCTTATTTGATTCTCTACAAGAATTATTCCGATGTGTATTTCAAGTTTCTCCATATTTAGGGGTTTATTTCATATTTGGGGATTTTTTGTTATATTTTGGGGATAATTTATTATTGGAAGGAGCAAACATATGTAGAGTGGTTTCCATGTAATGTGTTTGTTTGTTCATGGTTTAATGGTGATATTTTTTGCAGGTGTGTGTCGACTGTTTGACGGCAGGATGGAACCATCTGCGAGGAAGAGAGCACGGATCGACTGTATCATCCACTGCTCTGATGATGACAGCGATGCTCTGGTGTCACCACAGGATTTGGACTCCTGGAACACATTGCTCAGGGCTGCAGAAATCAGGCAGCATGATCCAGTCCTGGAAGCAGCCAAGGGCCTTGAAGAAGGAGGAATACCACACATACATTATCACCGTAAATGTCGTAGTCTCTTTACAATGAAGAAGTCACTGGATTCTATCCTTGCCAAGGGTGTCAAGATAGAATCAGCAAGCGTCGACCCCAGGAGGAGGGCATCAAGGGATGCCCCTAGTACTAGCAGGGTGTATGCCAAAGTATGTATCTTCTGCGAGAAGTCAAGCAAGTACATAAAAACAACAAAGACAAGGGAGCCACTCATACAGTGTGTTGAGCTACGAGCAGATGAGAAGATTCGCAGAGCAGCAATAAGGAAACTCAACCAGAGAATCCTTGGTTTAGTTAGCAGAGACCTTGTTGCTGCAGAGGGTCACTACCACAAGTCGTGCTACAAACTCTTCACAAAAGATGATTTCCCAGCGGCCGCCAGGTCGGGTGCAGGTGAAAATCAGGAAGAAAGCGAGGAAGCACGCTACGAAGAGGTTGAGACAGAAGCCCTCGAGGAACTCTGCTTGTATATAAGGACCAAATTATTCCCCAACCCGGAGGTACTGCCTATGACAAACCTCACATCTAGGCTTGAGAGATCCATGATGTCCCGTGGTATTATCCAACTGAAACCAGCGACAAAGAAACATGTTCGCCGAAAGATTGAAACCGAGTTTGGAGAATCACTACGCTTTGTCCCAGATGAGAAAGGAAAGCTTCTAATCTATCCACGCAGCCTCTCAATGGACGACCTTGCCCGGCAAGCACACAAAATGGCAAAAGACCTGCAAGAAGCAAGAGCAGCTAACTCTGAAGATGTCTTAACCAAAGCAGGAATGCAGCTGAGGAATGAGATCAATAAACAAGATGTGAGTCAGCCATGGCCTCCCGATACAGATCAGAATGTCATTCCTGCAGCAGTCACTCAATTCCTGCACACCCTGCTGACAGGAGAGTGTGAGTGTGAAACTCCCTCTGAAAGAGCTCAACGTCTTGCCACTTCCTTTGGCAGTGACTTGGTCTTTGCTGTTACCAGTGGCAAGACAAAACCACCCAAGCACGTACTGCTGACCAATGCTGTAAAGTCTTTGACAGGAAACACAGAACTGATCCGAACTCTGAATCGTCTTGGTCACTGTGTGTCTTACTCAATGTTTGAGGAGATCGATACAGCCCTTTGTATCCAGAAGCTGGAATGCTCAAAGGATGACATTCCACTGCCAGCAAACATCTACCCTGGTGTGTTCACAACCCTGGCCTGGGATAACATTGACCGACTTGAAGAGACCCTAAGTGGAGCAGGTACTTCTCATAGAGTCAATGGCATTGCTGTCCAGTCCAAGGTTGCAGGCTCTGTGCCAGAGAAAGTCCTGCCAGAGATTACCAAGTCCAAGATAAGAAGCATCACTCAGACATCATCAATGCTGCCAATATACAATGTTGGGCGGCGGGCAGGGCCACCTAGGATTGAGACTGCGTATGTCGACACTACCAAGGAAGTCCAGGATTCAAAGACAAAGAACCATATCTGGCTTCTTACTCGAATGTCAGACCATGAGGACCAGTCCATCAGCAGTTGGACTGGGTTCAACATCAAAATGCGCAGAGACATTGCAGTGGTTCAGGACACTGTAAGCTACCTGCCCACTATCAATGCTCCCGCAACAGAAATGTCCACCGTTAATGAAATCTTGGAACAAACGCATGCTATCATGCAGTCCTTACAGCTTAACAAGATTGTGTGCGTGTTTGATCAAGCACTCTATGCCAAAGCTGCCGAAGTTATCTGGAAACAAGAGAAGTTCAAGAACATTATCATCAGGATGGGCGTCTTCCACACAATCTGTAATCTCATCTCCACCATAGGAAAGAGGTTTCAAGATGCAGGTCTTAGAGATCTGTGTGTGGAATCAGGTATCATCGCAGAAGGATCAGTGTCAGGAGTGATGAACGGCAAGAGGTACAACAGAGCAGTGAGACTACACAAGCTCGTGTATGAAGCACTGATGAGGCTTGCATGGAAAGGCTTCCTTTCATGGCTAGAAGAAAACCATTCAAGGGACATACACCATCTAGATGAAACACTGAAGGACATCAACAGCTTTCACAGCAATGTGTCTCAGGGACTCTTTCAAGAGCTGATGGAGAGTGAATCATGCACACATATCATGAAGCTTTTCCAAGTTTATCTTGAGACCCTCAGAGATGAACACAACCTCTCCGCATTCTGGATGTCATACCTGGACATGGTTGAGATCATGCTGGACTTAATTCGAGCCTCCAGAGAAGGCAACTGGATGCTCCACCTAGGAGCAATCCGACAGATGATACCGTGGTGTTTTGCCTATGACAAAGTGAACTATGCCCGGTTCCTAACCTACTACTATGCCTTGATGTCTCGACTGCCCATTGAACACCCAGAGGTCCATGAACACTTCATGCAAGGTGGCTTTTCGGTCCAGATCGGTAGCAAGAATCCCTTTGGACGGATCCCTGTGGACCAGACAATCGAAGAGACGATCAACAAAGACACCCAGACACCAGGGGGCACAAAAGGCTTCAGCCTGAAAGGCGGAGCTGTCGCCAGGTACTACCTGACATCGGAGTATCGCAGCAGGTACTTAAGGCAGCTCAGGACTATGGTAGTAGGCCAAAAGTATACTGACTTCAGCCACCCAGACCTACAGATGCCCAGGATTAGAAGAGATGAGGCCGATGTCCAATCTTTAGTTCAACTGATGGAGACCAGCTGGTTGAACCCCTTCAACGCAGAGCAAGAAGATCTTGTCAGTTTGTCAACTGCGACTATGGCACCACCAGAAGTTGTCAAAGACCTTCTAGGGGCCTACAGAATAGGAGAGGATGCATATCAAGCCTTCAAGGAAGAGCGCCTGGAGATCGATACGCCAACTATACAGTTTCATGACACGATGACGAAGACGAAACTGAGAACGTTCACTAACATCAGAATGAAGCCACGCTCACAAGACCATGCCAAGGAGGTTATCTTAAAGGCTGACAGGAACCTATTTGGCCAGATGATCCTTGTTGCCGAGAACAGAAAGCTCAAAATGAGTGATGTCTTGGCTCATCCCCTGGGGCCTTTGCCTTGGGCACTTGCCAGCGGTGATGGGTCTCTCCGCAAGACCAACAAGGCTGCCCTCGCAAAGGAGTTAGAGAGGAATGTTTCTCCTGCAGAAGTGATACCCGAGCCCTCTGCTACCATAATTGATGGGATGAGCCTGGTCCACAAACTGAAGGGAAACGACAAAACTTTTTCACAGCTTGCAGGTACAGCACTGAGTCACGCTGTTCATGAAGGTGCTAAGAGCAGGCGCATTGATGTTGTGTTTGATATCTACAAGGAGACATCCATCAAGGATGCAGAACGAGCCAAAAGAAGTGCAGGCACAGGAATTCATTTCAAGAACATTCAACCTGGGCACAACATCCAGCAGTGGAGAAAGTTACTCGGTAGTTCCTCCAACAAGGCAAGTCTTATCAAGTTCTTGGTAGAAGAATGGAAGGCACCACAGCACAGGGAGAAGCTCAAGGACAAGGAGCTGTATGTCACATGTGAGCAGCGCTGCTTCAAGATCACCAAAGAGCAGTGGGAAGAGGCTCCTGAGCTTAAGTCAACTCAAGAAGAAGCAGACACACGCCTTCTTCTCCATGCACTTCATGCAGCAGAATCTGGGAACAAGTCTGTCATCATCACTGCAGAAGATACAGACGTCATGGTGTTGTGTCTTGGCATGTGCCACAAGATCCCATCCCATCTGTTCCAGAAGTGCGGGACGAAGAACCGGACAAGATTCCTGGATATCACCACACTGAGCCGCACACTGGGAGGCAGCGTGTGTGATTCATTGATTGGTATGCATGCCTTTACAGGCTGTGATACCGTCAGTGCATTCGCTGGCCGAGGGAAGATGACGACACTCAAGCAGGTGAAGATGGACAAGACATACCAGCATGCTTTTCACGAACTTGGACGCTCATGGGAAGTGTCTCCTGAACTCTTTGAGAAGCTACAGGAAATCACCTGCCACATGTACCTACCATCTACCCACACAACTAAGGTAAACAAGCTTCGGTATGAGCTGTTCTGTGCAAGACGTGGAGAGGTAGAGTCAAGTCAACTCCCTCCTTGTGAGGACTGCCTCTTCATGCATGCACTGCGTGCAAACTACCAGGCTGCGATCTGGAGGAGAAGTCTTCAGAGCCAGCCATTTGTTGCGAACCCAACAGACTGCGGTTGGATGACAGATGAGGACGGTAAGCTTGCCGTCAACTGGATGCGAGGCTCACCAGCACCAGATGCTGTTATGCAGCTACTGTCTTGCAAGTGTGTGCGGTCATGCGAACTCCCTAAGTGTACTTGCCTCAGCAATGGTCTAAAATGCACGGACATGTGCAGGTTACAGACATGTCAGAACAAGGCTATTGAAGAAGAGCCGGTGGCACAACAGTCAGATTCCGAGTCTGACGTAGATGATATTTAGGAGTAGTAATTTGCCATAATAGTATGTACAAGCCCATGGCATGCTTAGTGTGTATTTACAGGACTTGTATTAAATGTGACAATTACTATATGCATTTTGTTGACATTTAGGCATTCCTGTCCCCAAATTTGACATTTTAAAAAAATTCGGAATTTTCGGTAGGGTATGTCTATTCAAGAAGTGATAACGACCATTAAGCTACCAATGTGCAAGGGCTATCATATCAAAACATAAACTAGAGACATGTAGCAAGCTAAAAACACCTAAGAGAATTAGTCACCCCGGGTGGTACCGATATCCCAAAATTCGGGTCTTGGCTCATGGACTATAAGGGGAAATGGGTCGTTTTCCTAGACCCCCTTCTCCTTCATGTTTAGCCCCATTAGTTTTCAGATTTTAAGATGTTTTTCCCATTAATTTGTCGATTTTAACACCTTTCGCCCCATTTCTTTGTCAATATTAAGACCTTTCGTGCTATATAGGTATCGATGTTTTTCCTGGCGAACGATAGTGAGTCTGTAAAATTTTGGAAGAACCGGCCTTCGGCCTGGACATCTCTCTACCGAAAAATGTACAAATTAATCTAGAAGGGGGATCTAATGGATGTATATTTAAGTTTGATGGAGGCCTAGGAAGGAAACAATAATAAATAATATGTATATGAAATAATTGACCAAAATATGAACCCTTCCCCCTTAACCCCAAAACAAATAGAGTGCCTGTAACCTATCAAACGTTAAATAAAAAGCCATAAAGAGGTGTGCCTATGACACGGGTGAACAACGGGAGCAGTGATCTGAAATAACTGCTTCTACTCCATTATATTTCGCTTCACTGATAAACTGCTCTTGGAAAATGTTGAGTAGTTTATGGCAGAATCATAAGAACCTGTATTTGTACATTTTGTAAATATATATATATAGTTTTATTTATTCATTTATATATTTTTCCAACAATGGTTTGGCACTTTTTCGATAAGCGTGTAGCCGGTTGCTGAAATATTGTCATAATTATGTGATTTATGGATTGAAACAAGACGAAGATGACCATCGAGGACATCCAAGATCAACATCAAAGATCACAGATTTTGGATGGCCCTTAAAAAGGGCTCTGGCAAGCATTATAATGCTTATGAAAACATACTATAGTATAATTTGATGTTAGTATCGGAGACTAGACTAGAGGAGAAATAATTGAAGTGACTGTTATTATTATGTTTTCAGAATAAAATTGACGATTAAGGGGGAGGTATTGCTTTTTCTGGACCCCATTCTCCCTCTAGTTTATCCCAATTAGTTTTGGAATTTTAAGACGTTCGCCCCATTAGTTTGTTGATTTTAAGACCTTTCGTCTTATGTTTTATCATTAGCAAGACCTTTCCTACCACGTAGGTGTCATTTTTCTGGGGAACGATAGCGAGCCTGTAGTTTTGGAGGAACTGGCCGGGACAATTTTCTACTGAGAAATGTACACATTTATCTCGAAGGAGGGTCTTTAGGATGATATATGGATGTCTAGGGAGGAAACTAAAACAATACTATATAAATAAATTAACCAATAAATAAAGCCTACCCCCTTAAAGGTTGTTGTAAAACGTGTAGGTGTGAAGTCTCCTTAACCTTACAGTACCGGCGACGTCTTTTTTGTTTTCTTCAATGGCATTCACACGATTTTATAAACCTTATGAAGGATATATGGTAGCTAAAGGGATCAATTATTATGTTCTTTCCAACAACCAACTCTACTCCTAAAATCGATTAATGAAATATTACAAACAATTGAGATATTCTGTAAACTGTTAACGGGTACACATCCTTCCTAAGCTGAATGTAACCGTTTAATGGTTTCCAGAATGTAATTAAAAGGATGTCACCGGTACTGCAGGGGATAACCTGACGACCCCACACACGCCCCCAAGACATAATATTATTCCATTGGCTATAAACTTGCAAACGTCTCATATTACTTCCCGAAAATGACGATAAAAGTATTATTTTTAACATCGTTCTTAACACTAATATAACCCCCCCGACCCCCCCAAAATAAATAAAAATACAAATAAACTAACCCGTTCAGTACCTGTGACGTCCTTTTTATTATATTCTGGCAACTATTAGATTATTTTGTTCAGGCTAGGAAGGACCTGTAACAGTTAAATGTTTATATACTATCACAATTAACCCTTTGAAACAGATCCTTCTTAAGCTGAATAAAGTCGTCTAATTGTTGCCAGAATATGATGAAAAGGACGTTACCGGTACTGAATGGGTTAATAAAAGCATGTGATTCTCCCAGGATTCGAACCCAGGATACAGACATACAGAACTTACACGCTCTAACCATAACACCATCAAGGCAGTTAGATGATGTAGTGTCGATATACGTGAATATAAATGGAATTGGCACAGAATTATGATACACTTCTTTTCATGAGAACATATAATAGGAACCGCTCATTAGCCCTATCTGTATACCAGCGTCGTCTGTTGTATCTTATTCTAGCCATATTAATATAATTGTATGAAGTTTAGGAAGGATTTGTGGTAGTTAAAAGGTTTGATTGAGAGAGTTCGAAGCCTTATCATTGCTGGAGATCCTTCCTAAACTGAATGAAATCGGTTTCCGAGTAACCAGAAAATAATGAAAAGAATGTCGACGGTACAGAAGGGGTTAAGACTCCAAACCTACGTCTTCTACCTTAATATGTAATTATAATACACGTTCCTAGACCACTCAACCGCCAATTGAAATAATAACATATGTAGGTATTTCCAGCTTAAGTGATTACATGCCATCCCATCTTACTTGGAGAGAGAGAGAGAGAGAGAGAGATTCGTCTTTCATACTCTTATTATGTAACGCCCATTGGACCAGTTGATGAATCTTCCTCACATCACGCCCACACCACCATTAGTTTCCTAGCTGTTATTGTAGTTCCTCACATCACGCCCACACCACCATTAGTTTCCTAGCTGTTATTGTAGTTCCTCACATCACGCCCACACCACCATTAGTTTCCTAGCTGTTATTGTAGTTCGACATTGATATTGAGAGTATATGATTTTAAAATAATCCTTTACGTATTATGGCACATTTTTTGTTACTATATAATTATCTGATCGGTATTAGCTGATTGACCTTGATCTGATGCTGATGGGTAATTTTGTTCCGTAAGCGATTACTGTTCACATAGAAATGGGACGAAAGGTCTGAAAATCACTAAACTAATGGGACAAATATCTTGAAATCTTAAACCTAGTGGGACTAAACATGAGGGAGAAGGGGTTCCAGAAAAAAGCCCCGAAAATGTTTTCTTATTGAGCATCGTTCATGAGGATTAGCCAAAAACTGTTCATGGTCCTTTGTGTGTGTGTGTGTGTGTGTGTGTGTGTGTGTGTGTTGGGGGGAAGGGGGTATTCCGAGGGTGGGAGGGTCATGGGATGTTGATCAAAAGTTATTCGCTTCTATTCTGGTACCAAATGAAGGTACTGACGGAGTTTCATGTAAATCCAATCATTAGTTCTTGAGAAATCCTGCTTACATACATATAAGCAAGCAAACAAAATAACAGACAGAAAGCGACGTTTGGCGGAGATAAAAAGTGAAGCAGTACAAAAATAAATTTTAATTGAAATCCAAGTCATGCACGATAAATTTAGCAGCCAAAACACCAGTCATCAGTCAGGCCAGGGACCCTGAGTCAGGCCACTCAGGTAAAACACCAGTCATCAGTCAGGCCAGGGACCCTGAGTCAGGCCACTCAGGTACAGACGTGACGCGCGGGATTCCTCTCGGTAAACAAAGATGAAGATGACACGTTGGGGGACATTTTTGTAGTTGATTAATCCAATAAAATTATAATTTAGGTGGCCAGAATTCGGTTCGCTTATATGATATAATGTATAGAAACGTCATATAAGCATGACCAATAACTATTTTTATACAATTAGATATTAAGATTGTGAACAAATTTTGCAGCTTGCTGTTTCTACTTTGGTTTATATCTTACAGTGGGGTACATAATGTGCAGGTGTATAAAGACATATGCCAAGTGTTAAACGACATAAGATTTGCACACAATATTTTTGATAAGTTGACCATAATATGATATTTGGCTGCAAACTATCATAATGGCTAAATCTGACAAATAATGCTGAATCGAATATGAAAATCCGATTGGTCGTGCAGTTGAAAACAAGTATTGTTGTGCATAGTACTAACATTTGCAAGGAAATATAAGACATAGTCATGAACACATATTGTTAGTGGTTTCACGAGTGGTAGTGGTGAGTTGGTCCTATCAGAATGGGGTTGAGCATTCCTTTACTTACAAAGTTTATCCAATCTAAATGTCTGTTTGACTATATTTTTTCTATCTAACCAATTATTTATTCATTTATGCGTGCATCCCACATTTCTTCAGTGTGCAAGTATATCTAAGGAAACAAAATTATAGATGCATGTTTATACTAAATTAATTACAATTAATGGGTACCAGGTATGTTCTTTAAGGGGGGTGACCTGTTTTTGTTCTGTCCTTTTCTATCTTTCTCTGGCTTGTATCCATTTGGCCCCATTCAGCCTACTGTTTTAAGACGTTTATCCCCATCCAGGTGTCAATTTTTTACTGGTGAGCTGTAGCGAGCCAGCATATTTTTTATTTTTGTTTGACAGCAGGCTAAATTTGTATATTTTTCGATAGAAACATTTCTCCGGCGAAGCCGGATTTCTTCATATAATGCTGGCTCGCTATCGCTCGCCAGGAAGAAATCGACACCTAGATGGGGATAAACGTCTTAAAATAGTTGGCTGAATGGGACCGAATGGTTACAAGCCAGATAAAGAGAGAAAAGGACAGACATAAAAAAAAGCAGGTCACCCCCCCTTAAGGTAGAGTAAAAGACACCCACAAATCAGTCCCATATGGTTGAAGTTGCATACCTGTACAGAAAGCCATAAGAGATCCATGAACTGACTTTACCCAGGAGTTACTTGTAATCAGAAGGTTTATAATTATCTTCCTAATCATCGCCCAGTATCTCTTTTTGTTACTTCTAGCTCTTCTACCCTTTTACTCTCCACTAAACAATGGTATTTACAGTATTGCGCTAAGGCTTGCATACACGCACAGTTCAACCCGTCAAGTCTAGGTACCGTACCACACGGGTTAGTTTGAGCGAATATAGTAGTAGTGGTTTGACGGTACGTGTAGGTCTCACAGGCTTGCACAATTTGTCAAACTATTAATCTCCATCCACTCAAATTAGCTTAGTTCAAATTACTCAGACCAGTCCAATGTTGGGCCTGAATTATGGAGCTTAGCATGTGAGGCGGCAGTTTGAGAGGCATCAGCTTCTTCTGTTATAAAGTTTATTTTTTTGTCTTATATATATATACTTTTTTTTTAGAAGGGGGGGGGGGGGAAGTCAGGAGATAATGCAGCCAATACAATTTGTATTTGTCTCCTTGTTAGCCGAGGCACTGACGAATTACAGACGCTGCTTTACTTATGATTGTATCTGTGTTTATGTTGTTGTTATTGTGACCCTATTACACCTTGCCTCTCTCAGGCGGCGGATGTGGGCGGCCTGGCGTGACCCCGTGACTTGGGTTTTGATTGCCAGTCATTATAATCGCTCTTGGGTTCCAGAGAGAGAGAGAGAGAGGTCGCAATCATGTGGGTCGGAGAGATGTACTGTCAGTCATCAACATAATAAGTCTGACGATCATTGTCTCTTTGTTTTTTCGTTCTCAATGGTCAGCCACGCCAAGCAGTTCTGGGTGGGATACCCCTTTGGGTTACCCGGCCGATATAGTGTTTCTTAACCTAGAAAGTGACCTAGGCTGGGTTCACTCAGCCTCCTAGGCCGTTTAAAGATAATTGGAGCATATGTCAGTTATTGCTCGCTCGGCTCTAATCATGCTAAGCCGGGGGTAATTTAACCCAGGAAGCAACAAAGGCTATTTTCTGTCAGCCTCCGAACTGCTTTAGAGCTAAGCGGATCGTTGGCTCTGCTTTGTTGGTCAGCTAGCGTTGCTGGCTCTAGTCACGCGTAGTTAGGGACAACTGCACCCAAGGTGCAACATTGGCCTTGTCCTGTTGGCCTCCGAGGCTGTTTAGATGGAAGCGGAGATCGCGAGCTCTTGCTCATTTGGCTAGTGAATAATTATAATTCGAGGATTTCCTACTTTGTATATAAGTATATATGCAAATATACCCATTTTATATTAAATATAGTCATAAATTGTTATCAATTAAGCGACAAATATGGTGCATTGGTTGCGATATAATTATGAAAAGTATTTTACAAAACTGTATTGGCATTATAAGAATATGAGAGATCAAATGTATTTTAATGAGTGACGTACACTGACATTGAAAAGAGGAGTCACACAATAATTTTTTCAACAATAAGGTCGCTCACGTTATGTAAGATGTCCAACATTTTCGTCCAAGTTGTGTGATTTATGGCAACAAACGCGGCACCGAAACAATCCTGAGTGTTGTCAAGGCCCGTTAAGATAATTCAACTACAAATAAAGATAGACTGAACAAAATTGAATACAGTATGCTTAACCCTTTATCCGAGAGGCCCTTCGTCCTCTGTATTACACGGAACATATGATATAAGGTTGCACTGATATAGTTTCTTCTTTTATGTACAATATATTTATACTACATAATGCCGTTTTAAAATGTAAGCAAAAGTATATAACACGTTCAATTGAAAAGGTCAATATCAATAAATTAGTAGTAATCTATATGATTGTATAGTATGTTACAAAAAGGAATATGCAATTTGTTTCGCAAACAAAGTGAACATTGCTTAGACTTTATCTTCCCCGTTATTCCCCATTAAGCCATTGTGTAAGGTGTGTCTATGGCTGTGTTGGTTCATTGATCCCTTAATCTGTTGTCTTAACTGGTCGTTCACTCGGCTGTGAGCTTCTCCGTATGGCAAACATTAATTCCGGCCCCTAGTCCAGTTACAGCCGGATATTTGTAGTACAGTACAGCCGGATTCAATCATTCGCCTAAAACCTATACTCTAAGATACTAATGCTATCCTGAAGTACTTGAAGCTGTCTCGGTAGAATCAAATCTTCAGTTTAATTGTTTACCTTTCGGTAGGTCATAAAATAGTTCGCTTGTGTGAAGGGCTATCATTTGTGTCGTAAACTGTACAGTTTCTTAAAAAAACTATCTTGAGAACCGTTTGTTGTTTCAAGTCACGTTTTAACTATTGCTTTTGTGGCTGCTTGTATGAATGTAAAATAAATGTAATTGTCTCTATATTGCTCATTATGGGACATATATGTTGTAACCTTACGTTTTCGAATCTACCGCAAATGAGATCGAATCTTCTCATTAATATTTACCTAGAGTATGTATTTCGTGTGTTCATTTATGCAGTTTGAGAATTCAGAAGGGGCCATGACTATTTCCTTGAGTGTACAGTCGTGTACGGGGATGCTTGAACACTTAACTAGTGGAGCTCAATCATATATTTCATATTGCCTAATCAAATTTACAAATCGTCAATGTATCATAATTGTCTCTCCAAATAGTATAGAGATATTCCTGTTCACTATTGTACATTATTTCTTATGAAAGGTTTGGTAGAACATTTGAATTCGAATGTACAGTCGAAGTCATTAATTCTCATACATTTTGAGGCCTCGAACAGATTACGCGAACCCCCGAAATGCATAATTATATCTGGTAAAAAAAAATAAAAATAAAATATATATATATACCGGTATATATATATATTATATATATAGATAGATAGATAGATAGATATACTAGAGAATCAGTTCAGCCCGATGCAGCTTTGAAAATTAATGTATTAGAATTATTAATGACCGCAACTGCCAATTACCTTATCTAAGGATACTAAGGATGAAATGATGAGCGTTAACTAATGAAACACACAGATTCGATCTTTTAATATTACAGTTACGTCCATGTATGTAGTGTTCCCCAACAACCACAATGAATCATTTGTGTAAAGCCAAGAGACTAATGACTCAAACATATTCAGTTGCACGATTCGAAACAGGCTCGATACATTAATGACTCCGAGCGTATTATATCTGGAGCACAGGCTGGCTCAGAGGGATGTGTGTATCGTGGCAGTAGTTCTAGAGGGGATGCAGCCCGTTACTGAGTGGTTTAACCTGGGATGTGTACCATCAATGGTGTGGTGGTGCCTGTAGCCTTCACCTCTCTTCTCCCAGGTACAGAAGAAAGCTGCTGATATACGAGCAACATTAATTCCAAGTTCTTAAAGCAATTTAATCGGTGGATGAATCGGAATCAAGGTAACGAAACAAAACGTATTTTTTTGTAACAAATATAGTCAGATGATATTAACTTCCATTTAGATTATCATAAAACGTGCGCCATATGTTCTTCGAAGATCTAGAAAAACTAAAATATAATACATTTATGCATAAAGATTATTAATTGTTAATTCGTAGCAAACCCCAAACTCCGATACAAATCCATAGCTTAAGAGAGTGTGTGCGACTATGCCTTAACCCTATTTGAGCCGAGGGAGGTCCTTGTTTTGTTCCGTTAGTTTGGAAATGTTAAGACTTTTCAACTCGTCAGTTTGGCGATAGTAAGGCGCTTCACCCTATTCAGGTGTCAATTTTGTTCTGGGTGAGCGATAACAAGTCAGTAACCTATAGGAAATCGCCGGGACATTTTTCTATCGAAACTTTAGCTTGAATGGGGTCTGCCTGGACATTTTCATAGTTTGAACGAAGTCTGGAAAGGCGTTTTTGTTAGCCAAGGGGACAAACTAAAATACATTGCTCGAAAATGGCAAAAGCAAACAAAATCTTCAATTGTGAGAAATAAATTGACTACACGGGTATCTTGGTAGTGTTGGCAACAGCCTTCCAATAGGGTAACCTCATTAGAGTGAACCATTTCCTGCCAGAACCTGGTGATTGTAAATATTGTAAAGGATAATTAATATTAAGTAATTTAGAACTATAAGATTACCTTGGCCAAGTTAATTTAGTTATAAAACCTTGTATGTTAAAACTTAGAGGTACTGTATTAGGGATCAGTTTTGAAACTCCCGCGATCGCAGACGATATCCACAATTTGTAGTGGTAATCTCAACCTCTAGATATTATGTTTACTAAATCGTTGTGAAACGATATTTATATTAGTATTTATATAATTAAATGCTTATTTTTCATTTATATGATAAAGTGAAGAGGGAATGAACCCTTGGTAACGAATTAGTATAATTTATTTAACCTCTCCGCTGCGTACCCCCTATAGTATACAGGCACCCCTGTGCGGAGGTATGACGATTTGGGCGCCCATTGCAAATATCGATGAAAAGTACATCAACGTGTAGGGAATGTTCGCGCGCATCGAGCCATATATATTTGACCCCCCAAAAAATGTCTTGGAGGGGGGGGGGGCGGGGGGTGGTCCGTAGTTGAAAAAAGTGGAGCAAATGGCATCGCACGGCCAGATTGTCATCGCGCAGCCAGATTGTCATCGCACGGCCAGATTATCATCGCGCGGCAAGATTTCCCGGGTGAATATCCGCGCGCCCAGGGGGTAGGAGTAGAGGGAGGGGAGGGCAGGTTAGGGCGTAATGTCGCATATGTATCCTATTTTGAGCACTTTTATGCTATGTAGAGTATGTGTACATATATGTACGTATGTGTACGTATGTAGGTCACCCATATACCATGGAATATGCCGCATATAGACCAAATGTGCGACATATAACCGAATTACAAGCGAGTTTAGAGGCGGGAACTGAGGTAAGAGTTTAAGCGGGAAGGTATGAAGGATTGAAGGGGAGTACAGGGTAAGTTGGCTGTAATATCCCGTATATATATCGTATTTTCAGCACTGTCATGCTATATATAAAGTACGTGTACGTATGTAGGCGACCCATATAACAATGAATATACCGCATATAGACCAATTATGTGATATATAAGCCTTATGAATGTGTTTAGGGGAGAGTTGGGGTGGGTGGGTGGGTGAGAGGGAGGGAGGGAGGGAAGTCTGTGTGTCGCTGTCCAAGGCCAGCCACGGGCCCACGGCAGTCAGCTGTATGTTAGGGCGGCGTCGGCAGGGCCAGCAGAGGTCCTGGATGGCAATATTATGGTTGTCCCTGTTGCCTTTGTCGGCAGGGCCAGCAGAGGTCCTGGTTGGCAATATTATGGTGGTCCCTGTCGCCTTTGTCACTTTGCCCTTCGTCCCTTTCTTCCCTTTGGCAGGGGCAGGGGCAGTGGCAGGGGCAGAAGGGCCAGCAGGGGCGGCTGGTGGTGGTGGTGGTGGTGGTGGTGGCACGGTGGTAGTGGCAGAGGTAAAAGTTTTTTTACCCATGCCCTTCCCTGTCTTCCCAGTGGCCCCCGCAGGTCCTGCAGCCCCAGGGTGGCATCCTGCATCGGTGGTAGTGGTGGTAGCAGTTGCCTGGGTGGTCGTGGCAGTGTCCCCGAAAGACAATTACCTCTGTGCAATGCCCCTGCTTGCACGTGTTTTACGTGCTTTACGTGCAGGTTCCTCGTCCTCGGAGCTACTCGTGCCGTAGTAATGGTAGCTCGGGTCTTTAGCAGCCGCTCTCTGCCTTCCATGGCCGCTGACACCACCAGAAGGAGGGCTGGTTGTGTCATCAGGGCGAGAGCGTGAGGGACGTCTAGGCTCCATGACAAGTGCTTGTGTACTGCTTGAGTGAGTGCGGGCCGAGCGTGTGGCGGGGTGGTATCGAGAGTTGCCAAGTTGTACTACAGCCACACCAATTTGTAGCCGCTTGGCTTTAAGCCCGCGGTTTTGGTACGCGCTCAAAAACCTGGATTATATAAGGCTTCCCGCAGCGCAACGGTAAAACTCTTATTAGTCTTCCAGCACTTGCCGGGTTAAGCGTCGGAAATTGAAGCTCCGATCAGACGCAAGTAAACTTTTGAACTGTAAGGACATGTCCCGTGACCTCTTCCACCACACTCCCCGAGGCCGGCCCAGACTCCTGACCCTTTAACCCTTAGCTACCGAAGCCGGAATCCTCTGAACTACACCAGGACCCTAGTTATAGCTAAGTCATTGATATACATGGCCATTTATACAATGTTTAGTTAGGGTATCCTGAGAAATATGCTATCGTGGGTAAGACTAGGCTACTAAAACAACCCTCATCTGCTCCTATAGTTCATGCCATAAGGTAGGCTATCTCATACTTTATCTTTATTTATTTTCTGTTTTGATTGGTGTGGTAAGAGATAACTTTTGGCCATATTATCCCCCACATCAATAATAATTTAACAAAATGTCATAATAATCCCAGAGACGTCGGACCAGATAGGGTTTTTCCTCCATCTACTAATATCAAACTAAACTCGTCCCTACTTTCATCCTGGATACTGCGTGAGTGACGGAATGTACAGTAGTAATGTCAAGAAGCCTGTCTTTGACCTACTTTTTTCTTTATTTTAGTGTAGTATTCTAATTTATAACTAGTGTCATGAGGTTCGTCTCTTTGACATCTCGGTTCTGCTTTGTGGAACCGGATAATTTCAATATTCCTGCCTTTCCTCTTTCTTGTTTCGCCGAACATATATTTAGTATACTTCCCACGACCATCGACCCGTCCTTCCAGTTTTTATACTGTTTCGCGTGACAGAATCGAGACACTAACATCACAGCCTCTTTTCCCTTCAATATCTCGGTCAAAGTTGTCTCCATCACGAGCAAAAAAGACAGAGGAATTGCAAGCTCCGTCGGCGAAATGACAACGATTCGTCGGGATTTTTTTGAGTGTGACGAATGACAACCAGCGTTTAACCTTGACAATCCTCTCCTATTCTTTCCGCTCCGGTTGGCCAGCTAATAATTTAACATGGATATACACGAGAGCATTTTCCAGCAACTTTTGATTGCAACTGGATTCTGGCAACTTTTTACTAGACTATTTTGTACTTCTGACAAAACTTCGAGCCTATTTTACAATTTATGCTAGCAAAAGCTCGAGCCTGTTTTGCACTGGTGTCGGTAACTACATGGGTGTTTGAATAATATAGTTTACCAAATTATATAAAGGACATTTTAGAAGTTGCCCGATCTGAGTTGTGTGGAAAAACCTGTCTGAAAAAACACTCGTGTAAATCTGTAAGGTACTTTTCAGTATGCTGGGATGGAGAGCAGAACAAATGGAGATGAGTATGATGGGTAGATGGTAGATATTAGGATTGTGTAGAGAGTAGGAGGGGTAGGTGGTAGATACTAGGAGTGTGTAGAGAGTATGAGGGGTAGATGGTAGATATTAGGAGTGTGTAGAGAGTATGAGGGGTAGATGGTAGATATCAGGATTGTGTAGACTATGAGGGGTAGATATCAGGATTGTGTAGAGCCTATGAAGGGTAGATGGTAGATATTAGGATTGTGTAGAGAGTATAAGGGGTAGATGGTAGATACCAGGATTGTGTAGAGAGTATGAGGGGTAGGTGGTAGATACTAGGGGTGTGTAGAGAGTATGTTGTGTAGATGGTAGATATTAGGATTGTGTAGAGAGTATGAGGGGTAGATGATAGATATCAGGATTGTGTAGAGAGTATGAGGGGTAGATGGTAGATATTAGGATTGTGTAGAGAGTATAAGGGGTAGATGGTGTAGACATCAGGATTGTGTAGAGAGTATGATGGGTAGATATTAGGAGTGTAGAGTATGAGGGGTAGATGGTAGATATCAGGATTGTATAGAGAGTATGAGGAGTAGATGGTAGATATCAAGATTGTGTAGAAAATATGAGGGGTAGATGGTAGATATTAGGATTGTGTATATAGAATGAGGGGTAGATGGGATATGGAGGAACGGAATATGTGCGGTGAACTGTACATAATAGAGAGAGAGAGAGAGAGATCGGGAGCGAGAGGGAGCGAGATTGAGAGCAAGCAGAGTGAAGTGTCTCGCAGTGGGTTGAGGAACTATTATTAGGAGTAAACTCAATGATTTTAACAACCTGAGAGTGACATAGAGCTTTACTGTCAGCTTGGAGACTGCAGTAAGCTCTTGATCAGAGTTGCACCGACAGGTCGGTTTAAAGTAAATATATCCACCGACTACCAACTTAACCTTACTTAATTTTAATCAAAACTAAATCTACCTAACCAGACCTAACCTAACCTAACCTAACTGAATCGAATCTGACCTAAGCCTAATTTAGTCTAACCTAAACGCTGTCCAAGTGTGTGGCCGTTTGGGTTGTGGCCGTTTGTGCTGTGCCGTATATGAGTGGGCGTTACTCATTTAGGCTTAATCCGCATTACGAAATAGTAGGGGATCTAGCAAACATTTGTATTTCATCTCTAGTACAAAAGGTTTGAGTACTGGAATTTATTGATAGTCTATTGGAGATCCCCAATTGGTGATTCTTAAGTTTTATAATTGGTGCATTTGGTAGTAGGAGCCCCTTATAAATAATTTCCCATAAGAGTTCTTAAACATGTATTTTTGCTTGATACTGTACATGGTTGTAGAGTTATCTGACTGGTCTCAAATGACTCATCTGAACAAGAGAAACAACTTATGTTCAGACAATGTTTAGCTAATGTTGACAGTTTGACTAGTACAGGCACCTGTAGTTCAATTTCTTGAGACAAAAGTCGCCATTTTTTACCAATTATTGAACTACAGGTGCCTATGCAAGTCAAACAGTCAACATTAGCAAAGCATAGTCTGAACATAAATTGTTTCATTTGTTCAGATGAGTCATTTGGGACCAGTCAGATAACTCTACAACGATGTACAGTATCAAGCAAAAATACATGTTTAAGAACTCTTATGGGAAATTATTTATAAGGGGCTCCTACTACCAAATGCACCAATTATAAAACTTAAGAATCACCAATTGGGGATCTCCAATAGACTATCAATAAATTCCAGTACTCAAACCTTTTGTACTCGAGATGTAATACAAATGTTTGCTAGCTCCTGGACTAAAAGGCATAGATGCCTGACTTTAGTATTATTTACTTGAAGTTATATAGTGAGTTTTACATTAATACTCTATATATTAAGCCATATATAGGATTATCGTTGAATATATTTATGTCAATGCACAGCAGTGTATGCCTGTGTTATCCTGTGTATTAGAAACGGGTTTCTCTATGTTTCTGCGTATATTTTTCTATTTTTATTTTTACTTTTATTTTTTATTTTTGGGGGGGATGGTTTTAATTATATGCATGGTTTCTTGCATTTGAATGTGTTATACATGTACGAATCATATGTAAGAAGTGGCATCGAAAATAATAGGTTTTCAAAATATATACAGTACTTTGGTCATCTAAGAGCACTGACAACGATGCCACACACATAGCCCCCCAATGACAATGTTAACCCTTAACTGTCAGCGCGCAACTTATGTCCTGTGAAATAAATATGGACTATGTGGCGGTTCACAACTTATGTCGAGCGCCATTTTCAGCACGTAATGTTGCTGAGAGAGAGAGCGGAGTGGTGGGACAGGCGTAGCAACGCTATGACAGGTCCCCACGACCACCGTGGACATACTAAACTGTATTCTACTTTCCCCCCTCCTTTCTCACTCGCTACACAAGGAATTATGTAAGGAAATTACCTTATTTCAGGGTTTTTGCACTCGTGTTGCAAGAGAACCAGTGGTCGTACAAGGATGGTTCGGGTGTCATTGGAGAGCTCTGTTTACGCCCTTTCAGGGATAGATACTTGTTTTACGCTCTGGGTCTTATTTAGGCATGAAAATGATCCTGTAAACAACCCTATTTAGGGTAAAAAAAAAAACACTGGGCGCTAAAAGTAAATTCAGTCTCAGGTTACCTTGTGTATACGCTAATACTAGAGCATTTTGTAATAATCTAAGACCAGCCCGATTCGAGTTTTATAAGTTACTTAATTATTAATATATTTTAATTTGGTCTTTGATTTACCATGGGTTTATGCACCAAGGACCGTCGCATTTTAGTGTTTACTCATTATCCAACAATATTAACACACGCTCCCCACTAGTGTGAGGGATCATAATTAATATGATTGACGTAGGATACAGAATGGGTTCATCTCACCCCTGTGACTTATTGAAATCAGCATCTATTTTGTCACTAGGGGGCTTAATTGGATTTTTACCTCACAATTTTTGCACCACCCCCTTCGATAGGTAGAATTTTAGGGAGATTTTATATATATTTTTTTTTATGGTGTCATATATAGTACTAATTGAATGACACTAATCACATAAAGTAAAAAAACATTGAATTATGGGTTATGACAAACTTATAACCCACATAAAAACCGATGGGTCCTGTATCTGATCGGTCCTAGAATATAAGCGACGATATTATATAGCTTAGCATAGTCCTTTCGTAGTCAAGAGATTACAGAGTTCTGTGATTTAATTAGCAAAAAATATAAGACATTGCGAACAGTGAAAACGGGCTTTAACGGGATTATGATTGCTATTTGGTTTACCACTGATACAAAAATACAACCTGCAATGATTTACCTGTCTATCTCAAAACATTTCGCGGTTGCTCTATGTATTAGTTCTATATATGGGAATAGTAAGTGACTCGATTCCTATAGCATGACGAAAACATCACATTTATATGACCAATGGTTGTGGTGATATTCATGGAAAAGAGCATTAGTCTTAGTCAATTATATATATATATATATATATAATTATACACGTCATACAGTATATACACACACAGAAGGAAAGGTGTGTTGTTCAGGTGAGATGAAACGGTGTGACCGGATATACACGATAGGCCTATATATATGTCGTTCTGTGTGTGTTTGTGTATGTATTAACAGTGGCTACATACATACACACGACACCCACACACATTGGTAACTATATGCTGTAGAGAGTAGGAACGGTGTGCAGCAGCCTGGGAGAGGAGGTGGTGTGAGCGGATATATGTGGGTCAGGAGGGATAACGTGCACCTTGCCTTTAGGGGGAACCAGTGTGTGTCTGTTTATACACTGGATCCATGCACACACACTCGGATACATACACACACGCGCTGTACACACCTTGAATACACACCTATACATACCTCTCTTTCACACACACACACACACACACACACACACACACAGAGACAGACACTTTATTTAGACACATGCCTCTCTTTCAGACCCAAAAATCCCAAACTTGCACACTTATGCCTCTCTCCTTCATATACACATTCACACATTTTGCATGCACAAACTTAAGCACACACCCACACACGCACGAGCGCGCGTTCAAACCCACGCCTATTCTAATTAGTATACATATATTACTGCTGGTCGACGGACTGAAGAGGGTAAAAATATAAGCGTCATACAATGTTCTTATTTAAAGTTGTTTCTCTGCGTATTGACATTAGTTATACAGCCTAATGTATAGTAGACACGACATTTCAATGCACTTCTCTTGCCTCTCAATTATTACATGGGCCCGATTATTCTTAGTTAGTGGACAGTGTCATACTATCGGCATTTGTGTACTATATTATACTATTTTGTGCAAGAAACTATTTTATATGATAGTCAGCCGTGAAATAGACCGTAGAAATAAACTAGTCCATCCATATTGGTAGGCCACAAATTGTAACCCATAACCTTTGTAATTATAAAACGGCTAGAACAAATGGGCTGTACATTTCCACACCTATTCCCTGGCGGACTCTTCCCAAATAATAGAAATACTAGCTCGATTACTCTAGTAGTTTCTGAGTTATAGAGTTTAGTGATCAAGAGTTATGGCCTACTTATAATGGATAGACAATTAAGTTATGTAGATTATGGGGGGCAGGGGGCTAGGAATCCTCCTCCCCTTGTAGAATGCTCCTACTTGACGAGGCAGAGAAATGGGCGAGGGAATGCGAAAATGGTCCCGGACCCTGAGAATAGGAACTTTAAATGTTTCTGTTCGGGCTCTGTCTTGTGTCGGCCACCTCCAGCAATGGGGTAGGTGCCTGAGTATATGCTGTACATACATACATACATACATACATACATACAGATTATTGCACCGGTAAAATTTCCAGAGGTCGCACCAATAAGTGTCCCACACTTGACTTATTATTACATCAGGGATTCCTTCATGTTGTGCTCAACTGCATAACATGTCTATCCCATAAACACTTAACATTTTGGGTATTATTTGATACCTTAAAACAGTGTATGAAGTGCTTATGAGAGTCGCAGGTTGATTAAGATATTGTACACTCCATTGACTCTCACAGATCTTTATTAATATGAAAAATATCGTCTAAACATAGCCAGGATACATTGAAAAAATGGATTATCATACTGAAATCGTTAAGTTGTCATTCACCTATTAAATTCAGTATCATTATATAAATATAAATATAATTTTAAAGCAAACCGACATCAGGAACAGATTAGATCACGAACCACCCCTTAGTACGTTATCTCTTTTATAATTCGCTATTGGTTAGAATACCTCGTCATCTTCTGGTCCACCAATCACGTCCACGCTATGATGGTCTTCATGGTCCTTCATCAAGTCACGCCAATTCTATCCAGGTGTGTGTGTGTGTGTGTGTGTGGTGTACTGTGTGTGTGGTGTGGTGTACTGTGTGTGTGTGTGGTGTACTGTGTGTGTGTGTGGTGTACTGTGTGTGGTGTGGTGTACTGTGTGTGTGTGTGTGTGGTGAACTGTGTGTGTGGTGTACTGTGTGTGTGTGTGTGTGTGGTGTACGTACTGTGTGTGTGTTGTACTGTGGGTGTGTGGTGTACTGTGTGTGTATGTGGTGTACTGTGTGGTGTACTGTGTGTGTGTGTGTGTGATATACTGAGTGTGTGTGTTGTGTATTATGTGTTTGTGGTCGACTGTGTGTGATGTACAGAGTGTGTTTATGTCTAATGTGTGTATATGTGTCTATGTGCATTGTATATGAAACAAAGGGGCGGTTAAGGGGAGATTTCCACTTGAGGGATTTTTTTCTTGACTCCTTTCTCCCTCATGTTTAGCCCCATTGCTTTTCTAATTTTAAGACGTTCGCCCCATTATTTTGACGATTTTAAGAACTTTCGACCCATTTCTGTCAATTTTAAGACCTTTCGTGCCATTTAGGTCTCGATTTTATACTGACGAGCGATAGCGAGCCTGTAATTTAAGAGGAACCGGCTTTCAGCCGGGACATTTTTCTACCGAAAAATGTACAAATTTATCTTGAAAGGGGCTCAAGGGGGTGTAATCTTAAGCTTGATGGATATCTAGAGACCAAACTAAAAACCTCCCCTTAAGGTAATCAAACCTAATAGTACACACTAGGTACCCGTACATCACCATTGGCATATTATGTCAACATCTTCACTTGGTAACAAAGTAGATCTAGCTTAGTGAATAACATAATTGCAGGTATACCCACTGGCATAATGATAAGTACACCCAGTAACATAATTGCAGGTATACCCATTGGCATAATGATAAGTACACCCAGTAACATAATTGCAGGTATACCCACTGGCATAATGATAAGTACACCCAGTAACATAATTGCAGGTATACCCACTGGCATAATGATAAGTACACCCAGTAACATAATTGCAGGTATACCCATTGGCATAATGATAAGTACACCCAGTAACATAATTGCAGGTATACCCACTGGCATAATGATAAGTGCACCCAGTAACATAATTGACCACTTGCGAGTTTCAGGCTATAAGGAAGTTGGAGCCGTGAACATCGATATGAAACAGAAATGCAATAATAATGTACGTTTCTGATGGATAAATGGCATGTTGAATTGGGTTTTATGTATTTATATATGTACTACGACCGTATTTTACCTGTAAATTATGTTAAATATCGTTGTCTACAGCTCTAACTTCCTTATAGAACGAAACTCGCAAGTGGTCAATTGCAAGTATACTCAGTAACAGCATTGCAAGTATACCTAATAACATAATTACAGGTATCATAATCCAGTACATCCATCTACACATTACATTATTGCACGACTATAATGCAAGCCATCCCCAACTATCAGGACAGGAACATTTTAACCACATTTTGCCAGAGGAAGATATTTTTTTACCTCCCCTAGTGTATATCGCGTCATTAGTTTGAAGATTTTATGATTTTTCACCCCATTAGTTTATCGATAATAAGATGCTTCATCCCATTCAGGTGTCGATTTTCTTTTTGGGCGAGCGATAGCGAGTCTGTAACATAGGAAAAGGCCTTCAGCCGGGATACTTTTCAATCGAAAAATGTACAAAGGGGGGTCTAAGTGGGCCTTTTTTGTAAGTGAAGGAAGTCTGGGAAGGCGTTTTTTGTTAGACTAGGAGACAGAATAAAATACATTGCTCGAAAATGGCAAAACAAGTAAAATCAATAATACTTAAACTAAATATCATAATGGAAGGGACAGGTGTGGTGATCTATGACAGGTGTGGTGATCTATGACAGGTGTGGTGATCTATGACAGGTGTGGTGATCTATGACAGGTGTGGTGATCTATGACAGGTGTGGTGATCTATGACAGGTGTGGTGATCTATGACAGGTGTGGGACATGGTGTTTGTGTGATGAAAGGAACAGGTGTGGTAATCTATGACAGGTGTGGTACATGGTGTTTGTGTGATGGAAGGAACAGGTGTGGTGATCTACGACAGGTGTGGTGATCTACGACAGGTGTGGTGATCTATGACAGGTGTGGTGATCTACGACAGGTTTGGTGATCTATGACAGGTGTGGTGATGTATGACAGGTGTTGTGATCTATGACAGGTGTGGGACATGGTGTTTGTGTGATGGAAGGAACAGGTGTGGTGATCTATGACAGGTGTGGGCCATGGTGTAAGTAGGATGCAAGGACATTTGATACATTATTATGCACCTGAAGAATTATTGATAAATTAGGTGGTTAAGTATGTATAACCGGCAGGCAGAATTACGATTGACATGGTTCGAAGTTAAGTGGAGGTTTTAGTCTTTCTGGACACCTTTCTTCCTCATGCTTAACCCCATGAGTTTTTAGATTTTAAGACGTTCGCCCCATTAGTTTAGCGATTTTAAGACCTTCATCCACATTTCCTTATCAATATTAGGACCTTTTGTTCAATTTAGTTTTGTTTTTGTTTTAGTATTATTTGTTTTGTTCATGGCGGCGAGCCTGAAATCTAGGAAGATGCGGCCGTGGGCCGTGACATTCTTCTACAGAAAATTTACACATTAGTATCGAAAGAGGGAGGGGTGGGTGTGGGGCTTGGTGTTATTTTGTTAAGCTTGATAGAAATCTTAGGAGCAAACTCCCCCCCCCCTCCCTCTGAATTAAATAGAGATTTGGTAGTGTTGAGATATCTAGTGACAGTTGTGATGTGTGGTGATGGTGAGTAGTATGGTGGAGCTGACAGTTGTGGTGATGGTGATTAGTATGGTAGAGCTGACAGTTGTGATGTGTGGCATGATATGAGACTGACTGATAAATATACTGTATAGTGACGGAGACAGATACGGGTCATGACAGATGTGACACAATACGACAATACTATAACTTGCAATGTGATGACTGTTTGAGATATTATGGTAAAAACGAAACTTGAGATGTTATTATCGGGCATGTGGTTAGGATGTGGTGTTAGTGTAATATAAGGAATATCAAGCGATGTGATCAGGACTTATTACTAGTAGAGATAGTAGAACCAATATATAGTATAGTGGAAGAAACGAATAGCATAGCAAATGTGCAATTAAGATATTTTCATTTCAGTTTTGGCAGATCCGGAATTTTCAGACTTTCAGAGGAGATGTGTAAATGAAATAAGTCATGTATAGTGTGATTAGCAGTGAATTGATGAAGAATTAATGTGATGATATAGTGCTATGTGGTGATTATGTGTGATGTCTATCTATCTATCTATATGCTCAGGCCCAATACCCATTTTGGGGGTAGCCGACTCAAGACAGAGCAAGAACAGGGAAAACACAAAAACAACATAAAACAACAAATAAACACGGATAAAAAGCACAAACTCACACTCATCCAGGTCACCCAGGAGAAGACCCAGAGACCAGGATCACCAAGGTCGCTCCCGCACTCACCCGGCCCCCGACCACCCGGAGAGGTTCCGATCTCGGCAGGCAGACATGCAGCGGAGCCAAAGCCACAAGCCCTCCCACCACACTTCCAGGCGCACCCTTCATATTAATCGTCTCCCCGGGCCAGGCGCCTGATGGACTATTATCTAGTCCAATGTGTGATGTAATGGTGAGTATTATAGATGTTAAGGAGAGATTGTTATTTATTGATTGATTTATGATTTCTTTTTAGTTTCCTCCCTCGACCTCTATCAAGCTTGACACAAATATCCCACGACCCACCTTCGAGATAAATGTGTGCATTTTTCTGTAAACAAAGTGCCCCAGCTGAAGGCTGGTTCCTCCCAAATTACATGCTCGCTAGGTCTCACCAGGACAAAAAATCAACATATAAATGGCACGAAAGGTCTTCTAATCATAATCGGGGCGAATGTCGTAACATCTCAAAACTAATGGGGATAAGCATGATGGAAAAGAGTTTCCTAAAATCGCCCCTTAAGTGCGGAATAACTTTGCTGTGATAGTGAGAAGTGTAGATGGAAAGTATGGTACAATGATGGCGTATATGGAACAATGGCCTATACATGATATTGGGGTAAGTCCTGTAAATGAGTGACTGAGTTAAATGCTCTTTAGTTATATATATATATATATATATATATATATATATATATATATATATATATATATATATATATATATATATATATATATATATATATATATATATATACTGTATATATATATATATATATATATATATAGTTCGCAGGTAAACCTATGAGTTTACTCTTTCGTTTAATAAAGTTGTTTTAAGTTAGTAAGATGATATATTGTTATTAACACTATATTAACCTGTTATGGCGGTTAAATTGAACAAGTTCTCCAACATTTGTCCCCGTTTCATACCTTTGCAACTGTTCTAGTTCTGATAGTTTTGATAAAGAGGATGGATATTGGTGTATTTAAATATGCAAGGAAGTCTTGACTTACATTGTGCTGGCATAAAAATCTAGAAGGGTTATAGAGCAGGTATGGCATTAATACGGACATTTATGGTAAGCTTACTCACCCATACCTGTCAGATACCTTGCCTAATCAGATAGCTAACTTAGATGCACTCGCACCATGAGCTTGAGCCACCACGGATTACTTGATCTTATGACTAACAAAACTTCTATTACTGTATTTATGTTGACATTTTAATTATGATGTGTATACAACTTAATTTATTTTTTGTAGAACATAGCAAAATCATATAATGAAATACCAAGGATAAACTAGTTCACTGTTAATTAAAATATAAATATGTGTCATTTAAAATTCAGCATATGATAAGGATAGAAAGCTCTTTGTCTATTGTGATAGTATGCTATTATGATGCAGATAATATAGTATATGAAAATAGTGGATATACAAAATTGACGACTGTGGAGGAGAAATTTTTACTTTATATAAACATAATTTGAAATGATAGCGGCTTGATGACAAGAATACCACACAATTAGCACTATATATGTAAATATGAAGAGCCCACACAGACATCCCATGGTCGCTTATGTGTGTATAATAGGCTTATGTACGGTAATAATAATGAAGTTTGTTTTGCTTGTTCTCTTCTTGTTTGTGTGTTAGTGTTTTGCTTTATTATGTGGAGGTCAATACACTATACAAAAATATGGATATGAAAAGAGTATATAAAGTGTCCATGATAAAATATCCTTATCAATTAGGCATATTGAGAGTAATATACCCGTTTAATATAAGGTAGAAAGGTACATCACTATCAATATACCCATTTATCTTATGTACAGCTCTTCAAGCGGGTGCATCGTTATTATGGTCTTGTCTGTACTTATATATATTTAATTATATACCTTGCTAATTGTGAGTGTTTACCTCTCAGATGTACCGCAATTAATATTAATCTTGCTTTTTCCATAGTTTTATAGGCGATGCTTAGGTATCCCTTTATATGTTCTAGTATATTTTTTCTAGATATAATCTAGCTTTGTATTAGTTTTTTTTTAAATTATAATTATAAGTTTAGTATTTTGTATTATTTTATTTTTATGTTTTATTTTGTTTTGCCTGGCAGGTAAATGAACGAGGATTTTTTTGAATGGCTGTATGGTTGACCACATTCATTTAAATACATTCCGTTATTATATCTATGGAAAGAAAACTAGTATACTTGAATTAAGATTGTAGTTTTGTGTATGTAGTAACTAGGCTACATTCTATGTCCAGTTATCGGTTTTATAGTCAATCATTCTTGTAAATCAATCACATTATTATATTACTAGACATTAAATCAAGGGGTGGGTGTAAATTTAGGTGGGCAACTGTACCTGTGGATACCGTAAGGGACGTGGCTGGTGTGGATGCCTGGTGAGGATACCGTGGCTGGTGTTAAAGGGGGTCACCTGCTATGTTTATCGTTCTCTCCTTTTCTCTCTTTTTTTTGGCTTGTATCCATTCGGCCCCATTCAGCCAACTGTTTTAAGACTTTTATCCCCATCCAAGTGTCGATTTTTTCCTGGCAAGCGATAGCGAGCCAGCATTGCATGAAGAAATCCGGCTTCGCCAGAGAAATTTTTCTATCGAAAAATGTACACCTTTAGCTTCCTGTAAAACAAAACTATATATATGCTGGCTCGCTACCGCTCGCCACGAAAATATTGACACCTGGATGGGGGTAAACGTCTTAAAACAGTAGGCTGAAAGGGGCCGAATGGATACAAGCCAAAGAGAGAGGGAGAGAAAGAGAGAAAAGGCGAGGTGCGTTCCCTTAAAGGGGGTGAAGTATGGTAACCGAGGTGGTGTGGCTATAATGACTGGGTGTGGTGGCTAGTTTATTGTAGGGGGATTATGGTAGCTGTATTATGGTAGCTGTATTATGGTAGCTGTATTATGGTAGCTGTATTATGGTAGCTGTATTATGGTAGCTGTATTATGGTAGCTGTATTATGGTAGCTGTATTATGGTAGCTGTATTATGGTAGCTGTATTATGGTAGCTGTATTATGGTAGCTGTATTATGGTAGCTGTATTATGGTAGCTGTATTATGGTAGCTGTATTATGGTAGCTGTATTATGGTAGCTGTATTATGGTAGCTGTATTATGGTAGCTGTATTATGGTAGCTGTATTATGGTAGCTGTATTATGGTAGCTGTATTATGGTAGCTGTATTATGGTAGCTGTATTATGGTAGCTGTATTATGGTAGCTGTATTATGGTAGCTGTATTATGGTAGCTGTATTATGGTAGCTGTATTATGGTAGCTGTATTATGGTAGCTGTATTATGGTAGCTGTATTATGGTAGCTGTATTATGGTAGCTGTATTATGGTAGCTGTATTATGGTAGCTGTATTATGGTAGCTGTATTATGGTAGCTGTATTATGGTAGCTGTATTATGGTAGCTGTATTATGGTACCTGTATTTGGTTGTAGGGAGTTGTAGAAAAGGAAAGACATGAACAATTTTAGTGTTTGTGTCTGCTGTTGCCTGTATCTTTAGACCTTGTGTTTGTGTCTGCTGTTGCCTGTATCTTTAGACCTTGTGTTTGTGTCTGCTGTTGCCTGTATCTTTAGACCTTGTGTTTGAACTTAGTTTTGAACACTTTTCTATTTGGTTTGTGAAATTGATAATAATATATACCAGTTTGCCAATGTGCTTAAATGTGACTTTATACCTGTAAACTCCCTAGCCATCCAAAAACACGTTCTAACTAGTACAGCCATACTAACTCCGAAATGCAAATATTAAGTAAATAAGTAATGGGCAGATTCGATTCACTTCAGGATAACTACGAACATTTAGGGCCATGATTAATGTCCTTGTCCTTGGTTGTACAGTAGTCAAGTTGGCAGGCTCAATCCAACGTGTTGACAATCTTGAATAGATGCAACGGCGTTACAGGTGTACTGGTACTCTTATACATGTTGGATCCTAATGTACATTGTTATAATGGCATCACAATAGTAGTTGGAAACCAGTTTATTATATATTCATTAATTTCAGTAGGATCGCAATTGTATATATGAAGTCAATAGGCAAAAACTAGCAGATTAGAAAGAAAATAGTCGTACGTAAAATGCATAATTTACCCTAAATCTTGCCGCAGAATAAAGCAGAATTACCACAATGATTTGGTTGCTGTCAGTGGCCCTTTTAGGGAGCCCACCTCGCTTTTTTCTTTCTCTCCCTCTCTCTTTGGCTTGTATCCATTCGGCCCCATTCAGCCTACTGTTTTAAGACGTTTACCCCCATCCTGGTGTCAATATTTTCCTAGCGAGCGTCAGCGAGTCCGCATATATATATTTTTTTCTTTTGACAGCAAGCTAAATTTGTACATTTGTCGATAGAAAAATGTCTCCGGCGAAGCCAGATTACTCCATACAATGCTGGCTCGCTATCGCTCGCCAGGACGAAATCGACACCTGGATGGGGATAAACGTCTTAAAACAGTTGGCTGAATGGGGCCGAATGGATAAAAGCCAGGGAAAGAGAGAAAAGGAGAGAAAGATAAAAAAACAAATGGTGGGCTCCCTTAACACTTTATGAGCTCGTAAGTGTGGAGGGAAGATGTGGAATGTGTGGAAGGTAGGTGTGGGTAATGTAGAAGGTAGGTAAGGAGAGTATGGATAGTTTGTAAGCTAGGTAAGGAAGGTGTGGATACGTTGGAAGGTACTGTAGGTATGGGAAGTGTGGAAGAAAGATGTGGATAGTGTGGAAGGTAGGTATGGGTAGTGTGGAAGGGAGGTTTGGATAATGTGGAAGGTAGGTATGGATAGTGTGGTAGGTAGGTATGGAAAGTGTGGATAGTGTGGAAGATAGGTCTGTAAGGTAGGTATGGAATGTGGATGCGAAAAGTGTGGAAGGAAGGTGTGGATAGTGTGGAAGGTAGGTATGGAATGTGTGGATAGCGTGGAAGGAAGGTGTGGATAGTGTGAAAAGTAGGTATGGAAAGTGTGGAATAAAGATGTGGATAGTGTGGAGAAAGGTGTGGATAGTGTGGAAGAAAGGTGTGAATAGTGTGGAATAGCGGTACCAACAGCGACCAATTCTGCTACCCTAATATTGGTTTACTCTCGAGGGGGGAGCTGGAGGTGGACTAGGAGGCAGATATAACGGAGACGGAACAAAAAGCCGGGTTGGAGGAGGTGGAGTAGAAGAAAACGAAGACTAAGAGACATAAGGTGAATAACAGGACATTTGAGAACATTGAAGGACAGAAATGGAAGAGGCCTTACGGGGGAAGGGTGTATTTTTTTTGGTCGATTTAATTATTTATTTATGATTGTTTTTAGTGTCCTCCCGAGGCTTCCATCAAACTTAAAAGAAAAACATCCAAAAGATCCTTCTTCGAGATTAATTTGTAATTTGTGTCGGTAGAAAATTGTCTCGACCGAAGGCCAGTTCCTCGAAAATTACAGGCTCGCTATCGCTCGTCAGGAAACAAATGGGCACCTAAATGGCTCGAGAGATCTTAATATTGACAAAGAAATCGGGCGAAGGTTCTAAGATCGCCAAACTAATAGAGCGAACGTCGTAAAATCCCAAAACTAATGGGCCTGAACATGGGGGAGAAGAGGGTCCTGAAAAAGCAAGTACCTCCCCGTTAACGGAGACTATAGAAAAGGCAGGATCAGTCATTAATGGGGGTGACCTGCTTTTTGTTCTGTCCTTTTCTATCTTTCTCTGGCTTGTATCCATTTGGTCCCATTCAGCCTACTGTTTTAAGACGTTTATCCCCATCCAGCTGTCAATTTCTTACTGGTGAGTGGTAGCGAGCCAGGATATTTTTTAGTTTTGTTAGACAGCAGGCTAAATTTGTACATTTTTCGATAGAAACATTTCTCCGGCGAAGCCGGATTTCTTCATATAATGCTGGCTCGCTATCGCTCGCCAGGAAGAAATCGACACCTATATGGGGATAAACGTCTTAAATAGTTGGCTGAATGGGGCCGAATGGATACAAGCCAGAGAAAGAGAGAAAAGGACAGAAATAACAAAAAGCAGGTCACCCCCCCCTTAATGGAGGTATGTAGAAGGAATGACAGTGCTCAGAAATCCGATGAGACATTGGCTTTTATGTGGACAAGTTTCGCTGTGTTTTCTTCGGTTTGACCTAAGGAAATGTTGTCCAAGTACAGGCCCATACTCGTGTTTCTATTACTAAGTGGTGCAAAAGCAAACGAAAACAAATAATCTTTAGATGGTGAAACTCAAGGAATATTGAGAGGAAATGAGAAACTCCAGAATTGGAGGTACAATACTTCTGGTTCAGGTAAAGGGAGGTAAAAATTAGGTAGATTGAAAGATTAAGAAAGTGAAAAGTGTGGTAGACAATATTTTATTGTTCATTAAAATTGTAAACCAATATATAACCATACTAATAAGTGAAACCACAATACGGTGTAATTTGTCTCAATTAATCCTCTGACTCTCACAAATCCTCTAAAAGATTAACATAATCGTCTAATGATTGCCAGGATGTAAGGGAAAAGGGTGTCATCGTATACTGAAAGGGTTTAATTATAAACAGTAATAAGGACGAACGGTGGAGGGTGGACATGAAGGAAACTCTGGAAGAACTGGAGGTTTTAAATTATTGTTGGGAAGTGGAAGTATAATCGGATTTGACGGTAAATAACCATGTCGCACAACGAGGCCATCTAAGACAAACGTGTAGAAACAATGGGTAATAGATAAAACTGATGGGCCCATCAGCGTTTTCTATGATTCCATTGTATCTACACGTTTATTTTAGATGGCCTCATTGTGCAATTATAGGTTTTATAATTGGTTCGATAGGTAGCTGTGCCTTTTGTTAAGCTACTTTTCACGTAACTCAAATAAAACTTTCACATCTATGAAAGCGCCTATTACCGGTATTAGCTCACATGTGTACAGTCGCGCTTATAAGTGATGTCTCGGCACCAAGTATGTTTTGATCAATAATTGGTATCAGCAATATCTAAGCTTCATTTCTTCATATCGAGTGAAATATACAAACATGTTCCTACACTTACCAACCCTATTCAACATCTGACAGACATTAATACAGCACAGAGCAAGCCAAATGTAATGACAGCCGGGTCATGACTTATTAGCGCGACCGTACACTCACACTTAAAGTAACGTTTTTATCGTGAATCATATTAGTCAGAGAAGTCAATTGATTTTTGTTAGCAAAGTAAATATATCATTGAACGGGAAAGAACTCCATTCACATTGTGTTTGTGGAGCTCGAGTTGTCGGAACTATGCATTAAGGGGAGGTTTTTAGTTAGTTCCCTAGACTTCCATCAAGCTTAACATTACAGCCCCTAGACCCCCTTTCAATATAAATTTGTACATTTTTCGGTAGAAAAATTTCCCGGCCGAAGGCCGGTTCCTCTTAAATTACAGGCTCGCTATCGCTCGCCAGGAAAAAATAGACACCTAAATGGCACGAAAAGTCTTAAAATTGACAGAAATGGGGCGAAAGTTCTTAAAATCGCCAAACTAATGGGGCGAACGTCTTATAATATCAAAAACAATGGGGCTAACCATGAGGGAGAAAGGGGTCAAGAAAAAATCCCTCAAGTGGAAATCTCTCCTTAACTTGGGCAAATTGTAGGACCTCCATTGTTTCATTATGCAAATTTGGATTTATAGACTGACATATAATATACATTATCTTTATACATAAACTACTAATATATCATCATAATTTAGTAAATATAGAAGTTGATAAATGAACCCCGTTAGTATCAAACACGTTTCTCCATATTATTCTGGCTAATACTAGATGCTTTTGCTGAATTTCGGGAGGCCTTCTATTAACACTGACTCGCAATTCCATTTTAAGTTGAATAGTCATCTACTGCTAGCCATAATGCAATATAAATAGCGGCGTAGTATACTGAAAGAGTTAGTCCCAATGATTATATCTACAAAAAGAAGTTCATACATTTACTAAATGAACTGTTCACTTGGATACCATAATGAACTGTTCACTTGGATACCATAATGAACTGTTCACTTGGATACCATAATGAACTGTTCACTTGGATACCATAATGAACTGTTCACTTGGATACCATAATGAACTGTTCACTTGGATACCATAATGAACTGTTCACTTGGATACCATAATGTACTGTTCACTTGGATACCATAATGAACTGTTCACTTGGATACCATAATGAACTGTTCACTTGGATACCATAATGAACTGTTCACTTGGATACCATAATGAACTGTTCACTTGGATACCATAATGAACTGTTCACTTGGATACCATAATGAACTGTTCACTTGGATACCATAATCTCTAGCCCACTCTTAATATTCGTGGACTTCATCTACTTCTAATTATGGAAGTAGATCTCTGGAAACCAATTGATGCACAACATTTTCTATACATCAACTACAAACTATAAATACTATTTATTGGCAAACAAGTTATATCCAAAAATCAATCCAAATAGTTATAGTTGCATAAAGAAAAACGAAGGAGGTCCACTATTTGCTATGGGTGGGCTAGAGACTATGGCATCCGACTGTACATTGCAATGGGTGGGCTAGAAACTATGGGTGGGCTAGAGACTATGGGTGGGCTAGAGACTATGGCATCCGACTGTACATTGCGGATGCATTTGGTGGATCAGTTAAGCGAACCGGAAAAAAATTATCTCTTCGGAACTAGAAGTGATTGCGCAGGTGACGAAGCAAAGAACTCCTTAACTGTACCGAACGTCGACAATATTGACACATTGTACAGTTTGACCCTTTCAGTAGAAGATGATGCCTTTGCCATTATAATCTTGCTGACAATAGGCGCATTCACACCAGCCGCATGACCGATATATATTGTCCGTTTCGTTTAGTTGACGGCTAAATATGCGCCGTTTCTGACAATGTAAAAAAATCCTGCCAAAGCCCATCAATATCCGGTAAAATCTTGACCGTTTCTACCTGTTGATCTTGGAGGGCGTCGTTGAGCAAATGTAAGCTATTGAAAGAGCTCAACAAGCATCTCTGCCTCATTATAAGCTACTGATCACACGACTTGAACATTGTATCCCTATTAGTGAAGTCGCCTATTGTATACAGCTTACGAAGGACCTGGCAATCAAAGCGGGTAAAGTCATTCTCCATTATCTTTTTTCATTCTCACAGTTACTCTTTAAGATGAATACAATCTTGTAAATAACTCCAGAATATAATGAATGACTGCACCATGGTACACTGACAGAGCTGATGATTTATTTTGTATGGCAGTTAGTTAAATGATGACCTGTTTCGTTTAATGCCTGATTATTTTAGCAATGTATTCCTTCCAATTTAAGAAGATGCTCTTTCCCTTTTTTTCTGACTATCATTAGGCGATTCAATTACGTTTTAGGAATGACTTTTGAGACTCCAAAAGCTAATTGGTTATGTTTAACTCGGACTCCACAAGCACTTTTTGAATTGCATAAAGTTTTCTAATAATAGCTAGAATAATACGAAAGAATGCACCACTGTATACTGAGAGAGAGAGAGAGAGAGAGAGAGAGAGAGAGAGAGAGAGAGAGAGATAGATCACCCACGGCTACTGCCAAGGTGGGTAACGGGTCACTCCAGTAACTCTCTCTCTCTCTCTCTCTCTCTCTCTCTCTCTCTCTCTCTCTCTTTCGTCCGTATGTTACTTATTACGTGTTCTACCGTCGTTTTTGACACCTCTTTTATTTGCTACAATTGGTGATCGTTCAATTATATATATATTACATTTTGTTATTTGATATTTGTTTGTATGTATCATTTATTTAAAATTAATCTGTTGATATAATTAATATATATCGTGAATTGTGATCTAACATGTTTTATTGTTTGGATTACTTTACTTACTTTGTTTACTATGTTAATTGAAGAGTGGCATATTCTCTTGGTTAGCATACAGACACAGACAGACAGGCAGATCTGCATACTCTTGTTACGTTTACAGTTAGGATTACCCAACGTTGTTCTCTAAACCCTCATCCTTCCCATTAAGCCTTGACTTCTAATTGAGGCGACAATGGATTAAATTTGCAAAATAGGCATATTAGCAATATCTATTATTGACTATAGTATATAAGCAAACTAAGATGTGACTTATGCAAGAGTGCAAATGCAGTTATAAAGATCCATGGGCAACTGAATACGCCATTATATTTTGAAGACTAGAGGGGAACTAGGTAAAGCGCATACCTCCGCATGCGCTGGCTTTGTCTCAAAATAAACTTTAATATTCAACAATGACACCGATGTGACCTATGATCCATATAACCTCCTAAATTGAATCACTTCTTCCTTGGCGCATATCCTATCTGCCCACCAACTTTAGTGGAAATCGGTTAATCTATATTTTATTAATTTCACCACAACACCAAACACCTCCAATTAAATTAATGAAAGCATATACAGTATGTGATCCACCGGGATTCGAACCTGGGTTATCACACACAGATTGTTTAAACACTAACCATTACACCACCAAGACGGTTAAAGGTTTATGCACACGCCTACTTATTATCCATTCTCGAATATTGGATATTAACATGTGGATATCTTCCAGAATTAAACAACCTTTTTCTTGGCGATTATCCTATATGCCCACCAAATTTCGAGAAAACTGACAAGCATTTGTAGGCGGAAACATAACCTCTGTCCAACTTCGTTGACGAAGGTAATGAATTATTCACATATAATTGCACTCAAAATATAAGTGGTATAAAAATTCATACCAACCGTTATCCAAAACAATTTTATATTATGCCTATATTGTTTTACTAAACGAAATGTATATGGGTATCGCCGCATTATGTGAACCGATATAATATACAATATATACTGTACATCGCCACACATAACAGGCAAGCAATATTTGCATGGACATTATTTCAAGAGTAAGAAATATAATAAAATTACACACACTCAAACATTATATATATATATATATATATATATATATATATATATATATATATACTGTATAATTATATATATATATATATATATATATATATATATATATATATATATTGAGTATATATCACAAATACACGTGAGCCACTAAATGTTTTTAATCTCTCAGTGGGGTTCGAACCGCCGACCATCAGGACGATAGCCGACGTGTGTGTGTGTGTGTCATTATACAGTATATGGACATTTTATCACTTCCAGAGACAAACTAAGAGCTGTGAAGCATAACCTTAACCTTGTAGTATTTAAATACAGCCTGCTTATTATTCAATCTAACCAAACTTAGCCTAGAAATATAGTCGACATGTGTGTTGATATGATTTTTTCTGGTGTGCATAGCTCCTACTTCCCATCTAATATAACCTAACTTCAGTAGGCCTAAGAGATAAGTATGGCATATAACTTTTAAGTTAATTTTGAAAAACTTTGATATGCTCGACCACTAAAAGCAACATACCTGAATTGTCGAAGCTGTATAGGAATTAGTGACAGTATGATAGTAAGGCAATCCTAGTTAACTAGATAATTTAATCTAGTCTATCCTAAAGATTAAGTTGAAACAATGAATGTGTTTATCTTTAAATCACATAATTGCCAACCACAAACAACATACCTGGATTATAGAAGCTGTATAGAAGTTAGTGATGTGTGTGAAATAGAGGTGTATGTTCCTCTCTGCTTGGCCGGTATAGTAGGTAGTACGGTGATGTTCCCTCCCGAGTGTTCTTACGACGAAGGGTTGTGTACGACTGAGGTTCGCGCAGAGATAGCACCCACCCACCAACTCCGCCTCTCTGTCTCTTTCCCTCTCCATACCTTCCTTCTTTCCCAATCTCCCTGTTCTATGTCTTATTTATCCCTTCTTGTTTCCTCTCTACCCTCTTTGAATCCTTCCCTCTGTCCCAGTTCTTTGCTTTATTTCCTTTCCTCCCTCCCTGGTCTATTCCTCCCTTATCCCTTGTCTATTTTCCTCCCTCTCCCCTCTGAATCGTTCCCTCTCTCCCTGTGCTATGCCTTGTTATTCCCATTTTTTTTCCCTATCCTCACAGCATCCTTCCCTCTCTCCCTGCTATGCTTTCTTTCCTTCCCTCTCTATGCACTTTTCTCTATCTGCCTGCTCAAAACTTCTTGTCCTCACTGTCCTCTTCCCTCCCTGCATCCGTCTCTCTCTCTCTCTCACTCTCTCTCTCTCTCTCTCTCTCTCTCTCTCTCTCTCTCTCTCTCTCTCTCTCTCTCACTCTCTGATCTAGCGTTCCCTTTCATCCCTGCCTTCTTTTCTCCCTATCTCATTCCCTCTCTGCATCCTTCTCTCTCTCCCTATCCTATTCCTCCACACCTCCTTCCCTCCTAATGCCTTCCTTCTTCCCTCCACTATGCCTCATCTGCTTTCTGCCTTTCTTCTCTCCCATTTCCTTCCTTCCTTCCCCGCTCCTCCCCTGCCATGTGCTTGCTCCCCTACCTTAATCCCTACCTACTGCCTAACCATCAAGATGTTTCCTTTGAGTAATTGAACAGTTTCGAAGAGACAAACCTGGGACAAGTGATTTAAATTAATACGATGAAATGCCTTCACAGGTTAAATATACTATTTAAATGTGAACGTCTGAGTTAACACTTTTGTAAAAAATATTTGCAGTTGGTTAGGACCAATTATCTTCATTAACATTATGTATTCATCTGTCCATGATGGCTATGCATGACTTACTAAATGTGTGCATAGGATATTTTACTTTTGCATTAAACAAAATAATATATTGTATAAACTGCCCACTAATTGTGCCATTAATCGTTTTGGGATCTTGTAATTTGGTGTAACTCCGTTGTTTATAGCTTAGTCTAAATATAACTATCTCGAAACGGGGCAATTTCAATATACATTTTTCCCCACCACCCTCTTCTCCCTATTCCTATTATTATTTCCCTTTGCCTAATGTCTCCCTCCCCCCATCCTTTCCTCTCTGTTCCGTTCCTACCATCCATTCCTATTTACATATTTATCTGCCTTACACCTCCTTCCCACCATCCTATATCTCACTCCCTGCCTTCATTCCTCTTTCTCTCCGACTTTTTCTTTTCTCTTCACTCTTATCCGTGCCATAATGCCTCCCTCTCATTTCCATGTCCTTTCTGTCTCCCTCCTTTTCTATGTATCTCTTTCTCTTTCTCTCTCTCTCTCTCTATCTCTATCTCTCTGTCTCTCTTTCTATGTCTCCCTACCTGTCACTCTCTCTGTCTCCCTCCCAGAGGAGATAGCAAAAATAACAGATAAGTTAGAGTAACTAGGTTAAAGTCATTTGGCACAGATGGCTTTCTTCCCTGAGCTGTACCAGAAGTGCTAGATGAAATTGCACCTTTCTTGACCGAAATCTTCAATAAATCACTAGAAATTTGAGAGGTCCCTGAAGTCTGGAAACTGGCGAATGTGACCCTAATCTTTAAGAAAGGGAATCACGAGTGTCCCAAGAATTATTGGCCAATTAACTTGACTTCTACCATAGTATAACTTTTAAAAGGGATGCTAGTAGACAAGATAGTTGACTACCTGGAAATCCACAACTTAATTACAGATTCCCAACATAGATTCAGGCGACACACCTATCATGTCTTACCAATTTGCTGAAATTTGTCCATGAAATGATGATTGAGTGTGACAAAAGTAAAGCCATAGCCATTCTTCACTTAATTTGTCAGAATTCATTTGAAAAAAGTGCCTCATTACAGACAAATTGTCAAAAGTGAGTGCAATAGGTATCAATACAGAGGTCACAAATTGGATAAAAAGTGGCTAACAGGTAGACAGCAACAAGTGGTAATCAAGGGTGTTTCATTTGAATGGATTCCAATCACTTCTGGAGCTCCACAGGGATCTGTCTTTGGCCCACTTTTGTTTATTATATATGACAATGACATCGATATTGGTCTCTTGAGTGTGATCTCCAAGTTGGTAGATGACTTAAAGCTTGGAGTGTATGTGAAGGACCCTAAAGGGGTTGAACAGCTCAGGATGGATTTTAAAAGACTGGTTGGAGACATGGCAGATGCCATTAAACTTGGAAAAGGGTAATGTGATGCATAACGGCCAAGCAAACTCCAAGTCAGGCTATTCGCTATTGGGAACGCCTCTGGAAGTGACTGACTTGGAAAAGGATTTGGGAATTCTGATCAGCAGTGACCTGAAGTTTTCCAAGCAGTGCATTGAAGTGGAGAAAAACGCTCATGAATTATTGGGGCATATTTTACAATTACGTTCCGGTATATTTCCGCTATATTAGGGCTCATTCAGGCACTCCTGAATGATTGAGCAAGTGTCTGAATGAAATTAAATGTATTCAGGCAAAAATTAAAAGAAAATAGCTTAAAAATTACACCAGAATGAGGTTTGTAGCGCGGAGGGTTCATCAGTGCTACCATAGAAATCGGCAAGTATTCGCCAATACTGAGCAAATGTCGCTAATGTCGTGCTACATTTGCCTTTGGCAGCGTCACACATGTCTAGCGAGACATGGCTGATATTTCTCAGTGCCACGGCCACCTGGTCGGAGAGCGGATAGGGGCCTGCCGCGTTGCCGCTCACTCGGGCTAATCTCCACAAGCTTTAAGAGCCTATAAATTGCCATGGCGTTCCAGAACGATCCCCGTAGCCAATGGGTTAAGAGGCAGTTTAAGTATAGAAATAAGGAATTAGTCCTCTCTTGGAGTATGCTGTCCATTTTTGGTCTCCAGAACTCAGGAGAGGTATAGAGTGACTGGAAAGATTATAAGCTAGGGCTACAAAGCTTATTCCATCGATTAGAAGACTGAGCTATGAGGACTGGTTGAGAGCTCTTGATCTGTTTCCATTGGAAACACGCAGAATACAAGGTCAGGTCATTGAAGTTTTAACATACTTAAGGGGCCTGACAATGTGGATTATAGCAAAATGTTTATCCTCAATATGAATGAAACATGCAACCATGGCTGGAAGTTATAATTGAAAAGGTTTAGCACTAGTGTATGGGGAACAATTTTCATATAATATCTGTTATACCTAGAACAAACTTTCCTCAGAAGATGTAAACCGTTCTTCAGTAAAGCAGTTCAAGAAGAGAGCATATAGGATTATGCACACTCTATAATGAGTGTAGTACACTAAACAATCTATCTCCTTCCACTTCGACTATCTCCCCGGAATGGACTGTTAAGATCTTTGAAATACTAAAATTCCTTGTAGCTACTTGTAACTCCCGGTCTCTCTTATTATGTCTCCCTCCCTATCTCTATTTCTATATCTCACTCCCGGTCTCTCTTATGTCTCCCCCCCCCCCTTGTCTCTCGTATGTCCCCCTCCCTGTTTCTCTTTCTATGTCTCCCTCCCTGTTTCTCTTTCTATGTCTCCCTCCCTATCTTTATTTCTGTCTCCCTTCCTGTCTCTTTTATCATATCTCCCGTCCCTGTCTCTTATTATTTCTCCCTCCCTATCTCTATTTATGTCTCTCTCCCTGGTTCTCTTATGTCTCTCCCCCTTGTCTCTTATGTCCCCCTCCCTGTCTCTCTCTGTCTCCTCCCTGTTTCTCTTTCTACAGTATATGTCTCTCGCTGTTTTTCTTTCTATGTCTCCCTCCCTGTTTCTCTTATTATATCTCCCTCCCTGTCTCTCTCTTTCCCACCCTCTCTGCCTCTTCATCTCTCCCCTGCCGCTCCTGGAGTTACATTTTGGAGAAACTTGATCTAGGAAATTTTTTGTCATCTCACTGTGCAGATATTTGTTATTAGAATTCTTGTCTTATTTATACCGACATGTTTTTGTCAGTCTTCACCTGGAATCACTATCTTTTTTATAATCAGTTAGGATTTCATCTAAAAGTGAATGATTGTATGTAGCCAAGTGTGTGTGTGTCTGTGTATGTGTGTGTGTTTGTGTGTGATATTAATTAGACAATTCAGAGACACACCTAGCTGATCCTTCCAGGGGAGTATACATTTTCACGACCGATTCCCAATACTAACGTTTTTATGCTCACTCGTCCGTATGCCTAACCTACACTATGTAAATTATCCGTAAAAGGAACAGTAGAAGATGGTAAACAACCCTATCAAAAATCTTATTCAATTTTACGGTTATTTAGTCGTATTTTCTCATTATTTTACGACATTAAGTCTGGTAATCACTGGTACTATCGACTGTTAAGGGGAGGAAGACCGTTTTTCTTGACCCCCTTCTCCCTAATGTTTAGCCCCACTAGTTTTGAAATTATAAGACGATCGGCCCTTTAGTTTGGCGATTTTAACACCTTTCGCCCCATTTCGTTGTCGATTTTAAGACCTTTCGTGCCATTTAGGTGTCGATTATTTCCTGGTGAGCGATAGCGAGCCTGCTATTTTAAGAGGAACCGGCCTTCGGCCGGGACATTTTTCTACCGAAAAATGTACAAATTTATCTTGAAGGGGGGTCTAGGGGATGTTTTTCTAAGCTTGATGGAGGTCTAGGGAGGAAACTATAAAAAAAATATGAATAAATGAATTAATAGACCAAACAAACGGTCTGCCTCACCTTAAGTTTATGACCGTTGTAATTACAGTATTCTATTGACAACCGTGCTGCTTGCCTTGTGACTGTTAAAGCAACGGAATATGATTAAATGTATACAGTATATCAATAAGGAATACTAAGTGATTGGTGATTTAGGAAAGTTGTATAACCTTGTTCTTAAAGATAACAAATTCATACTGCATATTCAGTAGTGTGAAGGAGGTCACTGTAGTAAGGCTTAGGGAAGGTGATAGGACAGCTCAACCAGTAGCTCTCCACCAGTACCCACCCAGCCCATACTGACAGGTTAGGTTGGGCTTCAGTTAGAACTATAATTTGGCACTGGTTTAAGGTGTATTGGTTGACTTGGCACTGGTTGAGTTCTACTGGTTTTAACGTCTACTGGTTGAGTTGTCCAGGAACCATTAGGAGACGGTCGATATTCCTTTGTTTCCTGTGACCTTCACATAAGTTGAACATCATAAATTCCTCCGGTTGACTTTTGTTTTGGTTAATTTAGTGTGCCATAATTATTTACTAACTTCTATTTAAATGACTTACGAGTTTCGGGCTAGGTGCGCCTGATTTGATAACGTTTTACTTAAATGTGTAAAATCCGTCATGTATGGCTAATTGCTTGTTCTCGTTAAGCAAATTTTAGACCAGTAGCATTTCTAAATTGGTTCAGAACTACATTATGGGTGTCGGGAGAAACCGGCTATTGGGAGAAGTAGGCCTCTAATTCTAAGTTAACTTGGCCGCTTAGAGGCGTCTGTTATGTAGATTAGATTAGGTTAAGTTAGGCTAGGTTGTGTTGTGTTGTGTTGTATTGAGTTAGGTTTTGGTAAGGTTTAGGTTAAGTCATACATTGATTTATGTTAGATTTTCCTTGAGGCCTACTTTACTTTCGGCCGATTGCTGTATTCGAGCTACGTTTAACAGTGGAATAGTCAAGGGGGTTTCTAGTTATTCCAGTCTTTAGAAAAATACTAGAGCCGGTATCACACTAATGCATTTTATTGCAACTTTCTTCTGCAATTCCTGGTCGTGCAAATTGTAAATTAAACTTTCATAATATTGTTCAGCTACCCAAATAATCTACTTCATATTTTCCGATACAACGCAAGAGATGCCAAAACTGTTGCCAGAAAATATTTGACCATCAACATTTGACGATTAAAGATCTCGCTTGATAACCTCCTTCCTACCGACCTGATTTATTATAAGAATCATGGCTTAGTAAGGTTCATCAGTTACATGACTAATTGTATGTGTTAGATTAATTGCTATTTGTGTGTAGAGATGATATACTTATTGAGAATTAACTATTTCAACTCGATTACTACTTCTTAACGATCTCCGTCATAACACTTCAGAAAACAAAGATCCTTTTACCTTTATGCCTGTGTATAAGCAGCATTACCTAAACAATATTGACCGGCTCTTAAAACAAAAGTCACTTTATTCATTCGGTGCCTAAGCTTGAATGAATAATAAATTATAAAGATTTGATGGCCTAATAATATTTATACTATAATATTCTTTAATTTATTAATCAAGTGTATGGAGGAGTGCGGAGTTACATGGAGGGATAGACAGACTAATGAGGAAGTAAGAAGGAGGTGTGGTGTGGAGGTAGATGTGCTGGAATGTGTGAAAAGGAACAACTTGAGATGGTTCGGCCATATGGAACGTATGGAAAGCGAGAGAATGACTAAGAGGGTGTACGAGAGCGAGGTGGAGGGACAGAGGGGGAGAGGTAGACCGAATATGAGGTGGAAGGATGGAGTGAGGAACTACATGAACGAAGGCGGTGCTGGTTGGGGGGAGGGGCGTCGACTGACTGGGGACAGAGGTGCATGGGGGCGGTTCGTTCGTGGCCACCCCTTCGGGGATCACGGCGTCAGGCAATAGATAGATAGATAGATGGAGGAACTTTTAGAAATCGGAGAGTATAAGTACTAACATAACTTAGTTACTCTGACTCTTGACAGATCCTTCCTAAGTTGAATATAGTAACGATTGGCGTCGTCTGATTGAAGGTGTACAGTACATGACCACCGCTTCTACAAAAATCCCGTGATTACAATTTATTGTCTATTTATAGAAATGTAGTGATACTAAGAGATTATTCAAGCTCCACATTTACAGTACATTCTCGTGATGATTGTTTTTATTCATGAGTCTATAGTCAGTTTGCTTCTAGCTGCCGGAATATATCATTCCTAAACAGCTGATTTTTCAATACTTTATTGGAGAACATGAAACTACTTTGTCTGCATTACTGTATATGATTACTAAGTTGTCATAATTAACATGTCTCTTCAAAACCGTCCTACTAGCTGAGTAATCAAGATAGGGACATGGCAATTTACCGTCAGCTCGAATAAAATTAACTATTTTAAGGGAGACATATGATCTCTGATTTATTCACATTCATTTTTATCTGAAATTAAACTTTTTCAATCATACAACCGCTTCCTTACATAATCACTCTTATTACCAGATAAATTTATCGCATTTCGGATGGGCGTCTACGAAGCAAATTGTTAATGACTTCAATCGTTTCACTTCCTCAATTTTATTGGTTTGGCTTTAACGGAAGAAGATTGTTGTCATCTGAAGGGATTAATTGAGTCAAAGCAATACAGTGAAAACGGATACTTGAAAGTTTGGTTAGTATATAGTCAGCTAATTTGTTTACTGTGGCAATACAGTGCAAATATTTGGTTCTTAGCATTACAGAGGAACAACTACTGTCTGAGAAGATGGCCAAGACAATAGCACAGTTCACTGAGTTCGCTCTCCACTTTTGTTTTTACACTACACCAATTTTGCTCTTCCTAAGAGATCCTTTACACAGAGAGAGGGGCCATCTTTTTCTTTGGGTGATATTCTATTTTTGATCCTGTAGAATATATACATATATATAAACTATATATCCTTTCCCAGTCTAGTCAAGTGTTTATAATGGGTATGAATATAATAGACCAAACTATATAGCCTTTACCAGTATTGCCAGGTGTTTATAATGGGTATGAACATAATAGACCAAACTATATAGCCTTTACCAGTATTGCCAGGTGTTTATAATGGGTATGAATATAATATACCAAACTATATAGCCTTTACCAGTATTGCCAGGTGTTTAAATTGGGTATGAACATAATAGACCAAACTATATAGCCTTTACCAGTCTAGTCAAGTGTTTATAATGGGTATGAATATAATAGACCAAACTATATAGCTTTTACCAGTATTGCCAGGTGTTTAAATTGGGTATGAACATAATAGACCAAACTATATAGCCTGTGCCAGTATTGCCAGGTGTTTATAATGGGTATCAATATAATAGACCAAACTATATATCCTGTACCAGTATTGCCAAGTGTTTATAATGGGTATGAACATAATAGATCAAACTATATAGCCCTTATCAGTATTGCCAGGTGTTTATAATGGGTATGAACATAATAGACCAAACTATATAATTTTTACCAGTATTGCCAAGTGTTTATAATGGGTATGAACATAATAGACCAAACTATATAGCCTTTACCAGTATTGCCAGGTGTTTATAATGGGTATGAACATAATAGACCAAACTATATATCCTGTACCAGTATTGCCAAGTGTTTATAATGGGTATGAACATAATAGACCAAACTATATAGCCTTTACCAGTATTGCCAGGTGTTTATAATGGGTATGAACATAATAGACCAAACTATATATCCTGTACCAGTATTGCCAGGTGTTTATAATGGGTATGAACATAATAGACCAAACTATATAGCCTGTACCAGTATTGCCAGGTGTTTATAATGGGTATGAACATAATCGACCAAACTAAATAGCCTGTACCAGTATTGCCAGGTGTTTATAATGGGTATGAATATAATATACCAAACTATATAGCCTTTACCAGTCTAGTCAAGTGTTTATAATGGGTATGAACATAGTAGGCCAAACTACATATCCTTTACTACATATCCTTTACTTTCGTACCACTACCGAAATTTATATTGAAGGGGGTATTGAGGGTACTTTGTTAAGCTTGATGGAGGTCTAGGGGGGAAACTAAAAAAGTTATAGCAATGTTATAATAATAAATACGAAATTGAAAACCAGTGAACAAAATACCAAAAACCTCCCCTTAACATATCGTTTATTCCATCGCACTCCAAGCTCAATATTATTATTCTTTTAAGTTGAATTACAAAAATGGAGACTGGACGGCTACTCTGTACACTTAACCTACATAACTTCAACTTAAATAATACAATACTGTTCACTAACCACTATCCATCTAGTTCTACATTTTTCGGTCATTTTGGCTCTTTTCTCGTGTTTAACTTTGTCTTGCTCTACTTTTCTTTGGCGCAAAAAATGCATCGCTATCTATTTATCTTACAAGCTTGTACTACACACCTGCCACACACACACACACACACACACACACACACACACACACACACACACACACACACACACACACACACACACACACACACACACACACACACACAGCCCGTAGCCTAGTAGGTAGAGCTCTCGTCTCACACACGAGGGGTCGGGGGTTCAATCCCCGGCCGGGCGGAGACAAATTGGGCTTGTCTCCTTTCATGTGTTAGCCTCAGTTCACCTAGCTGTAAATAGGTACCTGGAATAAGTGGACGACGTTGTGATGTCCCATCTGGGGTTGGCAAAAATGGTACAAGGCGAGATGGGTATCATATGGTTCACCTAAGCTGATGGCTACCTAAGCCTTCGGGCGAGACGGTACCGTCTATAGTGAGAATGGTACCATACAGATCCACCCTAAGCCTTCGTTTCCGATGTCGCCAATTGGCTAAAATACAGACTACACACACATCCACAGCCATTCCAACAGTACATAAAACACTTAACATGCATTTCACGCAATACATTCCCAGTTAAGGAGGCGCGATAATAATGAGCTTCGCTCGCATTGCGTGGATTCCCCTTGACGAACAAGTAACTGAGTAACACACACACACACACACACACACACACACACACACACACACACACACACACACACACACCAATCTCTCTATTTATCTATACTCATATACATCTACCTTATATTGTGTCTCGAAAATTGGATAACATGCAGGATGAAGCAAATATTTGACAGGTTTCCACAACACCGATTTAACTAAACTAATAAAATCCGTGGAGGAAATATTACACGTACTCAGATAATGATTCAAACGGCATGAACATATTCATGGGCAATGTTAAGTAATTATGTTCAGCAGGGTTGAGTCTCTTGAAACATGGGCCCATTCATCGTAATCACACAATAATTATGACTGCAGTCTTACTTACAAACCACTTGTAATTATCTTTAGTTCATATTAATAATAATTTGAAAAACAATACTTAGAAATACTGTATATTACGTGGATATGCCTGGAAAAAAATAATCCTTCTTTGAATTAACTCATGAAGTGTATACATATTTATGTGGGCAATTGTACATAGAAGTAGCTCGGTGTGGGTAAGTATAGTGAGTGATTATGGAAGGTCTGAGCGAATGGGGAGTGACCGTAGATGGTATAAGTGGTTATAGTGAATGACATCGAATCATGGCCCTCTGGTTAAGGGGGGTGTCCTGTTTTTGTTCTGTCCTTTTCTATCTTTCTCTGGCTGGTATCCATTTGGCCCCATTCAGCCTACTGTTTTAAGACGTTTATCCCCATCCAGGTGTCATTTTTTTACTGGTGAGCGGTAGCGAGCCAGCATATTTTTTATTTTTGTTTGACAGCAGGCTAAATTTGTACATTTTTCGATAGAAAATTTCTCCGGCGAAGCCGGATTTCTTCATATAATGCTGACTCGCTATCGCTCGCCAGGAAGAAATCGACACCTAGATGGGGATAAACGTCTTAAACTAGTTGGCTGAATGGGGCCGAATGGATACAAGTCAAAGAAAGAGAGAAAAGGACAGAAATAGCACAAAGCAGGTCACCCCCCTTAAGTAAGTTAAGTATTATGTTCTATTCAGTTAAATTAACCACAACTGTGAGGTGCCGTGGCTAGCTCACTATTTTTGCAAGCGTCATTGACAAGACTTAACACCGGGGTTCGAAACCTCACTAAATCCTGCCAAACCTGGATCAGAGTCTGTTAATCCCTTCTGTACCGGTGACGTCTTTTGCATTTTATTTCGGCTACATTTAGACGATTCTACGTATCTTAGGAAGGATATATGGTAGCTAAAAGGATTAATTGAGATAGTCTGTAGTTTTTAATTGGTAGACGTTCTTCCAAAGCTGAATAAAATCGTCTAATAGTAGCCAAAATAAAGTGAAAAATATGTAGTCGGTAAATAAGGGGTTAAGGTGTCACGCAGGATACAATTTTAGTGCATAATGTAGGAACAATTGCATTGCTGATGATATAACTTGAACTGTAATAGGCGCGCTCACAAAAGCCACCATTCCTACTTTTGTCAGATTAATTTGATTGTTGGCTAAATATGGGTCATAGTGACAAAAAAAAAAACACACACACACACACACACACCCTTGCCAGAGTCCATCAGAGTAATTTTAAATCTTTAGTTTCTCCCTGTTGATCTTGAATGAAAAATAAGCTTTTGAATCGGCTCGATAAACACCTGTTCCTCATTTAAAGTCATTTATCAAATGACTTTAAAACAATGTCCGCATCTGTGAATACGCCCATTGTATAAAACACTATAATAGGAGAAGCACTTTTATTGACATTTCGTAATAGCTTTTGCAGGTCACTAACCTGTAGAAAGCATTTGCCAAATGTTATCAGGAGTGTGCATCTATGTATCTATTGCCTAGAGCCGCGCCGGTCGAGTGGAGAGCACGCTCACGTGTGAATCTGCTTGACCTGGTTCGATCCCAGCCAAGGCGGACATTTAGTGGGTGTGGTAGTACGTCCTAGCATGTTTCACATGCTTGCACCCAGTCGGGGGACACCTCAACGACGTATACAGACTAATAACACACATAACAAAGCCACTCCAACAACTTCCTCTCTCCAACACCCCTTCTCCCCTCTCTAAATAGGAAAATAGGAAAAGTAGAAAGTAGCTACGAGGTGCCGTTGTAAAGGCTTATCCCTCAATACCTTCACCTTACCAGAAACCTTATTAATCCCCGAGGGGTGGACACAGATGAATCTCCCTCATGCACTTACAGTATGTTGTCTGTCAGTTGGAGTTTCTCTTCCCACTCTACCCCCTTTCACTGTTATGCATCTCTGCCTTTTCACCTCATTCTCATAAAATAATGTTCTCATATGCCATATGCTCCACATGACCGAACCACCTCAAGATGTTCTTCTTCACACTCTCCAGCACGTCCACATCCACACCACAATGCTCTCATTATTCCTCATGCATCTGTCTATCACCCCTTGTGACTCTACATGCACTTCTCAAGTAACTAATTTCCTGCCCTGTCACTCTTGAATTAAGTATAACTATGTCCATGCTTCACTCCTGTACATCAATGTTGGGATTACCACACTATCATGCAGTGAGTACTATGTTTCCATGCTCAACACCCTATTCCTTGTCACTGCTTTCAGTGTTCCTACATCCTTCTTTACCTGTTGTTCGCTCTCTCGCACTTAATCCTATATATTCCCATATTTACTCATCACATTTTTGTATATCTTTCTCTCTTTCCCTGGCTTCTATCCATTTGGCCCCATTCAGCCCCATTCAGCCAACTGTTTTAAGACGTTTATCCTCATCCAGGTGTCGATTTCTTCCTGGCGAGCGATAGCAAGCCAGCATTGTATGGAGAAATCCGGCTTCGCCGGAGAAATTTTTCTATCGAAAAATGTAAAAATTTAGCTTGCTGTCGAAACAAAAATATATATATGCTGGCTCGCTACCGCTCGCCAGGAAAATATTGACACCTGGATGGGGGTAAACGTCTTAAAACAGTAGGCTGAATGGGACCGAATGGATACAAGAGAGAGGGAGAGAAAGAGAAAAAAATCAAGGTGGGCTCCCTTAAATGAGCTGAAATTCTTCATTACTTTACCATTCAATCTCACCTCACACTCTGTGACTGCATCCCTCTTAACCCCCCTCACTTGTTGGGCGTTGTTTGCATGTATTCATTATTATTCTAGTTTCCTCCCTAGACCTCCATCAAATTTAAAAAAAACATCCATTAGATCCCCCTTCTAGATTAATTTGTAAATTTTTCGGTAGAAAAATGTCCCGGCCGAAGGCCGATTCTTCCAGCACTACAGGCTCACTATCGTTCGCCAGGGAAAAAATTCGACACCTAAATAGCACGAAAAGTGTAAATATTGACAAAGAAATTGGGCGAAAGGTATTACAATCGACTAACTAATGGGGCAAACATCTTAACATCTGAAAACTAATGGGGCTAAACATGAGGGAGAAAGTGATGTAGAAAACCGGCCTCTGTTAATTTTATTCTAGCTATATTTAGACGATGTTGTGCAGTTTAAGAAGAATCTGTGGTAGCAAAGATGGTTAAGTGAGATAGTTCGAAGCCTGTTAATTGCTGGAAGCCCTATTTTAACTGAATAAAATCGTTTAATAGTAGTCAGAATAAAGTTAAAATAACATCGCCGGTAAAAAAGGGGTTAATCGGGCAATCTTGTCTAAACCAACTCCACACTCTCCTAGTTCAGAGACATCTTTAATTTTGACAAGAAGATGAAGTAGAACAACAGTAGCAACAACAACTAAAACAGATGAAGTAGAACAACAGTAGCAACAACAACTAAAACAGATGAAGTAGAACAACAGTAGCAACAACAACTAAAACAGAATGGTGATGGGCTGGTCTATCAGAGTGAGAGCTGAGCAATCTCTGCCATACCCATAGCTTACTCTGACTTTATCTTTAACTTATATATTTTCTAGATCTCGAGTGACGGCGTCTCTTCCGTGGATTGACCTCCCAATCTACCAAGATTGGAAGCCAAAGCGTCACATTTTTCCCTTGCCCCTCAACTTTCTCTTCATAATTGCTGAGGGGCACAGGGCCCTGGGTGGGGCTTTGGTTTCCCGGGCGTTTCCGCACCCTCCTCAGCCCCCCGCCATGGAGTGGCTTCGGTCATCCAGGCTTTATTGTGGTCGGCGGGTAGGGTTCTGTGGGGGCACTCGGTTATGGCCTTTGAATTGCTCGGGGCCTTGGGGCTGTTCGGCCAGGCAGCTTGGGGAACAACAACAACAACAACAACAACTAAAACAGATGAAGTAGAACAACAGTAGCAACAACAACTAAAACAGATGAAGTAGAACAACAGTAGCAACAACAACTAAAACAGATGAAGTAGAACAACAGTAGCAACAACAACTAAAACAGATGAAGTAGAACAACAGTAGCAACAACAACTAAAACAGATGAAGTAGAACAACAGTAGCAACAACAACTAAAACAGATGAAGTAGAACAACAGTAGCAACAACAACTAAAACAGATGAAGTAGAACAACAGTAGCAACAACAACTAAAACAGATGAAGTAGAACAACAGTAGCAACAACAACTAAAACAGATGAAGTAGAACAACAGTAGCAACAACAACTAAAACAGATGAAGTAGAACAACAGTAGCAACAACAACTAAAACAGATGAAGTAGAACAACAGTAGCAACAACAACTAAAACAGATGAAGTAGAACAACAGTAGCAACAACAACTAAAACAGATGAAGTAGAACAACAGTAGCAACAACAACTAAAACAGGAACAACAGTAGCAACAACAACTAAAACAGATGAAGTAGAACAACAGTAGCAACAACAACTAAAACAGATGAAGTAGAACAACAGTAGCAACAACAACTAAAACAGATGAAGTAGAACAACAGTAGCAACAACAACTAAAACAGATGAAGTAGAACAACAGTAGCAACAACAACTAAAACAGATGAAGTAGAACAACAGTAGCAACAACAACTAAAACAGATGAAGTAGAACAACAGTAGCAACAACAACTAAAACAGATGAAGTAGAACAACAGTAGCAACAACAACTAAAACAGATGAAGTAGAACAACAGTAGCAACAACAACTAAAACAGATGAAGTAGAACAACAGTAGCAACAACAACTAAAACAGAAGATGAAGTAGAACAACAGTAGCAACAACAACTAAAACAGAAGATGAAGTAGAACAACAGTAGCAACAACAACTAAAACAGGAACAAGAAGCTGGAGTAGAGCGACCACTAACCTACAAAAATTGAGGTAAAAATATCTCCTAAGAATTGCAATCTCCCCCCCCCCCCCCCACACACACACACCTATGCAATTGGTTGATGGTGGATATGCACTGTGGTGATGGTGGATATACTGTAATAGGTGGTGGTGACATTGGAGGTGGTGATGGCAGTGGTGGTGCTGGTGGAAGTGAATGGTTGTGGTGATAGTGGTCGTGATGATAAATGGTAGTAGTGGATATGAGAAGTGGTGGGTGTATTGGTGAGGATGGTGGTGGACATGATGGTGAGCTTTGTGGATATGAGCAGTCGTGGCGATGATGGTGGTAAGAATGCTGGTGGTACTATGCCCTGTTTTATTCCATCAGATGGTAAATTGTCATGTCTCTGTCTTGATTATTCAGCTATTACCAAGATTGCTGCCGAAATACGATTTTAATTATGAAAACTTGGCATAATTATAATTCGGAGACATAGTAGTGTCATATTTTCCATTATGTATCGAGAAATAAGGTGCCAAGGTATTAAATTTACCGTCAGCTGGAATAAAGCCGACTATAGTGATGGTGATGGTGGTGGTCAGGTGAAGGTATTGAGGGATAGGCCTTTACAAAGGCACCTCGTATCTACATTCTACTTTTCCTATTTTTCTGAAGAGTGTAGAGAGGGGAGAAGGGGTGGTGGAGAGAGAGGAAGCTGTTGGAGTGGCTTTGGTATGTGTTATTAGTCTGTATACGTCGTGATGATGGTGGATATGAGCGGTGAGCAGCAACAGCAGTGGTAGTGGTGGTGGTGTTGTGAGGTGAACGGAAGGTGAGAGAAAGCTGAAGATGAGGCAGAGTATGGGGTGACTGGCAGGAACCATCAATTGTACACACACTACAGTAAAGTTAAAGAAGGCGCGGTAATGACGGGATATACAGCAGCTTGTGACTGTTACCAACTTGTACAGAAACCTCGCAAATATCTCACTGACTACATATTCATATATATACTATATATCTATGTATATATATATATATAATGATAAACAACACAATTAATATACTGTATATAATAGTCATACTACGGGCAACGACGATTCATATACGTGAGAAGTGTACTAGTTGATCAAAGAGGACTACCAGCTGCAGCACCTCATCAGATTGTCGTTAAATACTTATTAGCAGTGACAGTTCAAATGGCTGAAGGGGATGGAAAGAGGATGATATCCCCTGAGGAGGCACCTGGATGTGGAAATCGGTAAAGGAGGATGTAGTGGGTGACCCAAACCTTTTAGATCTAACTGAGATTAAGTAGCACAATAGCACAGGAGCCGGGAAGGGGGGAGAGGGGGTAGGGGGCCTTGGGAAGTGTGGAGTCTCTTTTAACTGACTTTAAAGGTGGCGCGAGGAAATTAATTTTTAGAACCTGGGAAAATAATATTATTATACTTGACTTAATGAAATTTACTTTCACTCTTACTGACTATAAAGTTATCGTTACTTTCTGTGCACTTCGATACGGTTATGAGATGTTGTCACGCAGACACATCACACTACGACTCTTAATTATCAATATAGGCACCAAAGAGTCGTAGGAAGGCACTTTAATCATGATCGCTATGACACATTGACAGGCCTTCCTCACCGACTTGAACACTGTTTAGTCAAATGAAGGTGCCAAGCTCTTGAACTACTGACAATTAATTCTTGGCTCTAGGTTTCTCCACTAACACAACACTAGAAAACCTGAATCAATGATAACAAGGCCGGGGACACAGAGATATAGGAATGATTTCACATGTAATCTCCTTCATGAGCTTGCCTACTGGAGAATCAGTTGAAATATTATTTGATATAGCTTTGCACAATTATACACTAGCGTTATGCATTAAATATAAATTAAAAAAGAACACTTAAAGACACTTGGTGAACATTCACGTGGGGCTATTGAATTACACAACTTACACTTTACCAAATCAATGAGTTCAGAGTATATACTGTACTGTATAGAGGGAACGGTTCAGCACTTCTTGTACTATACTGAATACCCACTTATCGAACACTCACTTGGTGTTATCGAACTATGCAACTTATGCTTACCAAGGCACACATTAAGGACAGGTAACAGAGATAGGTTTATGGTCAGAGGAGCCCAAAGGAGAGAAAAAAATGATTAATGGGACATTTGAAAAACACATGGTCAGTGTCCTAGGCAATTTGGCCTTTCACTGTTCACTGCGTTGACTAAAGTAGTCGATGGCACTGTAGGAGATCAGCGTGGTTTTCAGTTCTTTCAATTCCCCACAGTCAGAGAGGATGTCTATATCTTCACCTTTGGGTTGGCGGCGACAGGCAATGTCGTCCACAGTGTCAGTCTCGAAATCGGCGAAGGGGGATGGCTGCGGTGTTAACAAGTGCATGGGGGTTGGGGCCGGTATGCTCGTGAGGAGCTCAGAGTGGGCACTTAGGAGAGATTGAGGGATGGTGCTCATGGAGAGATGAGGGAGAGGGGTTCTCCTGGTCCTTATATATGCCGGTCCAGGACCATGTCGTGCTGGAGGTGTTTCTGGCCGACAAATCAAATCGCTTGGCGATTGTCGATCGTTGTCCTTTGATCTTAAACCTGGGTTTTCCCGGACAGGTAAGGTGGAAGATCAGGCAATTCAACCTCACTAATCATGTCTTATTTTCCTCTTCCTACTGTTTTGCCCTTTGGTCCGATTGTATTGTAAGGGAGTGCATGGGTCTGGGATGGTGCTGGGGCTTGCAATTGCAGACATATGAGTGGAATGGGCTATGTGGCAATGGGGGTATTCTTCTTGATATGATGGGGGCCAGGCTCAAGCATAGTTCGTCGACGTTTCCACCAGGGATACAGGGAATATGCACCAGAATACTTGTCATGGGGACGTGGATTTGTGGTTGTTACAGGGGCGTGTGGATGGGTTTTGTCGGATTTGCACTGCTGAGGGTGTCGTCACGTGTTCAATCTCTCACTCTACAATATATAAATATATAATGTGTGTGTGTGTGTGTGTGTGTGTATAATGCGTGTATGTGTTTACAAAATGCCATGTAATTCTGTAGAACAGTTGAGGAGTTAGCTAAAATTTCGTCCGAAGTGTGCATTCCTTCTATATAATAGATTGCAGTCAAAAGTACAACTTTAACCATAAACAAATACTTCTAAATATCATGTTTGTGGTATTTTTAAAAGAAGGGGAGGATGGGAATTTGTGTGCATTCAAATCTTAACCATAAGAGCTTACCTTTCTAGGAGTGAAAACAAAACTAATTATATGCCATTGTCAGAGGCAAATTGCTTATTATTTACCGGTTATCTTTAATTGTTATCTGCTTGTAAACGGTTATTATTTCTTAAAAGCACTTCAGCCTCTAAAGCCATCGTCAGACTAACAATTGTAGCGGCGGATGTATCGGAGTTACAATGTCAGAGTAAAATATGCTCTGTATATTATCAGACTATCTTAATTTATATCACGACGGTATTATGATTCTGAATGTGTATATGAATGTGTATATGAATGTGTATATGAATGTGTATATGAATGTGTATATGAATGTGTATATGAATGTGTATATGAATCTGAATGTGTATATGAATCTGAATGTATATATGAATCTGAATGTGTATATGAATCTGAATGTATATATGAATCTGAATGTGTATATGAATCTGAATGTGTATATGAATGTGTATATAAATCTGAATGTGTATATGAATCTGAATGTGTATATGAATCTGAATGTGTACCTGAATGTGTATATGAATCTGAATGTGTATATGAATCTGAATGTGTACCTGAATGTGTATATAAATCTGAATGTGTATATGAATCTGAATGTGTACCTGAATGTGTATATGAATCTGAATGTGTATATGAATCTGAATGTGTATATGAATCTGAATGTGTATATGAATCTGAATGTGTACCTGAATGTGTATATAAATCTGAATGTGTATATGAATCTGAATGTGTATATGAATCTGAATGTGTATATGAATCTGAATGTGTATATACTTTCTATGGAAACCACTACATATAATATCCCGACGAAATGCTCGTAATCTAGAATATCCATATATATTGAGGGGAGATGGGCCGTTTTTCTGTTCCCCCTTCTCCCTCATGTTTAGCCCCATTAGTTTGTCGATTTTAAGACCTTCCGCCCCATTTCCTTGTCAATATTATGATCTTTCGTGCAATTTAGGTGTAGATTTGTTTCCTGGTGAACGAAAGTGAGCCTGTAATTTTGGAAGAACCGGCCTTCGGCAGGGAAATTTTTCTACCTATGGAGGTCTTGGGAGAAAAATAAACAAATAATATATAATTATACAACATAATCATCCAAAAAATAAACCCTTCCCCCTTAAACATTTCAGTACTACGATGTCGTATTAATTGTATTCAAGCTAATATTAACTGTTTTTAACTAGCTTAGACAGGACCTCTCATAGTTCATATCGTAAGGCATTCTATTGAATCGATGGCTATTTCAATTATTGCCTGACGATTTTATATCCATTTCTGGAAAGGAGTTTCATAATGAAGAAGTGTTGTATACAGTACAGTATTTAAGACGTGGTTAATCCTTTAGAACAGACACCAATATACTTACATGTGTTTCTCGATTCTTGAGTGGTTGCTTTTTGTGGGCGAACTGTTATATGTGTTTTCCTCTTGTCCCCTCTTTTTCCTTTCTAGTGTCTCTTGCTGATCCTGCCTACCCCTTGTTGGATTAAGAGCTGGCTACTGACTGACTGACTGACTGATTAATGCTTCTGACAAATAATTTTGCGTGTATTAGGAGGTAGCTAGAATATAAATATTTGACATCATATGATTGAATGATATGGAATGCACTGATTATTTAGACACTAAAAGGCAGTAAAATGGATAAAAACATAATTTAAAAAGGAACGTTTTATTGGCAATATATACTATTATACATTTATATATTTATTTCTTCAAAGTCATATTTATTTGTGTTCATCGAATCCTGTTATATATATATATTATGAAAGTGTGAGTAGGTAGATATTGATTATTTGGTTTATTGTAGACTGGTCGATATTCTCGTAGATTCTCTCGTAGACTCTGGTTTACCCTCCTTTATTATTTAAATTATTTAAGTACTAATAATGCTGCCGACGATTCCCAAATTACTATAAATATAATATGTTTATACTTATAGAAAAAGGGGATTTATATAAACTTGTTATCCAGGGACAGGTTATTTATTCCTGAACAAAGTAAAACTTCCAGGAACAGGATATATATGCAGGAACTTGATAATATATCTTGAATTAAAGTGGAAAATTAACAGGGAGTATTCCCCCTATTTGGAGAATTTGTCACCCTGATGTATTCGCTCCAAGCCCCGTGTCTAAGTGATTAAGAAATATGAACATATGTTTAGTCTGAAATCAACATAACTCAGGATCAAATCTGAGCCCCCAAGTGACCACAACAGGATGCCACTCATCATATTAATCAGCTCTGATGTCAGTGAAAAGCAAACTGTATTAACCGTGAATTAATGAAAGGGCATAATAGGCGTACAATTGCCCACAGATATATAGTATCACAATGCAAGTACATTTATAACTTAAATAATAGTAGCATAGTGTATAATTATATGAATAGTATTTACTAATCCTAAGTATATATATATATATATACTGTATATGTGTATGTGTGTGTTTTTAACATAAAGGTTACATTATTAGCGATTAGTTTAAAGTCTCGAAGAAGATCATTCCACAATATGTTCCCTGAGTGGGTGAGTGACAATGGTTTTGCTAGCTTGAGAACCACATTACCGGGAGTCTTAATACTAACAATGTATTATGTGTTTGTGGTGTTCCTGTTGACGTCCTGGTAAGGTGTTATGGTAAGTGTGTCGTTCTCCCCCAGGGGCACGGTTGCTTTCTCCACTGGGTCACGTCGGGGGGAGGGGGGCTTTGGTAAGGGGCATAGGCGGGGGAATAAGGGGGTTATCTAGGGGTGTATCAAAAGGTTACCTATACTCTGTTCATATCAACGGGGCGAGACCTTTCATCTCTTAGGAGCTGTCTCATTGGGTTGGCCATAGTTGATTGAGGGATATGTTTAAGTATGGATCAGCGGGTTTACCTATGGGAGAATCATCAAGGAGGAGCTGATAAACTGACTCTGAGCCTCGTATCGGATACATGCTTTCGTGTGGCACCAATTACAGGGTTAGGCCAGAAGTCTAGCGGAGGATTTGAAGGATTCCTATAGTTGGTGCAAATGTATTTTAGTACATTCATTTTGACAAATCTGGAGATCTCAAATCCCAACCACGAATAACTAAAAAAGAACTAGAGCATTGGAGTTGAGTTTTATACCATTTGGGAAAAAAGGTACAACCTATTTGCTTAAGCCCTCCTTGAGTTACTAGAGGCTAAAGCAGCTCATACCATGCTTGTTCTCATAGTCCTTCGTGGTTGATGTAAGTTTTATGTTTTTGACATACTTTTCATCATGCAATATCTCTTGTCATGAGACGGGCTGGGACAAGCGGGGTATTGTGTAGAATAGAATTTGGAGTGGGAGGAGAACATTCAGAGGTTAATTTGTTTTTGTTTTCTATGTGTGTGAAGGAGACAATAGGCAGGTTTCCTGTAATGAGTGTCTCTCCCAAAGCCAAAAGAGTCAAATTCAAGAGACGTTGGAGTTAACCCATAAATGTCGACCATCCTCAATAGAGGCTTTTGTGGTGCACTGTGACCATCCTCAATAGATCCAGAGCAAAAACAAACCCTTTATAACACCCCAGGGGCACTCAAAACAAACCAATTTGTGATTAGGTGAGATAATTCACTTCCATTACTTTCTAGCACTCCTACATATGTGTCCCCCCCCCTCCCTCACCCCCTTCCCCTCCTCAACTATCAGCTATTTTTTTTCTTATTCCCCCTTTTATCGGGTAATTTTCCGCTCGAATTTCCCTTACGCAATCTCTTTAACACGGGCGAGGCAGTTAGAGAACCTTGTAACATAGAGACTTGTATTGCAAGGCGTCAGTGCCGCTTTGGATCTCGTAAAGGAAGGATATTCTCCGCCCCGGCTCTCGCCTCATGATATGATCGGGCGGCAATAATACATCTTTTTCACCCCCCAGGTGCTATTCCCACTTCTTTTATTGCTCTTAAATGTTCATATGTTCATATTAAAAGCAAAATAGAAGCATATGGATAAGTATTAATGATAGAACCAAATACTTTCGCATGGCGGGACCCTTTGAACTACCATAGCTTCGCGCTTTATGAGTTAAAATGCCTGGACACACAAAGTTTAAAGATGTTTAAGTAATAAGAGGAAGGAAAGAATTTTTGAGGGAGAGAGTTCCAGAGTTCACTTGTTGAATAACAGAAAGAAAGAAAATTTGCCAATTCTTGGATGGAGAGCTGGACATAATAGGAGTGGGACTGTGTTGCAAGGCGGTTGTCTCACACTCGCCGCAAGGGAGGGGGTATGCACTGAGAGAGCTCTGAAGAACACTGATTGTTGTAATAGTGAAAGAAGAGTGAAAGAGATGCAAAATTGTGGTATGTAGATAGAGATTGTATAGAACTAGTAAGAGGAAGTGAGTTGATGAGGCAAAATGCTTTTGATTCTACTCATTCGAGAAGTGCAGTATGGGTGGAGCCTCCCCACATATGTGAACAAAACTCAATACAGGTGCGCACTGTGCCCCGATACAGAACAAGAAGCTGTGCGGGGGTGAAGAACCCACAGAATCGGTTGAGCACACCTAACTTTTGGGAAGTTGGTTTTAGCAAGAGTGGTAATAATCTTTCCAAGAAAGGTCGGATGAAAAAGATAAACCTAGAATATTGAGAGAAGATGAAGGGTTGATTTGTGTATTGTTGAAGAATAATTGATAGTCTTGTGGAATATTGTGATGGAGAGATAGAGGGAGAAATTAGGTCTTGGAGGCGTAGAAAGTAACAAGATTTTATTTACCCCAATCATAAATAATTGATAGATCAGAAGATAGGTATTCTGTGTTCTCGTCACGTTTGTTTTGGAGTGATTGCATGCTGGGTAAATAGTGTAGATCATTAATGAATATTAGAAAGAGAATTGGAGACAGGACAGAACCCAAAGGAACACCGGAGTTGATAGGTTGAGGAAAGGAGCGATGGCCGTCCACAACTGCAGTTATGGAGCGGTCTGAAAGGAAAATCGAGACAAAGGCACAGATAGAAGGGTAGAAACCGAAGGAGGGTAGTTTGGAAATTAAAGATTTGTGCCAGACTCTATCAAAGGATTTCAATATTTCTAGCGCAATATATAAAGTCTCACCGAAGTCCCGAAAGGATGATGATCAACAGTTAGTAAGATAAGCAAGAAGATCACCAGTAAAGCGGAAACCGTACTGATGACCTGAACGTAGATTATGGGAAGATAAATGCTTAAAAAAAATTGAATTAAGAATAGTTTAAAAAACTTTAGAGGTGCAAGAAATGAGAACAATTGGATTTGTCTATCTATCTATTACCAGATGCCTTGCTGAATCGCCTCCATCTCGGCAATCATGCTGATCAGGTGCTAGCATTCACATGGTAAATGTGACACTGGTCTACTGCACCTCTAATGTCAGCCATTGCAGAGAGATTGGGAGGCCATGGGGGTGAGTGTCAAAGAAGAACCCGTCCAGTGGAAGATCGATCCCGGGTCTTCCGCGCACAACTTACGAACCCTGCCACATATTCCAGGGCGTTTACGCTGGTTCCTTTTAATTGATACTGAACCAATAACTAGCTGATATTCTATTGTATTTTATTTCGATAGTTCTCGAGTGATTACCTGAGAGATGAGGGGTAATTTTACACTTACAGTAAAGAGAGTAGGAAAACTAATTTCATAGATAATTTGTATACATCTAATGGCGTTCTCCAGTAATGAGTTTGTAACAAAAGAAATTGGAAACTGTATGTGAGACTGTTAATGATTTTTTTAATAAACAGAAGGAAAGAAAAAAGTATTCACTGATCCTCACTAGGCTGCTTGTAGAAGGTTTGGGATGGGGTAAAGATGGACAGCCACGGAAACGAATTAAATGCTAGTGAATTCTACTGATGATGGGTCTCGGGGTGAAACACTGAGGGACTAAGATTAATCACCGTCATGTTCATTATGGCTACTACAGGAAGGGGAGGTGGGCTTTCACAAATGTTTGTTGAGAAAGTGGAGGCCTATTATATTTTGTTACTTTGTCTTCTAGTAGCGTCGACTATGGCACAAGGACACCACATAAAATACTTAACCCTATTATTCGGTCCGAGGGAGGTCTTTATGGACCACCCCTTTTTCGCTTCAATAGTTTGGAGATTTTAAGACGTTTCACCCCATTAGTTTGGCGATAATAAGGCACTTTAACCCATCCAGGTGTCGATTATCAATTTCTGACCGAGCGATAGTGAGTCTGTAATTTAAAAGAAATCGGGGACTTTTTTTCTATCGCACATTTAGCTTGAAGGGAGTCTGGAGGGCATTATTTAGTTTGAAGAAAGTCTGGGAAGGAGTTTTTTTTTTAGCCTAGGGGACAATCTAAAATGCATTGCTCGTTACTGGCAAAACACAAGCATAATCATCAAAAATAATTAAACAAAATATCATACTAACTCACAAGAGTACAGACCAGATAGTGTTAATGTTTGTAATAGGCCTACAATAAAAAAAAAACGTAAAGTCTATACAAAATTACCCATGAGAGAGAGAGAGAGAGAGAGAGAGAGCGAGAGCGAGACGGAAGTGGTGTTGCCGGAGTATTATAGAAGATATAAAGTCGTTTCGCCACCTGACTACCTCGCTAGCAAGATCAGGATAAGTCAATAACTTATGAGAGAAGCATACTTGTCAAATGTAATATACTCAAAATTAGGGTTGGTCACGCTAGAAAAGGTGCTTAAGGGGAGATGGTTCACTTTTTGGAGGATTTTTGCATGTTCGTTATGTTTCTAGTTTCCTCCCTAGACCTCCATCAAATTAAAAAATAAATAAAATCCATTAGATCCCCCTTCTAGATTAATTTGTACATTTTTCGGTAGACAAATGTCCCAGCCGAAGGCCGGTTCTTCCAACATTACAGGCTCACTATCGTTCGCCAGGGAAAAAATTGACACCTAAATAGAACGAAAGGTCTAAATATTGTCGAAGAAATGGGGTGAAAGGTCTTAAAATCGACTAATTAATGGGGCAAACATCTTAACATCTGAAAACTAATGGGGCTAAACATGAGGGAGAAAGTGGTCCAGCAAACCGGCCCATCCCCCCTTAAATAATTATATACTAGTCACAAATATAGTTAATTAAAGACGAAAATAATCCAAGCCCGTTTTGTAAAAGGACCATCTCAATTAACTGTCTATTGTTGCTATCTATCTATCTATCTATCTATCTATCTATCTCTATCTATTTAAATACTCAGGCACATACCCAATTTGTTTTAGTATTTATTATCTTATTTATTATTATTATTATTAATATATATATATATATATATATATATATATATATATATATATATACTATATATATATTATATATATATTTTTTATTTTATTTATATTTTGTTTTGGCAATTGTTAAAAATTTACTTACCAACCAAACTAAACCAAATTTAGCTTAGAACGGTAGGTTATATTAGGTTATTAGGTTAGCTACGTATATGATTAGAAGTCCTGTATCGCGAATTTTTGTACTTGGTATGAGAAGTGAGGTCCCGAGATTTCTAGCATCCGTCCAGAAGCCAGTGCTGTTGGAGATGGTCGTGCTCAGGGTGAAACTTTACAATGATCTCGCCCCAGGGGAGGTTAGGCTCCCAACTTTCCTACCGCCAGCCAAAGGGAGACCATAAGAAAGTTGTGTATGAGGAAGGACGGAGGAAGAAAAGAGAAAAACGCGAGGTGACGGAGGAAAAGGTGGTCGATCTCTCTCTCTCTCTCAACTCTCTCTCTCTCACACACACCCGCAAGCACACACACCCGCAAGCACACACACGCACACGCACACACGCACACACACACACACACACACACACACACAAACACACAAAACACACACACACACACACATACATGATACACATACACATACACATACACATTTTTATGATAGGATGATAGATATACTACAAGAGAGAGAAGGATGGGCGGACTGTGTGTATCTTGTATCTTGATATAAAGAAGGCCTTTGACAGAGTTCCTCATAGTAGACTTAGGTGGAAGTTGAAGAAGTTTGGAGGGGTTCAGGGTAATTTGTTGAAGTGGATGAAGGACTATCTCTCGGGAAGACAGATGAGAACCATGATAAGAGACAGCTTATCAACATGGAGGGATGTTACAAGCTGAGTTCCACAGGGATCAGTGTTGGCCCCAATTATGTTTCTGGTCTATATAAATGACATGCCAGAGGAAATAAATGCATACATGAATATGTTTGCTGACGATGCAAAAATTATGAAACATATAGTGGACGAAAACAGTTGTAGAGAGCTACAGAGTGATCTGGATAAGATAAACCGATGGAGCAAGATATGGAAATTAGATTTTAACAAAGATAAATGTCATGTGATGGAAGGGGGTGTGAGTAAAAGAAGACCTCATTGGGAATATAAACTAGGAGAATGCACGATTAACCCCTCAGAGAAAGAAAAGGACTTGGGCATTATAATACAGGGAAATCTTTCACCCGAGAGCCATATTAACAAAATTGTGGGAGAAGCTTATTGCCTGTTGAATAAAGTAAAAATAGCATTCAACTATTTAAATGAAGAGATGCTAGTAAATATAATAAAATCAATGGCGAGACCTAAATTGGAATATGCGGCAGTGGTGTGGTCACCCCATCTTAAAAAACACATAATTAAGTTGGAGAAAGTACAGAGACTGCAACGAAGATGATTCCAGAACTAAGAGAACTGACATATTTAGAGAGATTGAATTTGCCAACTCTAAGTGAGAGAAGAGAAAGAGGGGATATGATTATGATGTATAAATGTGTTAGGGGATTGGAAAGGATAGACAAGGAGGACTTTATCGAGGGAGATAAAGGGAGGACTAGAGGACATAGTTGCAAGTTAAAGAAAGGCAGATGTAAAGGAGATGTGAGGAAATTCAGATTTCCATATAGAAGTATTAATATGTGGAATCAGTTGGATGATGAAGTGATGGGTGCGGGGAATATCCAAATGTTTAAAGCCAAATTAGATAACCGAATTTTTGGAGGAGGGACAATACGAGCCTAAAAACTCAAATCCTGTATACTACAATTAGGTGAATTAGGTTAGGTGAGTACACTATCATCATCACATATGCATTATTACAAAGGGAAAATTCCACTAATAACAGTATCTTTAACATAATTATATTGTATATTATTGAAATACAAATAACAGTAATAATACTAATACAGTACTGAATGTTAAAACTAATTATATCACATCACTGGTTGAACGAATCGTTACTTAAATAGAAGATGCGAATAACAGATATTCCCTGAAATGTTCTATTCAAATCTTCTCGCATACTAATTTTCCAAAGCGTACCTCATTTGTTTGTATATTTACTATATGCAAGACTGGACTACCAATTCTTAAACATCCATTATGTTGATATATAATTTAAGATTATATGGTCAATCAGATTCATTGGAACATATTTATCTTGTCTTTGCTGCTTTGACTAAAGGTAATTTGGTTGTGGACACCTTTTATATAAACTTACAAATATGCAAGGGTGTGAATATATGCAAGGGTGTGAATACATTTTCTCAGAAACACTGTTCTCAAAGTTTGTGTATAGATGAGACTCTGGCCCCCATTTACTTGATTGCTTAGTTGGCAAAAAACTGAACATGCATCTTCAAATAATCAAAAGACCAAAAAATATCATCGAGTAAACACCAGGATTTGTGTGTTTAATGCAGGGAGTTATTTCTTCAACCTCCTCTATCTCTATTTTATATTCAACACAAGTATGTCCTTACTGAAGATCAAATGAGGCAGAATATGTAACACAATTCATGAGCTATATTTCATAAAGTACAGTTTTTTCTATTTACTATTAGTATGGTATTCAACAACTGTTGAATATTATTATTGTACAATATTACATTTGCACAAGCTAAGCATTATACGAATTTTGTTTTCCAATATGATATGGACAGTCTATATTTCTTAAACAATGCTCAGCCTAGTATAAACCTATCAGCGATTCAAAAGCTCGTTGAAAAATTCGTATTGCAAAACAAGCCAATCATATTGCAAATATGAATTACAGTATGTTCGTACACGTCTTACTGCTATTCACTAGTTGGTAGCCACTGCTATAGTGCAGAGTGAGCGAAGTAAACACAACTGTAGAAGCATTTTTTGTTCAGTTAAATAGTACACCTGAAGAACTGGTTTTCCGTGAACGTGTCTTTGGGTAACCCGGCAAGACAACCTAGAGTGACATACATATCTAGGTAGCTGGTTATTTAGCTGGAATGTGTTTTCTCACACCATTTCAGAAGCATGTTATGTTACTTAACAATAAGTTATGATAGTTTAGGCTTGGCCTTGGGTACGGTAATCTTGGTTAGATTAAGCTATGCTATGATTTGTTATGTTAAAATTAGGTTTGATTATGTTTAGATATGCTTGGCTAGGTGTGAAGGAATGGACTCGGAATATGAAGCGACTGTGGCCAAACGATCTTAAGTTGTAATAGTTGTTTTCATTTATTTATATATTTTATCTGGCGTTAAATTATTATATCTCCACCTTCATAACTCGTCTATTGCAAAGATTTTGTAGTGAAATAAAGTGTTCTATATGAAATCTTGGAAGGAATATGATGCTGAGACGCAGTAATTTCATAGTTTTGCATTAAATATCGAAAGAACAGGTCCAAAGGGATTTCAATTTGTGTCGGGGGAAAACAAAATATATAGACTATAGCTATGAGTTACCATTACTGATAATTTACCATTTCAATTAAACAACGACAACCTAATTAGTTGTAGCCACCAGCAAACTTTTTACTCACCCTCCTGGAGAATCACGGTGTCAATCGTTAAACAAATATTCCCTCTAACCTCTGATTATGGGAGAGCCTTCAAACCACAAATAAATATCTTGATGGTGATTGCATTTAATCACAAATGTCTTATTGAAAGGATTAACTCAATGAAGAGGTCACGCCATACAAAACTGTGATTCTACTGCGTATAATTATAGAGACGAACATTGTAAGTAAATATATAAATAGGAATAGATTAAATGCATTACTTTGTTTTCTTCTGTGGGGGTAATGATAATGTTTTGCATACAGGGTATTATTTATCTCCACACAGGAGAAGCATTTCAACCAGGAGATATACAGTATATCTGTGCTAACTCTACTACTACAGTTAGATTGTAAGAAGGCACTGAAGTCACTACATAGATGTGATGTGGGCTCTCCTTCTCTCTTCACAAGTCTGCACTACTGTGTATGAGGGGTACATGGTCCTCCCCATTATAGAGGGCAATGATGAGAGACCTAGACTTTGCGATGGCTGTGGCAGAGGGCCACCGGTAATATGTACACTCGGATGCCATAGTCTCTAGCCCACTCATAAGAATTCGCGGGCCCCCTATCTGTTTCTGTATGCAATTATAACTAGCTGGAATGAGTTTTGGATATAAATTGCTTGTCAATATAATTATAGTACATATAGTTATGTAGTTGATGTTTAGACAAATATATTCATCAATTCGTTTTTAGAGATATCATTCCATAATTAGAACTCTACGAATATCAAGGAGTGAGCTAAAACTCTGGCATCCGACTGTACTAAGAACAGAACCGGACCCAGCACTGATCCTTACTTGATTTAGTGTCTAAATAATGTAAGTGAGTCCTGGAGGATGACATGCTTTCTTTAACCGCTTCTGTACCGGTGATGTACTTTTCATTATATTCTGGCAACTATTAGACGATTTTGTTCAGCTTAGGAAGGATGTCTACCCATTAAAAGGCTACATACTAACTCAATTATTCCTTTTAGCTACCACATATCACTCCTAATCTTCATAAAATCGTGTAAATGTAGCTAGAATAAAATAAAAAAGATGTCGCTGGTAAAGAAGGGGTTAATTACATGTGATGGGTTATTGGTGTTTAAAACGATGTTAAAATTAATATCTAAAATAGCAGATAGATCAACAGTCTCTTGTATCGAGACAATAGAGCTATAACATTTGAATTGCTTGTCTCTTTGCTATGTATATTTATCGTATCATCTTTTGTCAACTGCATCGAGAGAATACTGTATGCCTATCAGCGTTTTTAATGGGATAGGAGCTGGGGGGTTTTGTGTATTAATTAATGAATTAATTTATTTTGTAGTTTCCTCGTTGGACCTCCTTTAAAATGAGAAAAAACACCCAAGATAAATATGTAAATTTTTTGATAGAAATTTGTTCCGGCCAATGGCCGGTTCCTCTTAAAATTACAGGCTCGCTACCGCTCGCCAGGAAAAAATAGACACCTAAATGGCATGATAGGTCTTAAAATTGATAACGAAATGGAGCTAAAGGTGATAAAATCGCCAAAATAATGGGCCGAACGTCTTAAAATATCCAAACTAACGGGGCTATAAACACGAGGGAGAAAGGGGTCCAGAAAAACGACCCATCTCCCCTTAATTGATCATCTCCTTATCTGCTCAACAGGTAAAGAAAGCAGGTGTGCGATAATACGGCCCATGAACTGAGAGCGAGAGCGTGAAAAACTGACGAGGAAGGTAAGGGGGAAAACAGACGCCCAGGCAAGTATTTATGTACAGTTGGGTTAATTATTAAGGGGGGTCACCGGCTTTTTTATCTTTCTCTTCTTTTCTCTCTTTCCCTGGCTTGTATCCATTCGTCCCCATTCAGCCAACTGATTTAAGACGTTTATCCCCATACAGGTGTCGATTTCTGTATGGAGCAATCCGGCCTCGCCGGAGACATATGTCTATCGAAAAATGTACAAATTTAGCTTGCTGTCAAAACAAACTAAATTATATATGCGGGCTCGCTACCGCTCGCCAGGAAAATATTGACACCTGGATGGGGGTAAACGTCTTAAAACAGTAGGCTGAATAAGGCCGAATGGATACTAGCCAAAGCGAGAGGGAATGAAAGAGAAAAAAGCGAGGTGGGCTCCCTTAAGTCACTGGAAAAAAAACTCCCATTAAAACTATGAATGTTTGAAAATGAACCACTTTATTTAGACAGTAATCCCTTTTTTATAGTCACATTGTAACTGTTGGTCTTTGTTTAGGCTAGTCATATTGTCAGAGTACTACGGCTCTCCCAAGGTTAAACAGTAGACGACTTTTCACCAAATTTGTAGTATATCTTTTGAATCCAGGTTTACAGTCACGTTCAAAAGTCTTTTCCTACCTTCATAACTTCAGCTTAATATCCACTCTTGATGTAATAAAAGATAATCCTAAAAAAAGAAAACAAAGAAAAACAGATATCTATCTATCTATTGCCTGACGCCGTGATCCCCGAAGGGGTGGCCACGAACGAACCGCCCCCATGCACCTCTGTCCCCAGTCAGTCGATGCCCCTCCCCCCAACCAGCACCGCCCTCGTTCATGTACTTCCTCACTCCATCCTTCCACCTCATATTCGGTCTACCTCTCCCTCTCTGTCCCTCCACCTCGCTCTCGTACACCCTCTTAGTCATTCTCTCGCTTTCCATACGTTCCATATGGCCGAACCATCTCAAGTTGTTCCTTTTCACACTTTACAGAACATCTACCTCCACACCACACCTCCTTCTTACTTCCTCATTAGTCTGTCTATCCCTCCATGTAACTCCGCACGCACTCCTTAAGTAATTCATTTCCACTGCTCTCACTCTTGGTCTGAGTCTCTCAACCAACGTCCATGCTTCGCTTCCGTAAGTCAGTGTCGGGATTACCACACTGTCATGCAAGGACTTCTTCACTTCCATACTGACCACCCTATTTCTTGTTACTGCTTTTAGCGTTCCTACAACCCTCTTCCCCTGTTGTACCCTCTCCGCACTTCTTCATCCATAGTCCCATCTTTACTCAACACACTGCCCAGATACTTAAAAGAGTTGACGATCTCCATAGCCTGACCGTTCAGCTTCACCTCACACTCTGTGACTTCACCCCTTTCGAAGACCATAACCTTGCTCTTCCCCGTATTTACCTTCAAATTCCGTTTTTCGCACACTGTTCCAAACTCATTTACCAGACCCTGCAACTCCCATTCATTATCACTCATCAGAACTGTATCATCTGCAAACAGCAGTATAGGTAGCTTCCACTCAATTCCCTCCCTTTTCAGCGATACACCAACATCCACTGCTCTTGATAGTATTTCTTTCATGACTCCATCCATATATACAGTAAACAACCACGGGGACATCACACACCCCTGTTTCAAACCAACATTCAGGTCAAAGAACTCGCTCTGCTCACTCTCCACACGTACTGCCGCCTTTGCACCCTCATACATGCTCTTCACTGCTTTCAGCAACTTGCCCTCTACTCCGTATATTCTTAGTACTTTCCACAAACCTTCTCTATCTACTCTGTCATAGGCCTTCTCCAAGTCCATAAAGGCAACATACACCTTTTGTTTCTTCTCCAGATACTTCTCCACAACACAATTCAGGGTAAAAATCTGATCTACACATCCTAAATATATATATATATATATATATATATATATATATATATATATATATATATATAAATGCACTATTATCTGTGTTGATTTGTGTAACTTCACCCTTTCTATTTACCAGTATAAAACTATAGTGGGAACCATGGAGGTAAAACACGATTTCTGAGCATGAGTTACATAATTATATTGTTGTCATTTTCTGAATATTCTATTATATCTATGTACTTTATAATGATACTTGATTAACTGTAACACAATTGATGCACTTAATAATGAATAATCTCTTTTGTATTCAAACAAGTAAACTAAATTAAACACTCGTTATGCCTATCATCATATTTATACGTGAAAGGAATACATTACCACTTTCCGTCCTACGACTCCTTATTATATTATACAGTATGCTGGCTAACATCAGGCGATTTTATAGAACTTAGACAAAATCTCTGGGTATCAAAGAGGTAAAACTATGTCACACCTTTCACTCACACATGCAATACTTTCCAAAACGTAGTAAAATCGTCTAATGGTAGCCACAATAATGTGAAGAAAGGCATCTTCGTATGATGATTAGATGTAGCAACTCATAATTACTCATTATGTCTAACCGGTGCAGCCTGGAACGATAATATAGCCCATGAACCAAGTGCGTGAGCGTGAGAGACAGGTGATCGAGGATGGGAGGAAGTAAAACCCGAGGCAGGTGCAGGTACAATCACGGCCAAAAGTCGTTTTCCATCTATATCATTACAACTTTGGTTATCTCTCTAGTCGAAACCTATCCTTAGCAGACAAAGATATTAATGTTTACACTCAAAGATATTAATGTTTACACTCAAAGTTTGTTCAGTGTGGTTCCGGAGTATATTTGTTTTTCTATTGTACCGGTAGAAGAAAACCAAATTATAACTATGAAGGTGTGACACCACTGTTGTTCAAGGGATGGGGTGGGGCGGCTATAATCAAGCACACAAAAGATCTTCCTCATAGTTAGTTTATGTATGGCATTAAAACTAGCGTGATTGTCAATTATATTATCTTATTAATACATTACTGCATACAAAGCTACATTATTCATATAGTTATACTGTACATTTATTGTTTAACACATACTTTCACGGCTTGCAAGAACACTTTCATAAGCGTTTGTACACCCACTTCAACATTTTCTGTGACGACTTTGCTGCAGAAATCGTGTTCAATCCAGAGAGAAACTCGTTGGTCAAATTATCTTACAGTACAAAACAAAAAGCAATATTTAAATTTTATTATGACTGGACGATTTTAAGACCTTTCGCCCCATTTCTTCGTTAATATTTAGACCTTTCGTGCTATTTAGGTGTCGATTTTTTCCCTGGCGAACGATAGTGAGCCTGTAATGTTGGAAAAATCGGCCTTCGGCCGGGAAATTTTTCTACCGAAAAATTTACAAATTAATCTAGAAGGGGGATCTAATGGATGCTTTTTTTTTTTTTTAATTTGATGGAGGTCTAGGGAGGAAACTAGAAACATTATGAATACATGCAAAAATCGCCCAACAAGTGAACCATTAAGCTTAGGTGTGTGTATATCAAATGCTTCCTCTTAAAAACACATAGTTTCTCCTCTAGGTTGTCGGCGAACTGTTGGCTCTACGGGTAATGGTGGTGATGAACGGCGGGCTGGGGGTTAGTGGGTCACGGGTTCGAAGCTCGCACAGTCACGCTAAAAAGTCACGTTTACTTGCATAACTTCAGATTTATATTTTTCACTCCATATAATGAAAACAAATCACTCTATGAACCAGAACGTCGAGTACCACTTATTGTATCATCTGCACAGTCAGCTCAAATTTCAATTAAATTTATCAATGATTTATTACTTTTATCCTTAACTATTCATATCTTCAATTTAAGCTTTTCATGCAGAATTGAAACAGGTCAGTGTATTGCTTGTGCATAAAGCGTACGGTAGTGTAGCAGTAATCTTATGGGATTTGAATTATTTTAGTAATGTTGATGTACTAAAAAATCATTTCTATATGCATATTATATGTAATAATAATATATCAACACTAAACACAAATGCAACAAGTATCGTATATTCGACTCTTCAATATTTGTTCACCGTAATTATAATATATATAACTTTTATACTTAGGGAGACGGAAATGATAATAACACAACTTTCACTGTCAACATTACAAAGATTGGCGTTAACCCCTTCTGTACCGCGATGTCTTTTTAACTTTATGCTGACTACTATTAGACGATTATATTCAGTTTAAAAAGGGCCCCCAGCAATCAACAGGCTTCGAATCATTTCACTTAACCCTTTTTACTACCATAGATCCTTCTTAAACTGCATATAATCGTCTAAACATAGCTAAAATAAAATTAAATAGACGTCGCCGGTACAGAAGGGGCTAATAGAAAGTGTGTGCATTAGCCTACTTTCCCCGCATCATCTTCGCCTTGACAGTGAGGTTGTGTGTGGTGCTTGGCGTATTTTTGCCTGTCATCTTGAAAGCAGGGCTCGGTGCTGGCTATGGTCGCAAACAATGGGATCATGTGCACTAGGCTAACTCCTAAGATACCGCTTGCAAGATATATGAGCAACAGTTTGATTCCTACGCATGCAGCTTAGTTCACTGGCGAAACCTGTGGAGGTGTGTTCTCGGTCAGCATGTTGATTATTTTGAGAAGAAACCTATATAATGTAATAATTTAACTACCAAAGATCTACATGCATACCCTCCTACAGCCAGCACACTCTTAACCCCTACTGTATCGTAGGATACAGTAATAAAAGTTCCCCCCCCCCCAAGTCCCAAGCAATGTGGCCAAAATGGCAAGATAGAACAACCTTCCACCTCAAGAGATGAAGGAAGACTGGCTCTCTCAGCCTTCAGAGGGTTGGATATAAGCCGAGAAGTGTTGCCATATCGAGAGCAGTGCTCAAACGGTCGTGGTACCAGGCACAGCCTGATACAGGCAGTTACAAGTAAAGTATATTACTGACGGCTCTCCAGCCATCGCTGGGACTGGGGAGTGACTTGTCTACTGACGGCTGGTAGCCGTCGCTGGGATTGGATGGGTTAATTGTTATATACTTTTTATAGAATATTTGTATCCTATTCAGTTGGGGAGAGCTTTATGGGGTGTATAAAGATGGCTAGAGCTCCTGTTTCACCACATGATCCCTCTTGTAATTTATTTGCAAATGACCTCTGGGTTTCTTACCAAGTCAACCACCCAGGTTATTTCAGTTTGAATGGTAGACGGCATAGTCTCATTGGATGCTCAGGAGTGCAGGGCCCGTTGGGCTGAGTACTTTGAGCAGTTGTATATGGCTGCCCCTCCTGGTAGACATTTTGACCAGTAAATGAACAGCCATCGATTCCTGATCCTCCAATCAACGAAGACCCACCCTCTCTTGCCAAGGTAAGAAAGGTTGTAGCTAGGCTGAAGGGTGGGAAGGATCCTGGTATCTGTGGCACTTTTGGTGCACCACTGAAAGCCAGGTTAAGGCCAAGATCCATGGGTTGTATGTGGTCCTGTCTGTTGTCCGGCAATCTAGTACCATTCCCCATGACTGGAAAAGGAACTTCGTCATCCCTATCTGGATAAGTAAAGGGGACCGACAGGACTGCAACAACTACTGTGGTGTTACACTGCTCAGTGTGCCAAGCAAGGTCTTTTTCATATATTACTGAAGCAAATTTGGAGTCTCCTGCTAAAAGTTCAGAAACCTGAGAAATCTGGTTTCACACCCAAAAAGTAAAACATTGACTGAATACTGGCGCCCTGGGTCCTTGTGGAATGCCGGCTTCAGTTTTGAGAGGGCCTGCACGCCTACCCTTTCTTCCCTGTGAACTCAGGAGTAAGACAGGGATGTGTATTGGCACCTTCACTTTTCAACACTTGTATGTACTGGGCCTGACAGTCAGTTGTACTCAAACCGGAGCATCGGTCGACAATATCAAGGTTACTGACCTTGACTTTCTGATGATTTAGTGATCCTGGCAGACTTCCAAGAGATGCACTTATGATGGATAAATTCACTTATCTTGGTGGTAGGTTAAGCCATGATAGTGTTCTCCCCTTGGCCAAGCAAAAAGGGTTATGGATTCTCTCAATAAGAGGGTATGGGGATGAAAATACCTGTGCACAAGGACTAAGTTGTAGATCTTCAAAACACTGGTGCTCTCTGTCTTGCTAAATGGTTGCGAGACATGAACATTCAACGGTGATTTGGAGAGATGTATCAACTCATGGGTACCAAGTGTCTATACAAGATCATTGGGTACCGCTGGCCTGACCACATATCAAACCAGTGCCTACTCTATGACACTAATTGGGTGCATTGTCCATGAGCATCACCTTCGGCTATATGGGCACTTGGCCCGCCTCCCTGAAATTGACCCTGCTCATGCGGTGGTTTTGGTGGGTGACAACCCTGAGTGGAGGAGACCTTGGGCAAGACCCTGTGATTCATGGTTGAGGAAATTCAGCCATTCATGTTGAGAGGTACTTGGGGTGGACTGAGTCACTGCCTGTGAACTCACGCGGAGTGACCCCCGGGAATGGAGTCAGAGGGTGAGTGCAGCTATGAGTTTTTCTAAAAGTCTTCAATTAATTTTAGCTTTCACATACATTGAAGTATCTAATTGTTCCTCTCTCTAATTTTCTTTTATCTTTTCCCTTACATTCTTAACTCTGGCTATATATTTAGTAGCAATCACAAAGTAGTATAGGACACAGATTACAAGTCTTTTAATCCCTTCTGTACCGGTGTCACCTTTTAAATCATATTCTAGCTATATTTAGACGCTTTTGTGCAGTATAAGAGGGATCTTTGGTAGTAAAAAGGGTTAAGCGAGATCGTTCGAAGCTTTTTAATTGCTGGAGGGCCCTTTTAGATTGAATAAAGTCATCCAATATCAGCCAGAATACAGTTACAAGGATGTCGCTGGTACAGAAGGGGTTAATTATATTTTGTCTTTGAAGAGTTTCCATTGAACATGATGACTGTACTGTAATGGACTGCACACCCCCGAGCCTGACCGGGGAAAGTTGTACATGCCAAGAGTAAAAGGGTGTTGAACTATAAGAAAAGAAATACACATTAGTAATAATGGTTTGATGTATTCAAAGTATAACATATAAACTGATTTCGAATAATATAAAACTATTTTCTTAAATATGAAATAATTGGTTTATGTATTCAAAATAGTGCCTGCAAGTTGACTGAACACTCGTCTTGCTTGTCGTTTTGTTGCAATCGAACAAGTAGTACCTTTTGTTGCAATCGAACAAGTAGTACCTTTGTTGCAATCGAACAAGTAGTACCTTTTGTTGCAATCGAACAAGTAGTACCTTTTGTTGCAATCGAACAAGTAGTACCTTTTGTTGCAATCGAACAAGTAGTACCTTTTGTTGCAATCGAACAAGTAGTACCTTTTCATTACAATTACACATTTATTACTTATATTTTGGCTGCTATTAGACGATTGTATTTGATTTTGGGAAGAACTAGTAATAATCAATTATTTATTAAGATATTCCGTAGTTTTTTTATCGTGTGATTCCCAGAGGTTCTTCCTAAGCCGAGTGAAACCGGCCAATGTTAATCAGAATAACATTAATGTAACATAATCTTATTGAAGAACATATCATCTTCCTTGTGATAGATTAAACACTGTTCGTAGAATCATGTTAACCCTTTCAGCATGCCATGACACATTGTTTCATATTATTCTGGCTAATAATAGACAATTATATTTATCTTAGAAAGGGCCCGATTCCGTCAGAGGAATATTTGAGATATGTCTGTGTCCGTTTGAATGCTAGAGGTCCCTCCGAAGCCGTTGAGATAATATAATTTTGGGAAGAATAAAGTAAATATACACCATGTTATTCAAGGCTTTATGGTATAAATGATCAGATTAGTGTCCATTTTAACTTTATTGACAGACATTTCGATAGGCAAACATATTTAGATTTACTATGAAATCAGGTAAGGTATGATAATTCTTAGCAATAATATAGTTCTTGATTTAACTTTGCATCAAAGAAAATATATTATGAATGATCTCAATGGGGTCCTGTTTTTTATAATTTATATATATATTATATATATACGTTAGCTGTGTTACATGATGCACCATAATTTATATTATGCTACGCTATGCTATTTTATGATACATTGTGCTATGCTATGCAATGTCATATTTTGATATGATGTATTTTCATTTTTATGGTATGCTATTATATTGTTGATATTATAAGTTACGGTATGCTTTCATCTTATAGTATTATGCTATGTTATGTTGTAATCCTATGCTATATTATTGTTGCTATGCCTTCATGATAAGCTATGCTTTCATCCTATTTTATGCTACATCATTGTTGTTAGGTGTTCATCGTGTGTTATTATGCAAAATCGTATCCTATGCAAGGTTAAGCTATTCTATTATTTATATATGGCAAGTTATGATATACTATGTTCAGAATGGGTCGGCATCAAAGTGAGAGTTGCAGTATCTTCCTCAACGTCTGGCAGCAAAGTTTCTAGGTCAAATCATAAACTTGGTGGAAAAGACATGGTTTCAAGTTCAAGTTCAAAGAATTCTGAGACGAGAACGCGTTTCTTCCTTTTATTCTGTGTATTAGTAAACTATTATATTTAGCTTAGGACAAATTGTGGGATTCAGAGGGTTAATTGATATAGATTTTACCCATTTGATCCCTAGAGGTCCTTCCAAACCTGAGTAAAATCATCTAATGTTAGCCAAAATGAAGTGAAAAAGGGTCCTTCAAGACTGAAAGGGTTAAGCAGGTTTCCGGGTTGGGTAAGAGATCAGAACCACACTGAATAATGTAGGAATGGTGAAAATGTTGTATTCATTAATTTATTATTATTAATATCAGTGTTAATAATATTATTATTATTAATATTATTATTATTATTATTATTATTATTATTAACCCATTGGCTGCGGGAGACGTTCCTGAACGCAAATGGCAATTTATAGCAATTTACTGCCTTTTAAAGCCTGTGGAGACGAGTACGAGTGAGCGGGAGCGCGGCAGGCCCACATCCGCTCTCCAGCCAGGCAGCCGTGACACTGAGAAGGTATGAGGTATATCCCGCTAGACTCTGCAGCGCTGCCAAAAGCAAATGTAGCGCGACATTAGCGATATTTGCTCGAATTAGCGAATGTCCATGGTAGCGCTGCTGATTAACCCCGCACGCTACGAACCTCGTTCTGGTGTCATTTTGAAGTTATTTTCTTCTAGGTTTTGGCTGAAAAATTTAATTTCATTCATTCTTTCTCTGTCTAATGCAAAAAAATCTTGGTTTACTCACGCTTGTTCTACTGCTGTCCGCAACAATGAGGAAGCATTCAAACGGTACCGATGCCTTAAAGTTCAAGAATCTCATTCTTCCGATGTTTCTGCCCGTAATCAAGCCAAATCTGTTCTTCAACTTGCCGAGCACTCTTTCATCAATGATAAATGCACTGAACTATCCAACTCTAGATCCTCCCAAGCTTTCTGGCATCTAGCCAAAAATCTCTCCAACAATTTTTCTTCCTCGTCTTTCCCTCCCCTTTTCCACTCTGATGGCACAACCATCACATCTTCTTCCGACAAAGCTGAACTCTTCGCTCAAACTTTTGCTAGAAACTCCACCTTGGATGATTCCGGTGCTATTCCTCCTTCTCCACCCCCCTCTCTCCTACTTATGCCTAATATCCTAATCTCTTCTAAAGATATACTTTCTACTCTCTTTGGGCTTAATACTAAGAAGGCGTACGGTCCGGGCGGTGTTTCTCCTGTTGTACTAAAAAAACTGTGCTTCCGTGGGTTCCCTGCCTAGGCAAACTCTTTTGTCTCTGTCTCTCCTCTAATGTCTTCCCTTCAGGCTGAAAGTTTGCTTCATTCAACCTCTCCCAAAGAAGGGTGACAGCTCTCAACCCTCCAACTATCGTCCAATTATTGCTCTCATCTCTTGTATCTCTAAAGTTTTTGAAACTATTCTTACTTCCATATTTCTTAAGCATTTCTCTTCTCATTATCTGCTCTCAGATCGCCAGTATGGCTTCCTTAATTAAGGGTTGCTCTACTGGTGATCTTCTTTCATATCTTACTAACTCTTGGTCATCCTCCTTTCGGGAGTTTGGTGAGACTTTTTCTATTGCGCTAGACATATCGAAGGCCTTCGATGGAGTCTGGCACAAATCTGTAATTTTAAACTACCATCCTTCGGTTTCTATCCCTCCATTTGTGCCTTTGTCTCTAATTTCCTTTACGGCCGTTCCATAGCTGCGGTTGTGGACGGCCATCGCTCACTTCCTCATTCTATTAACTCCGGTGTTCCTCAGGGTTCTGTCCTATCTCCAATTCTCTTTCTAGTTTTCATAAATGATCTTCTCAACTGTACCTCCAGTTCTATTCATTCATACCAGATGTCTCGAACTTACACTATTCAATTAGTTTTCCAGAACCCCCCAGCAAGCAATCCCTCAAAAACAAACTTAATGAAGCCATACAACACTAAGTCTTATCCTCTGATCTAGCTACCAATTGGGATAGAGAAAACCTTGTTACCTTTAATGCTTCCAAAAACCCAATTTATCCATCTATCTACCCGTCGTGAACTCCCCGAGGACTATACTTTATAGGCTACTTCAACAATACAAAAATAAACCCTTCATCTTCTCTCAGTATTCTCGGTGTCTCTTTTTCTTCTCTCTCTTGGAAGGACCATATTAACACTCTTGCTAAGGCAGCCTCCCATAAGGTGAGTGTGCTCAACCGCTTCAAGGGGTTCTTTAACTCTGCACAGCTTCTTGCTCTGTACAGGGGTACGGTGCATCCTTGTATTGAGTTTTGTTCACATGCGTGGAGAGGATTCTCTCACACAGCACTTCTAGACAAAGTAGAAAGGAAAGCTTTTCGTATCATTAACTCCTGTCCACTCACCGACTCTCTGCAATATCTCTCTTAGCTGCAATGTTGCATCTCTCTCGTTATTCTATCGCTAATACCATAATCAGTGTTCCTCAGAACTCTCTCAGTGTATACCACCTCCTCTATGTAGGGTATGTAGTACCCGTATTGCAACACAATCCCACCCATACTATGTGCAGCTCTCCAACTTAAGAGTGAAATGATACTCCCAATCTTTCTTCTATTCAACAGCTGAGCTCGGGAACTCTCTCCCTGAATCCATCTTTCCCTCATCCTATGACTTAAATTGCTTCAAACTCAGTTTGTCCAGATATTTTGTCTCAAACATTCCTTGATTTTGTCCCTGTCACTCTTTCAACTCTGGGAGAGGCACCCGTCACAGGCAGTTTTGCCTTTTGCCTCCCTCATCCACATAGACAAAAAAGGATAAAAAAACGTAATCTTGAAACTTTATCTAGCGTTAGTGAGGCCACATATGCATTATGCTATTTAATGTTGGTGTCTCTATTACAGAAAGGACATAGATTTCTTAGAGAGAGTACAACGAAGAATGGCAAAAATTATCCATAATATTAGAAATGTTCCATATGAAGAAAGGTTAAAGAAAGTAGGCTTACATTCCTTAGAGAGACGCAGAGTTAGAGGTGTTCACAGATAGAGGTGTTCAAGTGGGTAAGTGGTAATATTAAAGGGCATATGAAAGGTGAACTGAAGTTTAGTGATAGCGAGAGAACTCGAATAAATTGTTTCAAATTGGATAAATTTCGTTTCAGAAAAGATATAGGCAATTACTGGTTTGGTAACAGAGTTGTAGACTTACGGAATAGGCTACCTAGCGCCATAGTGGGATCAAGAACGATAGAGAGCTTCAAGATAAAATTAGATAGACATACGGACGAGATGGGTTGGGTTTGAGAGGAATCTGCCTTGTGTGGGCCAATCGGCTTTCTGCAGACTCCCATGTTTTATGTTTTTATTTCAGTCTAGTGTGTGCGAGCATGAAAAGGTTTTCATGTTGTGTGCAAGGAATAAGATATTAATGTATTGACCTAAACCGTCTGATATGCCTCTCACATCTCAGTAACATATGATATCTTAGACTCTTAGAGTATCCAGGCGCATTGAAGGATAGTGGCTTGGAGGTGCCGGTGTATAGGCACTTTAGACTCAAAATAATTCAAGATTAACTCCAAATTTACTCCAACAGAAACTTATTTTTGCCTGGAATTACTCGATGTTTTTGGTTAGAATGATGGGTAAGCTGTAAGACCAGGCAAGGATTATGAAGGATCTCGAATGGCCACATGATAATCCAATTCTCTCTCAATCCTCGTGTAGGTGTTCGATTGCAAGGTTTAACTCTCCATATTGCAAAATAAAACCATTGTGACTTCTGAATATTACTATAGATTAACTATAGCCACCCTTACTTAATCTAACCTAATTTGGGGTATTTTTTGGTAGGTAAATATGGTTCTAGGGCAAACCATCAGGGAAATTCAGACTAATATAATAATATAATAATACTTGTTATTCTTTGCCAACCGCTCAGTACAACCCGAAACACTAACGGGAACATTGCTGATGTACGTCATATAGCTACAGAGACAAATAAAACCTACTGTATAATAAGAACATAAGAAGAACATAAGAAAATGGGAGTCTGCAAAAAGCCAATCGGCCCATACAAGGCAGATCCCTGTCACACCCAACCCCAATTACAAGGCTCTTGCCCCTCAACTTTCTCTTCATAATTGCTGAGGGGCACAGGGCCCTGGGTGGGGCTTTTGTTTCCCGGGCGTTTCCGCACCCTCCTCAGCTCCCCGCCATGGAGTGGCTTCGGTCACCCAGGCTTTATTGTGGTCGGCGGGTAGGGTTCTGTGGGGGCGCTCGGTTATGGCCTTGCTCGGGGCCTTGGGGCTGTTCGGCCAGGCAGCATGGGGAACAACAACAACAACAACAAGGCCCAATTATAGACCCATCTCACTAATACCTTGAGTAATGACCCCACCAAAACTGTCAGAGATTAACACAAGATTACGGGGGTCTGCTGAGCGCCGATTGGCCCACACCTGGTAGATCCCCCTCACACCCAACCCATCTCGTCCATATGCCTATCTAATTTTATCTTAAAGCTCCCTATCGTTCTTGATCCCACTATATCACTTGGTAGCCTATTCCACCCATCTACAACTCTGTTACCAAACCAATATTTGCCTATATCTTTTCTGAAACGAAATTTATCTAATTTGAAACCATTTGTACGAGTTATTTCGCTATCACTGAGCTTTAGTACATTTTTCATGTCTCCTTTATTAATTCCACTAACCCACTTGAATACCTCTATCATGTCACCTCTAACTCTGCGTCTCTCTAACGAATGTAAGCTTATTTCTTCAACCTTTCTTCATACGGAAGATTTCTAATATTATGGATCATTTTTGTCATTCTACGTTGTACTCTCTCCAATGAATCTATGTCCATTCTGTAATAAGGACACCAAAATTGAACAGCATAATCCATATGGGGTCTCACTAATGACAAGTAAAGTTTTAAGATAACATCAGCAGTTCTGTTACTCACACTCCTAGATATGAACCCGAGAATCCTGTTTGCCTTGTTACGAACGCTTATACATTGATTTCTAGGCTTCAAATCATTGCTAACAAACACATCTAGATCTTTCTCACAGTCTGAGTTTTCTAATTCCATTTTAGCTAGTTTATATTTAAAATTTGTATGCGTCTTCCCTATCTTAATACCTTGCATTTGTCAGTGTTAAACTTCATCTGCCATTTTACTGAGCATTCGTGTAAGGTATCTAGATCCCTTTGCAGACACTCTATATCTCTAACTGAATCAATTTGTCTCCCCATTTTGGTATCGTCTGCAAATTTACTTATCCTACTAGTTATACCTAAATCAAGGTAATTTATGTATATAATAAACAACAGAGGACCTAATACAGATCCCTGGGGGACACCACTCTTGACTGATCCCCATTCTGACTTAGTACCATTAAGAACATAAGAACATAAGAATATGGGAGTCTGCAGAAAGCCGATTGGCCTAAGCAAGGCAGATCCCTGTCCCACACAACCCCAATTACAAAGCCCAATTATAGGCTCAACAATCTACTACCCTGAGGATCATCTTACCAAAACGGTTAGAGATTAACGCAGGATTACGGGGGTCTGCAGAGCGCTGATTGGCCCAACCCTGCTGATCCCCCTTCATACCCAACCCTTCTCGTCCATATGCTTATCCAATTTTATCTTAAAGCTCCCTATCGTTTTTAATCCCACTATAGCACTTGGTAGTCCATTCCACCCATCTACAACTCTGTTACCAAACCAATATTTGCCTATATCTTTTCTGAAACGAAATTTATCTAATTTGAAACCATTGGTACGAGTTCTTTCGCTATCACTGAGCTTTAGTACATTTGTCATGTCCCCTTTGTTAATCCTACTAACCCACTTGAACACCTCTATCATATCCCCTCTAACTCTGCGTCTCTCTAATGAATGTAAGCCTAATTTCTTCAACCTTTCTTTATACGGAAGATTTCTAATATTATGGATCATTTTTGTCATTCTACGTTGTACTCTCTCCAATGAATCTATGTCCATTCTGTAATAAGGACACCAAAATTGAACAGCATAATCCATAGGGGGTCTCACTAATGACAAGTAAAGTTTTAAGATAACATCAGCAGTTCTGTTACTCACACTCCTAGAGATGAACCCGAGAATCCTGTTTGCCTTGTTTCGAACGCTTATACACATGTTGTCTAGGCTTCAAATCATTGCTAACAAACACACCTAGATCTTTCTCACAATTCGAGTTTTCTAATTCCACATTAGCTAGTTTATATTTAACATTTGTATGCATCTTCCCTATTTTTAATACCTTGCATTTGTCAATGTTAAACTTCATCTGCCAATTTACTGACCATTCGTGTAAGGTATCTAGATCCCTTTGGAGGCACTATATCTCTATCTGAATCAATTGTTCTCCCCATTTTGGTATCGTCTGCAAATTTACTTATCCTACTAGTTATACCTAAATCAAGGTCATTTATGTATATAACAAACAACAGAGGACCTAATACAGATCCCTGGGGGACACCACTTTTGACTGCTCCCCATTCTGACTTCGTACCATTTATGCTGACTCTCTGCTTCCTACCAATTAGCCATGACCTAATCCATCCCAACAACGCCCCACCTATTCCATGCGCCTCAACCTTTCTCATCAATCTCTCATGGGGGACTCTGTCGAAAGCTTTGCTTAAATCTAAATATATTATATCATATGACTTGTCATTATCTACTGCTTCATATACCTCTGAGAAAAAACTAAGCAAATTAGTAAGGCAAGAACGTCCCTAAGTGAATCCATGCTGAGAAGAATTTATTAAATTAAATGTATCTAAGTGGTTTCTAATTTCACTAGCAATAATTGACTCTAGTAGCTTTCCTATGATTGATGTAAGACTAATGGGACGGTAATTGGATGCTATTGATTTGTCACCTTTTTTGAAGATCGGAACTACGTTTGCAAGATTCCAAGCTTCTGGAACTATACCTGTCTCCAATGACATGCTAAATAAAAATGTTAATGGATAACTTAACTCATCCCTACATTCTTTTAATACTCTAGCATATACCTCATCAGGACCAGGCGATTTATGAGGTTTCAGTCTGTCAATTTCAATAATGCTTGTATATATATATACCGATATATATATATATATATATATATATATATATATATATATATATATATATACCGATATATATATATATATATATATATAAACACGCACATTGAACAAGAAATCTTTATTTATTTAATTCATTCTTCATTTACCTTTCAGTATGAGTCCCAACAATTTGGGGAACACTGTCGCTGAAGGCCATGCATTTACAGAGAAGATACAATTATGTAAATTAAAGTTAATAGTCATGATGTATACTTAGGACAATACAAATATAAGGTATACTGTCAATACTACAGTGAACATGACAGAACTATGATAAATTACGTAAAGGAGTGTATTATCTAACAACAAAAGGGATACATGTTAAAACACGGAATTAGACCTAACAAATTGAGCTGGAAGTTTCTACTACTAAGGCAATGGATAATTAATTCAATATAAACGGAAACCGAACCAAAAGGACAGAACTGAAGACTTATATATTTATAATTATATGTTTACGTTTTCATCTATTTTTATACTGTAGGCTACTGTATAATTGTGTTATTAACTAGGAGACAGAGCAACCAGACAATTTTGTTGATTGAAGCGAACTTGACAGAGTGAAAGTAATATTGCAATACATAATTTACTTCCAGGTTCCTAGTACTAGTAACATGAGGAATTACAACATAACCTATGCAAAAATACATTAACAGTAGGAACGAATCGATTGTCAAACATTATATTTAAGTTATTCCTTATATCTTCTGTTTTCTTTTACAAGATAAGTCTCAGTTTTCTAAATAAAAGGGTAAACCTTAGTATTTTCTTCAAACTAGATTGCTTCCATCCTGGTACAGTACATTACATTATTATTATTTCTACAAATAGATTGACCTGCGTAATCTGTCAGTTTACTCTTAATATTGGTTCACCCTTTATTTATTTTTTTCCAATGGTGCATTGCCTTCAGTGACACCATTCACAAGCGTGTTAGTGGAACTTGTAATGAGAGGAAACTATAACATGATATAGAAATTATGAAGTGAATGACCGTTCAAAAGTCTGTGACAGTGTCTCCCAGAACCTAAGTTGTCTACCATAATACAGTATACTCCAAATTTGGCCGAGTTGTGACTCCAAGGGAGTCACTAATACTGTGGCAAAATATAAACTACAAAGATTAGATCCTCCGCGTTTAGGTTTACTTACTTACTTTCTTTACTTTGTGGGATTCCGTCTTCTGTAGACGCTGCTAAAGTGGACCTCCGCAGCGACCAGGCAGATCGGATATTTCGCCGGTTTATCAGCGAGTTGATTGAAGTGTTGGGGTATCCTGGTATTGGGGGCCAGCCAACATTCCAGCTGACGCTTGGAGGAGACAGTTGTGACCCCAGTCAGCTCTCGGGGTGTCTTTGGCACCGCTTTGAAGAGACCAGCCCCGTTTTTCGTGAAGCGCCAGCTGTTGCCATTCTCTGAGTGGTAGCCTCTGTCCTCTTCATGTAGTACAGTCGTCTTTTCCTGATATGGTTGTTAACAGCCAGCCCCATGTCAGGTACAAGTCCTACTAGGGTCTTACACACGTATATTACCAGGTAGCGCTCGCATCTTCTCTAGAAGGAGTATAGGAATAGCTCCTCCAGGTGCTCCAAGTAGTTTAGGTGTTGGAGACTCCAAATTCTGCTGATGAAAGACTTCTGAAGGGATTCCAGCTTAACGATATCTCCTGTCTTGAATTGGGACCAGAGCTGGCAGCAGTATTCAAGCTTAAGGAGGACCAAGGCCTTCCAGAGTATTAACATGCAGGCCCTTTCCCTTGTAAGTCCTTAGTAACCACCTTGTTAGTTTGCTGGCAGTTTCGATGATGAGGTTGATAAGGTGGGAGAAGGTTCTGTCCAAGCTCATTGTGACTCCCAGGTCATGCACCTGATCTTTAGGTGCTATGGTTTGCTGCTTGACCTGGTAGCTGGTGCCCTGTTTGATGTCTTGAAGTGGGCCGTACCTCATGAGTTCGAATTTCTCTCCGTTCTTCCTCATGTTGTTGGAGTCAGCCCAGTCGAGTTAGCGGTTGAGGTCTTTTTGGAGCAGGGCCACATTTTCCTCTGTTTTATTCCAAATCTTCATTCTCGTATCGTTAGCAAACGAAGTTGCCTGGGAGTGCTGGAGTTCGCTGTCGATGTCTCCAATCACGATGATGAACAGAAGTGGATCCAGTACAGACCCCTGAGGTACACCGCTGGACACGTCGCTTGGGTCTGAGAGGTGTCCCTAAACCAAAACCTTCAGTAAAGCCTTCCAAACGGACACACTACGAATAAGGAGGCCTTCTCAACGACCCCATTCTCTTTTTTGCTATGTAAAAAAAAATGAAAAAAAATAATAAAAAATAAAATGAACAAAAAATCTACTTAACCTAACTAACCGAACCAAACAATATTTAGTATAGAGTAGAGATTTATTTAGTAGATGTAGGTTTGCTTAGTTAAGTATCATATGATACTAAATGTACTTGCTCGAGATTTAAACAAAAAAATATCGGCTGCCTTAAATAATTGATTCTATCCAGGCCGTCTTCAACTAGCTACCATATTAAAAGCATCCCTCAACATACTGTATATTTAATAGCCCTGCTCATATATATTTAGTTATATTCAATGGACTGGTAGGAATTCTCCATTAATTTAATTACAACTCGTGACTTGTCTTTTAATATAAGTACACAAATATGTTATCCATTTTGCTAAAGTATCTTGTGCCAAGTGTATAACTACATTAACCTCACTTATATGTTCACATTATAAAATTTAAGTTTTATGTAGTTTCCACGGTGACCGGACAACTCAACCAGTAGACCAATTCAACCAGTAGCTCTCAACCAGAACCAAATCAACCAATACGGTTAGGTTAGTACTATATTTTGGCACTGGTTTGGTTGGTCTGGGTTGATTTGGCACTGGTTGAGAGCTACTAGTTTCAATGGTCTACTTGTTGAGATGTACGGGAACCAGTTTCCACAATTAACTTTAATTAGTCCTAGTAATTATATATTTTGACAATATTGCATGTGCTGTGGCAAATGTTTGACTGCATTTTAATTATTTTTGGACCAGACGATCGGACTTGATCAATTTGTGAAATATTTATCCAAGAAATTTACAATCTCCGGCATAAGTTTGTTCTTCTACATGATCTTATGTATGGAAGTAAAATTGATTGAATATATATATATACAGTATATATGTATAATTGTATATATATATATATATATATATATATATATATATATATATATATATATATATATATATATTTATATATATGTATATGTATATAATATTAATTATTTGTATTTATTCATCTTTTATTTATTTTTAAAGTTACCTCCCTAGACCTCCATCAAACTTTAACACCTTACGAGCGGCCTATGCGGTTTATTTATGTGTACCGCACAGCGGGGTGTTTTTAGCCAAAATAGGGCTGTTTACGTGATCATTTTCATGCCTAAATAAGACCCAGAACGTAAAACAAGTACCTATCCCTGAAAGGGCATAAACAGAGCTTTCGAATGACACCATAACGATCCTTGTATGATGGATAGTTTTCTTGCAATAACCGTGCAACGCGAGTGCAAAAAGCAGGTAATTCGGTACTTTCAGTACATAATTGAGTATGTAGCGAGTGAGAGAGGGAGGAGGGAGCTGAGATTTGTGTCAGTAGGTTCGCCGCGGTGGTCTGGAGCAGTCATACGCTCGCTAGTCTCCTGCCACCACTTGTCTCTCTCTCTCAGCCACATTACGTGCTGAAATTGCCACTCGAGTTATGTCGAGCGCCGCCACATAGTCCAGCTTTATTTAACTCGACTTATGTTGCTCGCCGCTAAATAAGGGTTAAAAAAGCACTTCGAGATAACACTATCGTTTGCTCGGAATAAATCAACATCTAAATGGCACAAATGGTCATATAGGTGACCAAGTAATGGAGCAAAAAGTTTTAAAATAGGCAAGCTAATGGGGCAACGTCCTAGAAATTAAAAAACTTATGGGATAAGCACGAGGGAAAAAGGGTTTCAGATAAATAGCCCTTCAACCCTTTTCTCTGCGGGCTTATTTGCGCTATTTAGGGCATATTTAGGCACTCCTGAATGATTATTCAGGTATCTGCATTATATGAACTGTATTCTGCCGAAAACTAGGCGAAAATAGCTTCAAAATGACACCAGAATGAGCTTCGTAGGTGGCGGAGTTCTCCCGCAGCGTTGCCATAGACATTCGGGAAAACTCGCTAATTATTAGCTCTCGCTCGCTCGGCTACACTGTCGAGACAGACGCGCGAGACCACAGTCTCCCTCAGTGAGTGGCTGGCTGCTCTGAGGGTCTGACAGAGGTCCCTCACGCTCCCGCCCACTGACACTCTATTTCTACGGCTTTTACAGGCTTTTAAAGCCTGGAAATTGCTGTAAATTGCCTATGCGTTCCAGAACGTCACCCGCAGGGAAAGGGTTAAAGATAACCTCGAGTAACTTCAGTCTAGTGATTACTAGTTTTAGTGTATGTTGGCTACCACTAGGCAACTTTATATTTGTTTTTGCTGGAACACCTACAACATAATTTTTAGCCCCATTAGTTTTGAGATAATGAAAAGTTCTCCCTATTAATTTGGCGATTTTAAGACCCTACGACCCATTTCTTTGCCACTTTTAACTTAGGCTCGATAGCTAGCATGTACTGTAGCCGTCCGGCTGGCTCAGTTGATAGCGTGCCTGATTCCCATCTTGAAGGTCTCGCGTTCAATCCTCGCTCAGATTGAAAAGTTTTTCTGGGATACAGCCGGCGGTTACCATCTCCCCATGAGCAAGGGGGATGGGTAATGGTCTCTGGTAGACTAAAGAAAGCCAAGCGCTTGTGAATCCTCGAAGGAGGAGATACGGGCGCTATATAATTAACCAGAAGATTATTATTATTAATATTAGTTTGGGAAGGGGGTCTTGGGGGGGGGGGGGGAGATATTTAAAGCTTAATATGGAAGTCTAGGGAGCAAATTATTAAAAGGAAGATGAGAGAGAGAAAGAGCGAGAGAGAGAGAGACAAAACACCTTCAACTATAAAAAAAACCAAAAAAAAAACATCCTCCCCATAAACTAAACATATGCCTCTCTTAGTCAAGAGGTTAACCGTTCAAGTATTCCTGGACCCTCTTCTCCCTCATGTGTAGCCCCATTACTTTTGAAATGCTGAAACGTTCACCCCGCTAGTTTGGCGAATTTGTCCTGGTGAGCGATAACGAGCCTTCAATTTAAGAGGAACCGGCTAATTTTTGCTACCGAAAACTGCACACGTGTACTCATATCTCGAGGGGGGACTCTTAGTGATATCTTTCTAAGCTTGATGGAGGTATAAGGATAAAACTAAACATGTTAATTAAGTAAATAAACATACATAAACAAATATCCTCTTAAATCAAGAGAGCTTTACAGATGTTTCTACTTCTAAAATAACGGACTAGCTCTCCAAATCACGCCATTCTGAGGTGACTGTTCTACATTAATCTGGTTAGCAGTGCCGAAATTTACTACCTGGCACCCATACTGTAGCCTTAACTGTAAACTTTATTAGCACCTACTGTGTCCAGGCCAATCACCGCCGCAATGGTGTATGTGTGAGAGCTTATAGTTGGGGGGGTTGGTCATTTGTTTCTTAGCTTGGGGCGATGGTGATGTAAACAATGGGGCTATGGAACTAGACAGGCGCCTTTTTCTATATGAGGCTATGGAGGACAGGCGCCGTTTTCTATATGAGGCTAGGGAGGGCAGGCACCGTTTTCTATATGAGGCTATGGACGACAAGCACCGTTTTCTATGTGAGGCTATGGAGGACAGGCACCGTTTTCTCTGAGGCTATGGGGGACAGGCACCGTTTTCTATATGAGGCTATGGAGAAAAGGCACCGTTTTCTATATGAGGTTATGGAGGACAAGCGCCGTTTTCTATATGAGGGTATGGAGAACAGGCCAAGTTTTCTATATGATGCTATTGAGGACAGGTGCTATTTTCTATATGAGGCTCGTGAGGATAGGGACGGCTGGATCTTGTTATCTGATTTTCCTCCAGAGTCTTGGTTCTTCTCCTTGGCCAATTCATTATAGCCCTCTCGGTATTCAAGGACGCATTACACCTTTTATCCTGGCTATCGTGGACGATTTTATTAAGTTTATGCAGGAATTTTGGAGGTCAGAGGCCTCATTGAGATATGCTTTACCCCTTTGATTACTAGACGTCCTTCCAAAACTTTGCACACGTATAATGATAGCCTTAGCTCAAGGCTTGTTATTGCTCGCCAGGAAAATATCGACACCTAAATAGCACGACAGGTCTTAAAATTGGCAAACTAAAGGGCCGAACGTCTAAAAATGTTAAAACTAATAGGGTTAAACATGAAGGAGAAGGGGGTCCAGCAAGCCACCCCCTTAAATAGTGTGACGGTAGAGTGCGCAGGGTGCAGATGTTGTTATTGCCGTGAACACATTAATAAAGAAGCTAAACCAACATATCTAAACCACACTTTATGGCAAATCCACCAGGTGTCGCAGCAGCCGTGTCTATACTTTTTTCACCGATTATGTAATATGAGCCAAGATTCTCCTGAGGCTTCATTGCTGGTGTGAAAGAGGAATGTTGATAAAGGGGAATAGTATGGTAATTGAGGCTATATCGGTACTGGTATGGGGAGAATTAGAGGGAATAAATGGCAGATAAACTTAAACATTCTTACTATTTATATAATCTAATTTATTTATTTCACTCCCAACACCAAAAACCTCCCAATGAAATAAATGAAAGCATATGATCCACCCGGGACTCGAACCTGGGTTACCACATACAGATCTTAAACACTCAAACCATTACACAGTCGTGAGCATTATACAAGATTACACCAATTCGAAATTTTGAACTTTTAAAATCTTGAAGCATTGCATTATCTCATTCGCGTTCGATATTGATAACAATTGGGTGCGTCGCCATTTATGCTGTTAACCCGTACAGTACCAGGGGCGTCCTTTTCATCCTATTCTGGCAACTATCAGATCAGATGAAGTATTGAGGGATAAGACTTTGCAACGGCACCTCTTATTTACATTCTACTTTTCCTATTTTTCTGAAGCGTGTAGAGAGGGGAGAAGGGGTGTTGGAGAGAGCGGAAGCTGTTGGAGTGGCTTTGTTATGTGTGTTTAGTATGTATACGTCGTCAGGATGTTCCCTGACTGGGTGCGAGCATGTGAAACATGCTAGGACGTACTACCACACCCACTAAATGTCCGCCGTGGCAGGGATTCGATCCCGGGTCTTGCAGATTTACAGGTGAGCGTGCTCACCACTCGACCACCACAGCTCTAGACAATTGTATTCAGCTTAGGAAGGACCTCAGGCAATAATACGGCTGCAAACTATCTCAACCAACCTTTCTAACTATTACAAATCTTTCCTAAGCTGCATAATATCGTCTCAATATAGCTATAATAAAATATAGCACACGTCGCTGGTACTGAAAGGGTTAACTGTTCATATAATTATAAAGTTTCCCACACTATACTAATGTGTTTATGTGCCCTGTAACTATTCAAACCGGATTTTTGTTTTAATGTAACCTCTTTCAGAACCTTTAACATACTTACATTTATTATAACATGATAATATAAAGTATTTCTTACGTTCATAATACCATTCGCAATACTATACATATGTGTATGGCTAATAAAAATACATGTTGACTTATAGCATTTTTTTTTATTAATGAATATCTGCAGTAGTTACTATTATTAATGGAAAAGTGCAGCAGAGGTAGGTGTGGATGTGATAGATAGATAAGTTTGCGATAGATAAAATAAGAAAGCTTGGGTGTTGCTGGGGTGAGTAAAGTTCAAGACAATATGTGCAAGGTGACTATTATAGTTCGTATATACTGTATATTGTAGGTGTAATGAGTAATATTGATAGAATTATGGCGAGTACTAATTGTGTTACGTATACAGACTAAACACACATAACAAAGCCACTCCAACAGCTTCCTCTCTCTCCAACACCCCTTCTCCCCTCTCTACACTCTTCAGAAATATAGGAAAAGTAGAATGTAGATACGAGGTGCCGTTGCAAAGGTTTATCCCTCAATACCTTCATCTGATCTGATCTGTTAATCTGAATGTGTGTGTGCTACCAGTAAATATTAACGTGTACTGACATAACAATATAAGTATAATATAAAGGTTATCAATACAAATATGAATGTGGTAAAAAGTATAGGTAAATATATGGGTGTACTGAATTGTATGTGCAAATATATGAGTGTTTTGATACCATGGTTGAAGATACACAGAAAGCACCTCTAATAAACACAAATCTAGATTTCATGAGTACTACGAATACAAATATGGTGATTTTCTATGAATGTGGACTTGAATATGACTTTAACTAAGAAACATATTCTATTCGTAAATTCCATATTCAAATGACTAAGATCATCATGGGAATCAATAAGAATGTCATTAAACAATGGATTGTAGATTTTGTTTAGCAAACGTCATGTCGGACTTACAAAAAGGTAATATTAAGGGGAGGATTTATGTTTTTCTGGACCCCCTTCTCACTCATGTTTAACCCCAATAGTTTTAATATTATAATAGTTTGGCGATGACTACACCTTTCACCACATTTCTTGTCAATATTAAGACCCTTAGTGCCAGTTGGTTGTCTATTTTTTTCCTGGCGACCAAGCAATTTAAAGGAACCGCCGGGAAGGGCCGGGTCTTTTATCGACCGAAAACTGTACACATTTATTACGAAGGGGGTCTTGGGTGAGTATGTGTGTGTGTTTGATTTATTTAGTTATTTACTTCTAATGTGTATAATTATACTGTATATACAGTATATATATATATATATATATATATATATATATATATATATATATATATATGGAGGTAATATCACAAATACGTGTGATCAAATTGTGTAGTAAAACTCGCTAGGAAATTGAAACAATGGAACACCAAGCTTTCGTATTACCCTGAAGATGTCTTGAGAGAATAGACGAAAGCTTGGTGTTCCACTGTTTCAATTTCCAAGCGATTTCTACATATACATATACAGTACAGTATACTGTATATATACAGTACAGTATACTGTATATATATTTGTTTTGCTTGATAGAGGTCTGGGGAACAACTCCCCCCCCCCCCCCCCCGTCCCCTTACTACAATGGTACGGGTGCGTGGAGTAATAAGAATGGCTATCATAATGTACTGAGCACAATGTTGTTATCGGTGTGTAGTACAGGTAATGTGACGTGTGCCGTACTAAGAGGTAAAGCAGCTGTAACGCGGTGGGAAAGTGGCGGTGACGGTAATTGACGTTTGTATTGGTCAAGTTTACAGGTGGCAGTGAGCAGGTCACCTCAAACTACTCTACTTACTTATTACTAGGTCATTAAAGTCACAGTCAGCAGGTCACCTTAAGCTAATGTACTTACGTCTAGTACGTATTTTATTCACCAGTTCTGAACTGACGAAACCTTGTTTAAACATCATCTTCAATCAGATTTTCCCCCCATCCAATGTTCGCTGTGTATCGTATAATAGTGTACCAGATATTTGTGCAGGCGATTGTACAGTTGGCTCCAGAAATCCGTCTACTCCGTATTATATATATACACCATTTGTAGCTTGGATGCGTCTGATATCCAGTAATCGATAAATGGATATAAAATCGTAGTCATGTACTTAACATTTAACTGTCTTGATGGTGTAATGGTTAGAGTGTTAAGAGCTATATGTGGTAACCCAGATTCGAATCCCGGGAGGATCACATATTTTCATTAATTTCATTGGGAGGTGTTTGGCATTGGGAGTGAAAATAATAAATTAGAATAAACTTATTTCCTTGTAGTTGCATCATCTAAACTATGTGCAAACAAGTAAAATAATCATAACGTAGGAAATATCTTGAGTCAACTTAACATTTCTAATATCCATAAATACAGCATGTGTGTGTGGTACTATATGATGGTCAATATTCTTGGACCAAATAGTAGCCAGCTTTTAATCCAGCTCTCATACATAGGCAGCATCATTTGATAACGTATGGATAATTAAGGATAGCAGACGATTGATTGTCACAGATTAACATGCACAAATAGATAACTAAATCATTCTGAAGACACACACAGAGCAGTTTGAGGGCTAGCCAGTAGGTTATAGATGTAAAACGGTAGTAAAGTAATAGCAGACGCGATAGTCATTAACCTAAGCCTGTCTCACTGCCACAAAGTATAATAAAATTAGTAGCAACAGTAGGAAAGATACATCCAAAACTTCGGCTGTTTGCCTTAAGGTAATTATTATGTAAGTACTGACTGCCACGTAAGCCATACACAACACATTGTTTTGTAGGACCTGATTTTAAGTCTATTTAAAGTCTATTTAAGTCTATTTTAAGTCAATTTTACTCACGTTGGCGATAATAAAGTGTACTTTATACTGTTAAGTATGTGTTCAAAAGTCTACAGATCATCGAATAATATTTAGTTGACATGCTTATAATATAAACTAATTCAACACTCTCACATGAATAATGTTATTACAAGTAAGCAACTAGCATTAAGGGATGACAATGTTATTACAAGTTAGCAACTAGCATTAAGGGATGACAATGTATCAAACCGACCATGTCCGTTAACGGGGGTCACCGTTTGTTTTGTTATCATTCTCTCCTTTATTTATTACCCTGGTTTGTATCCATCCGGCCCCATCCCGCCAACTATTTTAAGATGTTTATCCCCATCCAGGTGTCGATATCTTCCTGGCGAGCGATAGCGAGCCAGCATTGTATGGAGAAATCTGGCTTCGCCGGAGACATTTTTCTACCGAAAAATGTACAAATTTAGCTTGCTGTCAAAACAAATATACTGTATATATATATGCTGGCTCGCTACCGCTCGCCAGTAAAATATTAACACCTGGATGGGGATAAACGTCTTATAACAGTAGGCTGAATGTGGCCAAATGGATACAAGCCAAAGAGAGCGGGAGAGAAATAGAAAAAAAGCGAGGTGGGCTCCCTTAATCAGTTATCCCTCCAAACCATGAACACTGATCATGGTCACTGTGATCACACCCTCCATTAACAAAAGACTCATGTATTGTTTTGCATTTACATTCATTAGTATTGATTAATGAGTATTTTTTTTTTTTTTTTTTTTTTTTTTTTTTTTTTTTTTTAAGGCTTACTGACATCAACTTTATTTTGTTTAATTCATAAATTGATGTAATGCAATGATAAATAGAGGATATACACATTCGTAATCTCAATAAAGCGGATTAACCAACTTAGCAGTGCCAACAAGAAGGTAACACTCCGCTGATCTTTTAAAGGGTCACGATTTATCACATTTGTGTATTAACCCCTTCTGTACCGGTGACGTCTTTTTAATTTAATGCTAGCTATATTTAGACGATTGTGTGCAGCTTAAGAAGGATCTGTCGTAGTAAAAAGCGTATGTGAGATAGTTCGAAGCCTGTTAATTGCTGAAGGCCGTTTTAAGGTAAATACAATAGTCTAATAGTTACCAGAATATAGTGTAAAGAACGTCACCGGTACGGAAGGGGTTAACCAATGCAATGAATGGAAACAATTATCTATGGCAAGGTCGACATCTTGGCCAAATGCATTACTTTGTAGAACATAGGTTTAAATGTTATATTGATTAATTTACTGGGAATAAGAACAATTGTATGATCATTGCAGATTATTTATAATGTCATGATAGTGTTGCAATTCCAAGTAGATATATATCTTATGATTTAATGTATTAGCTAATAGATTATATAATTATCGTGTATAAGAGTTATGTATTTGACATGTTCAGTATAGAAGAAGGTTGAGTTCATAAAGTTGCAATTAGTTGGTGGTGTGGTTGATTTAAGGGTGGGGATGTCGTTTTTCTAGACCTCCTTCTCCCTCATGTTTATCCCCATTAGTAATGCGATTTTATGACGTTCGCCCCATTAGTTTGTCGATTTTTATGATCTTTAACCCCCATTTCTTTGTCAGTATTAAGACCTTTCGTGCCATTTTGGTGTCGATTATTTTTCGTGGCGAGCGATAGCGAGCCTGTAACTTTGGAGGAATGCCGTGAAATTTTTCTACCGAAAAAAGTACAAATTAATCTCGAAAGGGGATCCTGAGGATGTTTGTATAAGCTTAATGGAGGCTTAGGGAGGAAACTGAATATTAACACATTAATAAATACATTAGAAAATACCTACCTCCTTAATTATGAGAGCCTACAACATTAAGTTAATCCCATTAGCGATTTATCATATAGTTAATATTAATAATATATTAGTATACAGTGCTATGTAAATTAGCAACAGGTGTGGGCTTCTTTGATGTGAATGGAACAGTATTGTAGATAAGTGTGTTCCATTGATGTGTATACGTGATTCGTGTACGTGTATGTGTATGTGTGTGAGAGAGAGAGAGAGAGAGAGAGAGCTGAATAACCCTTTAACGAGTGAATGTATGAGGTCTCGGTAGGCGGATGAGCTAACAGAATCCCACAAAGCCCCAAGTGATCTATGAAGGCCACCAAGGGTCTGAGCATGAGAACTAATCCAGCCCAGGAAGCCGGGGGGGGGGGGGGGGTGAGATGTGGGTATCGGTCTAACGGGTACTGATATGATGCAGGAGAGAAGTAGCTGGTCATGTTACCTAAGGGGGTCGGGGTGGAGGGGGGGGGGGGGGGGGGGGGGGGGGGGGGGTGGTATAAAGTTTTCTTATTCAGTCGAGTTGGGGTTCATTGCTAAAAAATATATTCGTAGGATTAAAATTTATATGCCGTATATTTATTTATTTTAATTTCCTTCCTAGACTTCCATCACTATTAAAAAATTGCACCAAGATAAATGTATGCATTGTTTCGGTAAAAACAGATCCTCGTAATTGCAGGCACGCTGTCAGTATTCAGGAAAAAAATCAACACATAAATGGCACGAAAGATTTAAAAATCGGTAAACTAATGGGGCGAATGGTTAAAGTATCAAAACTAATGGGACTAAGCATTAGGGAGAGGAGTGTCCAGAAACCCCACCCCCTTTAATAATAGATGACTGTAAATAACCAATATATAAAATCTTATTATACCTTACAATTTGTTAGCTGTGTTTCACCTATATATTGTGACAGTGAGATTATGTATAACTAGCAACATTGAGAGATAGTTACATTTATGACCTTATAAAATGCGTCATTAATTAATCCTTAGAAGATTCCATGTTTCATTTTGTCATGTTTTCGGGCTTTCATTAGACGATTTTATTCGATTAAAAAGAGTATAGGTGAGTCAGAGGGTAAATTTGAAATAGTCTTTATCCTTATAATTACCACTGATCCGCCCTAAATTGCGTAACATAGTTTATGAATAGCCATTATCCTTATAATTCTCACCGGTCCTTCCAAAATTGCATACAATCGTCTAATGATAGCCAGAATAAAGTGTTAAAATGCTTCATAATCTTCTAATTTTAAATTTGGTAAAAGTGTTACCATTCTCGTCACCATAATTACTAGGGGATTTCTTTTAGTGTCATTTACTCTTTTACTTTGCTCTTTATTTCCTTCTTTACTTCTCTCTAATCGTTAGAGACCTCTTACCTCCCCAACCTGTCTATCCTCCCTCAACTTTAACTTTAACCGTAAGGTCCATCTCGGCCCATTGGTAATAATACATTATTTATAATTACATAGCTGTGGAATTGGTTAGGGTCATTTATACTGGGGTAGGCTAGGTTATAAGAGGTTGAACATTATCAGTGGTTAGTTGGCTCAAGAAGTTTCCTTACAGCTCCCCATTTGACATTGCTTATCTGGCTACTTGTGTTGAGGATTATTCTTTGTGTTCTGTATATCTACTGCCGCCCCCCCCTATCTCTCTCTCTCTCTCTCTCTCTCTCTCTCTCTCTCTCTCTCTCTCTCTCTCTCTCTCTCTCTCTCTCTCTCTCTCTCTCTCTCTCTCTCTCTCTCTCTCTCTCAGCCTAGCATACAAGTTGGCTGATGCTGGCCTAAGGAAATGTCTGGAGCCAACTGTACATCTATACAACACCAGCCTCATCTTGGTGGGATAGAAACAAAAAATCGCGGGATGGACGGTATACCTCAGGCCTTCCAACACAGTGATTTATGTGGCCATCAGGTTCTCAGTGGGGGTCAGCTTAGGGAGGCCTTAAGGGAGCCCACCTCGCTTGTTTTGTCTTTATCTCCCTCTCTCTTTGGCTTGTATCCATTCGGCCCCATTCAGGCTACTGTTTTAAGACGTTTACCCCCATCCAGGTGTCAAGATTACCGCTCGCCAGCATAGTATATTTTTGTTTCGACAGCAAGCTAAATTTGTAAATTTTTCGACATAAAAATGTCTCCGGCGAAGCCAGATTTCTCCATACAATGCTGGCTCGCTATCGCTCGCCAGGAAGAAATCGACACCTGGATGGGGATAAACGTCTTAAAACAGTTGGCTGAATGGGGCCGAATGGATACACGCCAGGGAAAGAGAAAAAAGAAGAGAAAGATAAAAACAAAGCCGGTGACCCCCCTTCATCAGCAGTTTTATAGGTTTCAGCTGTGGGGCATGGGAGTGATAACAATGGAAAGAATCTCTAGCAGTACATGAGTTTCAAAACAGGATTGTTAATGAACCCTTTTCCATTAGGCGCCTATCTGCCTAGTTGTTGCATACAAGACATGTTTGACCGATTCGTTTGTTTGATGGTTAAATAAATTATGGGTCATAGGAGATAATGCCAATATAATTACCAGGGCCCCTCAATATAACTTAAATGTTTGAATTAGCTGAAATTACAAAATAATAAATAAATAAATAAACAACTATAAAGAATACCAAATATATATAAATACAAAATAACAATATCAAATATTCTTCCATTTAAGCCAAATATCCTGGTGATTTGTGTATTTGTATGTTTTTTGTTTTTCTTACCAAATAAATATATTGAACTGATCAATCAAAATCCCATCTGTGAACTCGACGACCGTGTAATTTTCTTTCTATTCAGCTACTGGCAATTACTATATCCAGCTTGGAAAGAATTCTAGTGGAAGGGTTATTGTGAGTGCATCGATATTTCCCTCTTGTTGAAATAATTATACTGCTAAATGTATAAGCGATGGTACGTTTTGCAGACTATATGAAAATGAGGAGCGCTGTATTGACAATGCTTTGCTTATAGTTATATTTTCTCAGAATGCGCACAATATATAAGGGAGGGTATACAAATTATAAACAATAATTGGGTACATTAATTAATATTTACTTTCTATCCTCGTATTTGATGGGTTTATAACAATCAATACACATCTATAAAGGCAAAATATTATGGACTCTATTCATACCTTTTGACCGTGTGTGAGCTGAAGAACTTCTAAGCTTAATTTCATACAGTTTATCATCAGACAATTGAAATCCGGCTTAGCTGGAGACATTTTGCTGTCGAAAAATGTAAAAATTTAGTCTGCTGCCAAAAATATTTTTAAAAATATGCTGGCTCGCGGGGAAAAATCGACACCTGAATAGGGGTTAACGCCTTAAAACAGTATTCTGAAAGGAGCCGAATGGATACAACCCAAAATGGGAGCGAGAGAAAATAACGAGGTTGGCCCCTTTAAAGGACAGTTGAAATCAAATGGTCTATTTATCCCTTGAAGATCTAAGACGCATTATTACGTTTCATATTGGTTACTTTAGACGATTGTATGCAATTTAGAATGGATATCTAGGCATCAAAAGGATAATTATATCTCAATTTGCTCCCACAAGTTCACCCTAAGCTGAAGATAATCGTCTAATGATAGCCAGAATAAACTGTCAAAACGCGTCACGATCCTCAAAGGATTAAGATAGTTTTCACCTCCTTTATTTCTAGATATTACTCCTAAGCTGAATAAAATCGTCTATTGTTAACATAAATTAATATAATTATGCCATCGTACAGAGGAGAATACATCGTGGTATTATTAACCCTAATAATGACGCGTTTCTTTACCTCATTCTGGGTATCATTAGATGATTGTATTCATGTTAGGGGCATGGTTTGGTAGTTAGAAGGTATATTGAGAAAGCCTTTTCCCTTTGATTCCCAGGTATCCATCCTCTAATGTATAAATTCGTCTAATGTAAGCCAAAATATAATGAAGAACCACGGCATGGTATCCTCAGAGGGTTAAACCTGGCTGATGTGCTATGAGAATGTTTTGTTGGTGAGAAGAGCAGTGCAGTTGTGAGTGAGAATTTATAGAGGTGTTCGCTCAGGTATGGTGACAATTGTGAGAGTTTATGAGACTTGTGCGGCTCATTGTTGTCAAGAGTGATAACGGGACGAGCCTTTAGTGTACAGTTACCTAGATAAGAACCTGGGACAAAGGCTGTGGCGAGCTGGATGTTTTAACCACTAGACAAAGTTAGGGGGAGGCTGACCGTTTGTTTGGTCTATTAATTCATTTATTCATATATTTTTTTAGTTTCCTCCCTAGACATCCATCAAGCTTAGAAAAACACCCCCTAGATAAAGATAAGATAAACTAAGATAAATTTGTAAATTTTTCGGTAGAAAAATGTTCCGGCCGAAGGCCGGTTTCTCTTAAAATTGCAGGCTCGCTATCGCTCGCTAGGGAATAACCGACACCTAAATGGCACGAAAGGTCTTAAAATTGACAACGAAATGGGGCGAAAGGTGTTAAAATCGCCAAACTAATGGGCCGAGCATCTTATAATCTCAAAACTAGTGGGGCTAAACATTAGGGAGAAGGTGGTCCAGAAAAACGGTCTGCCTGCCCTTAATGCATCGTACTTTTGAGTATTATATGGTCTTACACATAACATTATTTGCAAGCAGGTAAATTCTAAGCTCATCTTCGGTCTATATATGAACTAGTGAGAGCATTAACGCCTTCTGTACCGGCGACGTCTTTCTAATATTATTCGAGCTATATTTAGACGATTGTGTGCAGTTTAAGAAGGATCTGTGGTAGTAAAAAGGGTTAAGTGAGATAGTTAGAAGCCTGTTAATTGCTGGAGGCCCTTTTAAAACTGAATATAATCATCTTATAGTAACCAGGATAAAGTTACACATTTGGTTCACATTTTGGCCGATTTTTGCATCTATTTATTATTTTTCTAGTTTCCTCCCTAGACCTCCATCAAATTTAAAAAAACATCCATTAGATCCACATTCTAGATTAATTTGTACATTTTTCGGTAGAAAAATGTCCCGGCCGAAGACCGGTTCTTCCAACATTACAGGCTCACTATCGTTCGCCAGGGAAAACATCGACGCCTAAATAGCACGAAAGGTCTAAATATTGACGAAGAATGGGGCGATAGGTCTTAAAATCGCCAAACTAATGGGTCGAACATCTTAAAATCTCAAAACTAATAGGGCTAAACATGAGGGAGAAAGTGGTCCAGAAAAACGGCCCATCTCCCCTTAAAAAGACGGCACCGGTACTGTAAGGGTTAAATCCTATCCATTATTCACAACACTTGTCCCACATTCATGACTTGGAAACTGTACATAATTGTTGAGAAAAAGAATAGTTACAAATTTACAATGCCATGAATGCTTTAATGGAGAGTTTATACCACAAGATTAACAGAAATATATTGTAGAGATAAAAGAAGCAAGATAAATTATTTAGGTGTTCAATTTAAGGTGATAGTCTGCACAGTTAACCCATTCAGTACCGGTGGCGTCCTTTCATTATATTCAGGCAATTATTAGACGATTGTATTCAGATTAGGAAGGACGTTTACCCATTAAAAGGCTACACACTATCTCAGTTAATCCATTTAGCTACCATGTATCCTTCCCAGTTTTCATAAAATCGTCTTTTTATAGCTGAAATAACATAAAAAAGACGTTGCCGTCGAAAGGGTTAACCACACATATCATGTAATGAAACTGTTACACATATGTTGAAGTCAACAACAAAGACTTGCAGTCAGGTCCTACAATCTGATTATTTAAGAAAAAAAAACAAAAAAAAAAAAGGCTGCCTGGAGCGCCACCATCAGGACACAAGGCTGGTGGCACTGCACCTTATGTAGGTCACCCATCCTTTAAACTTATGTACCTGTGGGTATAAGTGAACATTTTAAGAGTATCAATTGAAAACATTATAAGAGCGTCATTACTTTGGCATTAATTGTATAAAATATTTGTAATACGCATCATAAATGTGTGCAGCATAGATGACAACAAATGCCAGAATGTCCATGCAAAACGAATATTTCAGTCTATCTGTGTATTTTGCTTACATTAATTACAATGTACACTCTATGAATGGTGGTGAGACGCTGAACCTACTGAAGATTTTCATTCATATTTTGATCAGGTTATATTACTTTAATGGCAAATTCTGCTTCTCTAAGTGCATTTCAGCTTTGCCGTTACGTTAATCGGTCTGCAAATAGTACATCGTTGTGGTTCCTTATATTATTACATGTAACTTCCAATATTATGCTAGCAATACTACAAGCCTATTCAAGCATTATTAACAGTGTATAATATACAGAACATAATCATATGATTTAGCCTGTGTGCACAAGACCCAATATTTTAGTGCAGAATTAGTACCCTCCGTGTTCATTGGTACGATAGTATTGAAACTAGTTCATTATATTTAGTATGGGTGTGTTCGATATTGTTTCAGTGATATAATATGTCCGGTGTAAACTTGTGTGTGTGTGTTTGTGTATGTGCGTGTGTGTAATAATAATAAACACTAATGATAATTCTTGGTATATTATTCACTTGCAGCCGAGAGGTTGAAAATCTAGTTTTGTGTTCTTAACCTAGGTACAGTACAGTGCAATGCTACCTTAACCACAACAACACATGCGACCTTTGGCGACTGTGAAATACCTGAGTTCCCACTACAGTACATACACTGATGCACTGGTTCGAACACATGTAGGCAAACTCAATCTGATAGTTTGTTGTTGTTGCTGTTCCCCAAGCTGCCTGGCCGAACAGCCCCAAGGCCCCGAGCAAGGCCAAGGCCATAACTGAGCGCCCCCACAGAATCCTCCCTGCCTACCACAATAAAGCCTGGGTGACCGAAGCCACTCCATGGCGGGGAGCTGAGGAGGTTGCAGAAACGCCCTGGATATCAAAGCCAGAGCCAGGGCCCTGTGCCCCTCAGCAACTATGAAGAGGAAGTTGAGGGGCAAAGGAAAAATGTGACGCTTCGGCTTCCAATCTGTCAACATCTAGCCTGGCAGATTGGGAGTTCAATCCACGGAAGAGACGCCGTCACTTGAGATCTAGAAAATATATAAGTAAAAGGAACAGTCAGAGTAAGCTATGGGTATGGCAGAGATCGCTCAGTTCTCACTCTGATAGACAAGCCCATCACCACTCAATCTGATAGTTGAGCAGCTTGGCTAGGGAATGACCACGATGCAATCCTCTCCATTGGTATGGACAAAATTACTTTAGAACAAAACTTTAGGAAAGGAATTTGAACCCTTGTCCTCGTGGTCAGCGCACGGCGCCTTAGACCAGTAGACTAAACCAAACCGTGTGTGTGTGTGTGTGTGTATTTGTGTGTACGTGTGTAAAGAGGTCAACACCTAACTAATAACGGAACTGACCACTGACCAGTCACTACCCTAAGGAGTACAGAGAGAGAGAGAGAGAGAGAGAGAGACGAAATAGGGGGAGTGGATATATAGTAAATTGCACATACATTTTGTACATACCACGCTTGTATTAACTGTTCATTCTCATACCTGGTCTATGGACAACTCCTGTTTACTTCACAGGAGCAACTGATCGAGTCCCTGTATAATTAGGGAACATTGTGTGAAGAATTTAGGCCTTAGGTTACCTTAAACTAACCAAAGAAAATATAATGTAGACGTAGAAATGGCAAATAAATATAAGATTTTCCGTATAATAGAGGTAATTTTCTAATGCCAAAAAATGCCCTGAGTTTGTAAAGAGCGGGCCAGATTGTTGGAACATCACGATTTTAAAGTTGATACCCAGTAGGCTTTTGAAAACAACAGTAAGCGTAAATATCAAGCGGATTAACGAAACAAGTGCCATTATAATAGATTAACCCCATTCTGCTTGGCCAAATATGAGTGTTAACTTTATATAGCAGAGATATATTGGCTACCAGACTATAGTGAATTCATTATAAAGTCTAGAAATCCCGAACCCCAATCTCTCGCAACTGTAAATGAACTTGAATAATAATCGATCAGAAATATCTATCGTTTATAAAGACTTAACAAATAATTGAACGTGGATATGTACAGATTATTCGCTCCTGAGCTACAAGAGGCTAGGGGTCAAAATATTAACAATCACCATATCGAATAGACTATACTTAAGGGGAGATTTCCACTTGAGGGATTGTTTTCTGGATCCCTTTCTCCCTCATGTTCAGCCCCATTGCTTTTGAGATTTTAAGACTTTCGCCCCATTAGTTTGACGATCTTAAAAACTTTCGCCCCATTTCTGTCAATTTTAAGACCTTTCATGCCAATTTAGTGTCGATTTTTTTCCTGGCTAGCGGTAGCGAGCCTGTAATGTAAGAGGAACCGGCCTTTGGCCGGGGCATTTTTCTACCAAAAAAGTACAAATTTATCTTGAAAGGGGGTCTAGGGGGTGTATTCGTAAGTTTGATGGAAATCTAGGGAACAAACTAAAAACCTCCCCTTAAGGACAATGACTATACTTCAACTTAAGGACAATGACTATACTTCAACTTAAGGACAATGACTATACTTCAACTTAAGGACAATGACTATACTTCAACTTAAGGACAATGACTATACTTCAACTTAAGGACAATGACTATACTTCAACTTAAGGACAATGACTATACTTCAACTTAAGGACAATGACTATACTTCAACTTAAGGACAATGACTATACTTCAAACTAAGGACAATGACTATACTTCAACTTAAGGACAAGACTATACTTCAACTTAAGAACAATGACTATACTTCAACTTAAGGACAATGACTATACTTCACTTAAGGACAATGACTATACTTCAACTTAAGGACAATGACTATACTTCACTTAAGGACAATGACTATACTTCAACTTAAGGACATGACTATACTTCAACTTAGGACAATGACTATACTTCAACTTAAGGACAATGACTATACTTCAACTTAAGGACAATGACTATAACTTCAACTAAGGACAATGACTATCTACTTCAACTTAAGGACAATGACTATACTTCAACTTAAGGACAATGACTATACTTCAACTTAAGGACCAATGACTATACTTCAACTTAAGGACAATGACTATACTTCAACTTAAGGACAATGACTATACTTCAACTTAAGGACAATGACTATACTTCAACTTAAGGACAATGACTATACTTCAACTTAAGGGGAGTGTTTTATATTGTATTTTATTTTCACCAGAACTCCATCAAGCTTCAAAATAGTCCACCCAAATCTCTCTTCGAGATACATTTGTACATTTTTCGGTAGACAAGTGTCATTCGTAAATTACAGGCTCGCTAATGTTCGCCAGGGAACAAAATAGCACCTAAATGGCATGAAAGGTCTTAAAATTTACAAAGAAATGAGACGAAAAGTCTTAAAATCGCCAAAATAATGGGGCGAAGCGGCTAAACATGGGGGCAAAGGGCGTCCAGAAAAGCACCCCCTAAAAATAATGCCTTCAATGAATGCCTGCATAAGATCAATAGACCAAATAAACCTTGTCAATTATCCCAATTATCCCTTGCAATTATCCCTTGTAAAAATTATCCCAATCATCCCTTGCAATTATCCCAGCAGTATCTCATTAAAGCATATCGTATTATACAAGCAAACATCCAATATCAGTATATTTATCACTCAACATCTTAGCTTCACAATCAAGAAATACAAGGGCTCCAGATATCTCTCAAACTACGTCAGCCCACAACAAATCTCAGTAACTAGCACACACTACATAATAGAGTTAACGGGTCGCAACAGCTGGTGGCGGTGAGGGGGGTGGTGGGGAAGAAAGGGGTGGTGGTTGTGGTGGTGGTGGTGGTGGAAGAGTAGGGCAGGGGTGGTGGTGGCTGTGGGGGAAGAGTGGTGCTGGTGTGGCAGAGGGTTGGTGTGGTGGTGGGGGTAGTGGTGCAAGGGTGGTAGAGGGGTTGTTGGGGAAGTGGAAGAGTGGTGCAGGAATGGTTCTTTTGGGGTTTTTTCCTTTCTTTCTTTCTTTTTTTTTTGGGGGTGGGGAGAAGTGGGAGAGTAGTGCAGGGGTTGTGGGGGAAGTGGAAGAGTGGAGCAGGGGTGATAGAGGGGTGGTGTTTTTTTTTGGGGGGGGGGCAGTGGATGAGTGGCACAGGGGTGGTGGTGGTGGGTTGGGAGGTGGAAGAGTTGTGTAGCTTTGGTAGAGGGGTGGGGGGGGGGGGAGTGTAAGAGTGGTGCATGGGTGGGGTGATGGTGGTGAAGGGGGAAGCGTGATGGTGGGGAGGTAGGATAATGGCAGGGGTGAGGTGGTGAGATGGTAGTGGGGATGGAATAGGGGTGATATGGAGGGTGGTAATTTGGATGGAGTGGTATGTTAATAGGGATGGATGAGAATTATAGAACAGGTAGTAGACGGGTATAAAAACATTAGGGACAAGGATGTAATTACAGGTGATAGAAGGGTTAAATAATTACACGGGTGGTTCAGAGGGTGTGATGGAGAGATTGCCAGGAGGGTTGAAGATGAGGGGTCAAAGGGATGGAAACGGGCATTGAAGGGTGAATGCTGTGTGTTAGAAGGGTTAGAGTGGGTGGAGGAGTCTAGGTGAGTGGAAGAGGGGGGGGGGGGTGAGATGTGGGTTGTGGAAGAGAGGGGAGATTGTAGATACCAATCGAGCAGATCAATAACCAAGGGAGGCCCCATAGGCATGTGATAAGGAGTTGCTGGAACTCCTGTTTCATTTGTCTTGTTTCTCTCACTGTTTCAGTTTGTCTCACCTACACAGAGAGTAATCCAGTTAGCTCTAACAAACACTTCCTTCTCCTATTAATTTCACTACACTAAACAAGCACACCACACGTCTTTCCAATACACACAATAAAATAAACTATTAAAATAGCGACTATCACTCTTTCAAATTTGGGGGAGACACTTGTGGCGGACAGCTTTGCCTTGTGTCTCCTTCATATACATAGACAAAATAAAAGAGGGGGTGAAGGAGAGGTAGAGATGAGGGTGTAGTAGGGTGCGAAGTAGTGGTGCAAGTGTAAGGGAGGTGACGTAAGGATGATGGGAATGAGACAGAATTGAATAAATAGAGAAAGATAGTGGTAGGGTGTTTCATTATTACAGTAGGGTACGTAGAGGGACATAAACAAATTGTAGGAGGGGTGATGAAAGGTGGACAGGATGTGGATGAGGGAGTAAAGGATGTGAAACAAATGTTCGGAGGTGGTGATGAAGGTTTACTTTGGGAAGGAACAGTGGTAGAAAAGAGGGGGCATGAGGGGAAGAAGCATAGGGGTAGACAAGGGAGTAGAAGAGGGCTGAAAGTGGGGTAGGTGGATGGGTTGTAGAAAATACGTAGAGGTGGAGGAGGGGTTGGAGGAGTAGTAGGTGAATGTGGAGGGGTGGAAGATGGGTAGGGGTGGAAGGAGAGGTGGAGCGGCAGAGGGGTTGTCGTAGTAGGAGGGGGGTAGTAGTATTAGTGGCGGTGGTGGAAATCTAGTACGCCGGAGGCCGCTTGCCAGTCTTCATCTCAACTCCACCCCGGCGGCTGGACTCTCGGAGGGACACTACGCTACACTGGAATCTAGAGGGAGAGGCCGACTCAGTGTTCAAGGCCCTTAAGGGTGTGTGCTAGAGTAGATCATTATAGTTTTACCGATGATCTTACATGAATCATATTGTGATATCGTGTGCTTATACACTCCGAGAAGTTAACTTAATGGAGATATAAACACCATTTGAGGAGAAGCATTTTAAAGATCACTTCATTGACCAGAAGGATCGAGAAGCTAGACTTCGTCTATAAATAACACGGTTTCTCCTCGAATTGTACTTCTATCCATTATGATATTGTTGTCTTAGCTGTACTAGTCACTAGCAGTTTATATTATATTACTATAAGAATTCTAATGGAATTCTGAATGGTGAGTGAATGTAACTCAAACAAAAATTTCTCGAAGTATCTATCAAATTCCTGGCGTAACTAATTTTACCGTGCTTACCTAAAGACACCCAAGTGTGAGGTGTGAGGGGAGGTGTGGTGGAGTGGTCATGCCACTGGATTGGTAATCCAATGGACCCGGGTTCAAATCCCGATATGTCAATGGGAAGATATTATTGGGATTGAATTTGTGCTGTACCTAGTATCAGTACATTACCACAAAGCCCACCGAAATGCCAAAAAAATACCCTCATTGTTCCCTGAATAAATAACACTGTATGAATATTCCCATATTCAAAATATGTTACAGGGGGACAATGCCTAGTGAGTTTACTGCTCAATAGGTGGCGTTCTGAGAGTGAGGGTCTGAGTCTGGAGGGTGAGACAGTGAAGCACTTGAACGAAGCAACCAGCCGCTTCAGAGATGGAGCTGCTTCGAGCCATGAATGGATGCTTCACATGTCTCACTCCCCAGACTGGAACAAGACCTCACGGGCTTCACCGTGTTGAGCGGTGGAATGTACAGGCTCTCAGCCTATGCCCGAGAGGGAGTAGTTGGAATATAGAAAAAAAAAAAAAAAAAAAAGTAACACTTATGAAACAGCGTAAAGCCGGCTGGTGTGCTACAGTAAACAACTTAAATGTGTGTTATTTAATCGTTATAAACAGACTTGGATATAACGTTCGTGCAAGTTTAGTGTTGGTCGGTGTATATAATCAATAATAATATTTATATTTCACACTCATCATTACAATGATTACGGCAGCCCATGTCAGGATCTAAGTAGGGTTCATCATTATCATCACAAGCCTAAGTTAGTTCACTGCAGGTTCAAAGCCTTTTCCTCTCTATTCGGTTAGACAATAGCCTATTCCATCCCTCCCGGCAAACTTTCCAATATCGTCCCTCCATTTGTGTATCTATATATATTATTCTAGCTCCATTAATATGTACCAAATTAGTCGTCGTTTGTCCACCTATTGCCCTTTCTTCTACATGCCTGGCCTGCACAACCCTATTATTCACTTTTGATATAGTTCTAATCATGCATTTGATGTGTTTGATATCTTATCCATGGTATAGGATCTGTATTTCTATCACCAGGAACTTGTGACATTCCAAATATTTTCTTACTCTCACATTCTAACTTGATCCTATTTTCTTGATGTCCCTTGTATATTTTAAGAATTTATACTTCTTAGTGTTTGCCTTGAGTAACTTTACGTTTCGTCTTAATTAAATGTGTGTTGTTTTGTGTATGCCTCTGTAGTACAATAGCTCACTGCAGCAGTTTGTATCAATTATGTAATATTTACATCTCAATCATTTTATGTTTCTTGGTGTTTGTTTAAAAAGTTGGTAATTTTGATGCAATGTTGTAATATTCTTAACATCCACTACGTCGTGTGTGTGTGTGTTGCTGTGTGTGTGTATATAAGTGTGTATGAAGAGGCTAGCGTGGGAAAGCCAGCTACGGGACCCCCATTACGTGTGTGTCTGTTATAGTAAACAGCCCCCGTTAGTGGACCGTGTGTGTGTGTGTGTGTGTGTTGGTGTGTTGGTGTTGGTGTGTGTGTGTGTGTGTGTGTGTATATATAAGTGTGTATGTAGAGGCCTAGCGTGGGAAAGCCAGCTACGGGACCCCCATTACGTGTGTGTCTGTTATAGTAAACAGCCCCCGTTAGTGGACCGTGTGTGTGTGTGTGTGTGTGTGTGTGTGTGTGTGTGTGTTGTTGTTGGTGTGTGTGTGTGTGTGTGTGTGTGTGTATATATAAGTGTGTATGTAGAGGCCTAGCGTGGGAAAGCCAGCTATGGGACCCCCATTAAGTGCGTGTGTCTGTTATAGTAAACAGCCCCCGTTAGTGGACCGTGTGTGTGTGTGTGTGTGTTGGTGTGTTGGTGTTGGTGTGTGTGTGTGTGTGTGTGTGTATATAAGTGTGTATGTAGAGGCCTAGCGTGGGAAAGCCAGCTACGGGACCCCCATTACGTGTGTGTGTGCTATAGTAAACAGCCCCCGTTAGTAGACCGTGTGTGTGTGTGTGTGTGTGTGTGTTGGTGTGTGTGTGTGTGTGTATATATAAGTGTGTATGTAGAGGCCTAGCGTGGGAAAGCCAGCTACGGGACCCCCATTACGTGTGTGTCTGTTATAGTAAACAGCCCCCGTTAGTGGATCGTGTGTGTGTGTGTGTGTGTGTGTGTGTGTGTGTGTGTTGGTGTGTGTGTGTGTGTGTGTGTATATAAGTGTGTATGTAGAGGCCTAGCGTGGGAAAGCCAGGTACGGGACCCCCATTACGTGTGTGTCTGTTATAGTAAACAGCCCCCGTTAGTGAACCGTGTGTGTGTGTGTGTGTGTGTGTGTGTGTGTGTGTGTGTGTGTGTGTGTGTATATATAAGTGTGTATGTAGAGGCCTAGCGTGGGAAAGCCAGGTACGGGACCCGCATTACGTGTGTGTCTGCTATAGTAAACAGCCCCCGTTAGTGGACCGTGTGTGTGTGTGTGTGTGTTGGTGTGTTGGTGTGTGTGTGTGTATGTGTATATATAAGTGTGTATGTAGAGGCCTAGCGTGGGAAAGCCAGCTACGGGACCCCCATTACGTGTGTGTCTGCTATAGTAAACAGCCCCCGTTAGTAGACCGTGTGTGTGTGTGTGTGTGTGTATAAGTGTGTATGTAGAGGCCTAGCGTGGGAAAGCCAGCTACGGGACCCCCATTACGTGTGTGTCTGCTATAGTAAACAGCCCCCGTTAGTGGACCGTGTGTGTGTGTGTGTGTGTGTGTGTGTTTGCGTATGCCAGACAAATATACTAGTATGAGTGTACACTATGCATTCATAGGTGTACTTGTAATTGTGTTCGTCAGTATGTAATGTATGTGTTGTACATTAGCATACAGTATGTCATGCATGTATGAGTGTATATATAGAATGTATGTATGTTTCAAACCACTCCTGGATTCGAACCACAGTCCAATATATTAACGTTCCATGCCTTTGCCAATTAATCCAACGTTGGCTTGTTGGTATGGAACGTTAATTAGATGGACCGTGGATCGAATTCAGGCATGGTCTGAAACATTTACTAATGAAATTGCATCACGTGTGTTTATTTTCTTCAACCCTCTGAAGACTATGACCCATTATGACAGCTTATTCTGGCTATCATTAGACGACTTCCTACTGTTTGAGAAAGAACCTAGGGAATTATAAGGGCAAAGACCATCTTAATTAACCCTTTGACTTCCATATACCCATCCTAATCTGAATAAAAGCGTCGAATAGTGGCCAGAAAACAGAAAATAAATGCGTCATTAGATCTTCAAAAGGGTTTGCATAAGTACTTGTATATATGAATCATGTAGCCCACAATATTTAAGGGGAGGCTGGCCGTTTGTTTGGTCTATTAATTAATGCATTCATATATTTTTTTAGTTTCCTCCCTAGATCTCCATCAAGCTTAAAAAAACACCCCCTAGACCCCCTTCAAGATAAATTTGTAAATTTTTCGGTAGAAAAATGTCCCGGCCGAAGGTTCGTTCCTCTTATAATTGCAGGCTCGCTATCGCTCGCCTGGAAATAATCAACACCTAAATGGCAAGAAAATTGACAACGAAATGGGGCGAAAGGTGTTAAAATCGCCAAACTAATTTAAAAACTAGTGGGGCTAAACATTAGGGAGAAGGGGGTCCAGGAAAACGGTCTGCCTCCCCTTAAGTAGCCATGTCCACCTGCAAGCGACCATAAGTGCCTGTGTAGGATGAATGTGTGCGTGTGTGAGTGTTTCATGAACGTGACTGTGACTGTTTGCTCGGTGTGTGCATATTTGTTAACCTGAGAATGTTCGTGCCTCCGACCATGGAAATGTTATCGTGGCTGTGAAACGCCCATATTTGTTTTACTTAATCATTACTTTTTCTTTATGTAAATGTATTCTTCTAGCATATCAGTACCGAATGTGATATATAATAGTGTGTTTGATATATCTAAGAGAGAGAGAGAGATGCATTATTTGGCTGAAGGTTCTTAAGTCCTTCCTTTACCATGATGACTGTTAACCCTTTGAATCACACAACAACTAACACATTTTTGTTTTTGTTTTGTTTTTTTCATATTTATATATATATTTTTATATTTACTATACCAATGTCACTGTCAGATGATGTTAGTCAATCTAAGAAGGATATTTGGTATTAAAGGGTTTGACAACATCTCAACTAACCCTCTAGCGTTGACTGGTTCTTCCTTTCTCTTCTTACTAACTATTGGTCATCCTCTTTTCGGGACTTCAGTGAGACCTTTTCTGCTGCGCTAGAAATATCGAAACCCTCCATAGAGTCTAGCACAAATCTCTAATTTCCATTGTTTTGTTTTTTTGTTTTTTTTTCCTATGTGAATGAGGGAGACAAAAGGCATAACTGCCTGCAGCGAGTGCCTCCCCCACATTTGAAAGAGTGACAGGGCCAAAATCAAGGGACGTTCGAGCTAAAATGCCTCGACACACTGAGTTTGAAGCAATTCAAGTCTTCGATTACTATCCCTCCACCTGTGCCTATATATCTAATTTCCTTTCTGGCAGTTCCATAGCTGCGGTTGTGGACGACCATCGACCATCGCTCACTTCCTAAGCCTATCAATTCCTGTGTTCCTCAGGGTTCTGGCCTGTCTCCAGTTCTCTTTCTAATATCTATTAATGATTTTTTCATCTGTAACTGTAGTCCTATGTACTCAAATGCTGATGACTTACACTAGTCAGCTAGTTTTTCACGACTCGCCATGCAATTACTCAAAAGCTCACGTGACGAGGCCATAGTACGCTTATCTCTTGTTATATCAACTATTTCTGATTGGGGCAGAGAAAAATATGTCGCTTTCAATGCTTCGCAAACCCAATTTCTCCATACATCTACCCGTCACTATTTTCCTTGCGAATATCCCTTACTCTTTAACAATACACAAATCAACCCTTCATATTCTCTCACTATTCTTGATGTTTCTTTTTCTTCTAACGTGTTTTGGAAAGATCATGTTACCACTCTTGCTAAAGCAGCTTCCCAGTAGTTAGGTGTGCTCAACCGTCTCTGTGGGTTCTTCAACCCCGCACAGCTTCTTGTTCTGTACAGGGGCACAGTGCGTCCATGTTTCCAGTATTGTTCTCATATGTTGGGAGGTTCATCCCATACTGCACTTCTTGAAAGGGTAGAGTCAAAAGAATTTTGTCTCATCAACCTACTTCCTCATACTAATTCCCTACAATCTCTCTCTATGTGCTGCAATGTTGCATCTCTCTCACTTCTTTACCGCTATCACAATAATCAGTGTTCTTCAGAGCTTTCTCAGTGTACGAGGTACCTCCTCTCTTACGGAGAGTGGGTGGCACCCGCTTTTCAATACATTCCCACCCCTATTTTGTCCAACTCTCTAACCCAAGAGTGAACCGATATTCCCAGTAATTTCCCTTTACTTAATATGTAATTTCTGGGACTCTCTCCCTCATCCTATGACTTAAACTGCTTCAAGCTCAGTGTGTCCAAATATTTTGACTAATATACCTTGAATTTGACTCTATATAACTCTTTCACCTTTTTTTTTTTTTTTTTGGGGGGGGGGCACTTTATTCAGGCACCTTTGCGTTTTGTCTCTTTCATACACAAAGACACACAAACAAAAAAGGTTAAATATAATCGTCTAGGGCTATCACAAATGTCACACTAACTATTGTCATCCGATTGATAGTGTTAAAATGAAAATCCTTGTATAATCGGGCGACTTACTGGCTGAGTGGTTAGAGTGTGCTGTACATAGGCCCAGCGAAGATCGTCCAGTAGCGTGGAGAACAATTGAATCCCCTCTGTGCCATCAAGTTTGTGGGGTGGATTCTACAATCGAGTTTGATGGGTAGATGCTCACATGTTAACACCTAGTATGAAAACGATCACTAATATGCCTTATGTTCTCTTCAAAATATGTGCATTGTCTCTGTCCAAACCCTGAGGAAGATCTAGCTAACCTTCATAAATTCCATTTTGTTTTGTGTGTGTACATAATATTACTCTTTGACACATGTGACAATAACAGTTAGAATTGCAGTTCATGATTGCAGAGAAAATGTTGTTACTTTCAACGCCTCCAAGACCCAGTCTCTCCCTCTATCTCTCCATCACGATCTTCCACAAGACTATTCATTATTTTTCAACAATACACAAATCAACCCTTCATCTTCTCTCAATATTCTAGGTGTATCTTTTTCATCTAACATTTCTTGGAAAGATCATATTACCACTTTTGCTAAAACAGCTTCCCAAAAGTTAGGTGTGCTCAACCGTCTCTGTGGGTTCCACACCCCCGCACAGCTTCTTGCTCTGTGTCGGGGCACAGTGCACTCCTGTATTGAGTAATGTTCGCATGTGTGGAGAGGTTCCACCCATACCGCACTTCTCGAACGAGTAGAATCAAAAGCATTTCGTCTCATCAACTCGTTTCTTCTTACTAGTTCCCTACAATCTCTTTCTACACGTTGCATCTCTTTCACTCTTCTATCGCTCAAACAGTGTATACCCCCTCCCTTGTGGTGAGTGCGAGGCACCCGCCTTCAACACAGTCCCACTCCTATTTGGTCCAGCTATCCAACCCAAGAATTGGCAAATTTTCTCAGTCTTCCTTCTACTCAACAAGTGAACTCTGGAATTCTCTCCCTCAATCAGTCTTTCCTTCATCCTATGACTTAGACTGCTTTAAACTTCGTGTGTCCAGGCATTTTTACTCCAACGTCCCTCGAATTTGGCTCTGTCACTCTTTTCACTTTGTGGGGAGACACTCGTTACAGGCAACCTGCCTTTTGTCTCTTCTTAGCCCCTGTCTTGAGTAGCTCATTCAGGTTAAGCTTGAGATTTTCAGCAACGGTATGACTAGCTCTAACAACTTCTGCTCTGAGTAAATCGACCCCTCACCATTACCAGTCAGCGAAGCAGCCCAGAGAAGGAGCAATAGAGAAATAACGGGGATCAGACGAACGATTGCCCTTTACACAACGTCGGCCGACCACATCTGGACGGACGCATGAGCTATATTGTGTCTGTATTTCAGAGTCCCTTGATAGGTCCTGAGAAGAAAATCTAACTAATTTTTGGCTTCTAACAGCCATGGTCACTTGCTTAACCCTTTCAATCAGATGACGCCAATTTAGTTTCCTTTTAGTCACCCAGAGACGATGTTTTGTTTATGGGGAGAGAGAGAGAGAGAGAGGATCTGTCAATGTTGGCAGTTTAATAAATATAACCTTAGTTCTTCGATACCGATTGATCGATCCTAACCGAAATAAGTTAGTCAGAACAATAGGTAGGATAAAACATAGTAAGCGTTGCAAAGCACTCAAGACCTCCGACGAACGCTGTTGCTGTCAATCCCAGCCGCTCCAAACCCTTCTCCTTCCTAGTCTCTCTCCCCCCTTGACAACTCTTTCGACTGATCCAGTCCAATTAGCAGACGAAGAAGAATAACAAGAACAAGAAGAGAGAGATGATCGATAATAAGCATTTCGTCGGTTCCTGATGGATAAAAATAGGGATAAAATGGGTGTTAGCTAACTGAGGGGCTTATTATACAGTAAATGGCGATTGGGTAGTCGAAGTAGTAGTAGATGTAGTGTGTGTGTGTGTGTAAGTGTGTGTGTAAGTGTGTGTGTGTGTGTTTGAGTACTTGGTGAATTTATTGTACCAACATTACAGTTTCAAGAAGATTCAAAACTGCTATATCATGAGGGAGCAACATTTTTAATAAGACCCCAGTTTCTCAAAATGTTATAGAGTATTACGATAATATACATATTATTTTAAGCTATGCAACGACATACGGAGACAAGTGAGCACATTTTGTTTCCTTTCAATAGTTATCCAGTGCTTAAGGAATTATTTGATCCAAAGTTAATATATCTCTGTTATTTAATCATCAAATTATTAAAATTAGTAAATATGACCATCGTTTATTTGGCTCAAAGATTTTTGTTTTCAAACAGCAAGGGAACTGACACATTCTACATACATAGACTGTATCTATATACTATTTTCGATTGTCTGTGTGTGTGTGTGTGTGTGTGTGTGTTCTTAATAGGCGGCCGCAGTTTTGGACCTGGGGAGCTGAACCTTTGCATGTGGGTGTCAATTGACCTGGGTCAGGTCATAGAGGGGGCGAGGCCACGATCGGAGGTCGTTTCGAGGCCGAAATTGAAAAAAACAACATGAAACAATTGAAAAAAATGGCCGTTTGGGGCAGAAGGAGGCCTCCGATCGAAAAGGTATATGGAACGAAAGTTGTTCGCAGCCCCCAAAATTGGGGTACGGATGAGGTCAGATCCAAAATCGGAGGTCATTTAGCGGCCGAAATCGAGGTCGTCGTTTGATGAGGCACAGGGAGGTCGAGGCGATTATGGTAGTAGTAGTATTGTGATGATTGTGGTAGTAGTGATGATGATGGTGATTATGGTAGTAGAATTTAAACCCGGGCAACGCCGGGTACCCCTGCTAGTTAAGTATATAAAACCTCAGGAATTAGCCCAAAGCTATATTTCAATGTAAGCAATTTTGTAAATACTTGTTCATTTACTTGAGCCTGTAGCAGTATGGAGATAAAACGTTTACATAGATACACAATATTATGAATAAACAACCAAGTGTGCATGTTGTTTAAAGGTCTACATTCATAATAGCTATTGACTTCCATCCTTCCATTTCGTTAAGGGGAGGATTTCAGTTTGATCACTAGACCTCCATCATGCTTAAAAAAATGCCCCCAAGACTTCGAGATCAATTCGTACACGCGTTCCTCCTTGCTATCGCTTGTCAGGAAGAAATCGACACCTAAATGGTACGAAAGATCTTAAAATGACAGAAATAGGATGAAAGATCTTAGAATCGCCAAACTAATGGGGCAGACGTCTTAAAATCTCAAAACTAATGGGGCTGAACATGAGTGAAAAGGGGGTCAAGAAAACCCCCACCATATATGAAAATCCCCCCTTAGTTGTTTAGCACGACACTAGGCAGGTATGTATTAATTGTCCTGTAACCCCTTGAGGATTATGACGCGTTTTGATAGTTTATTATGGCTTTTATTAGACGATATTATATAGCTTAGGAAGGATCTGTGGGAATCAAGAGGGTAAAGACTGTCTTAATCAACCCTCTGACTTCGATATACTCTTCCTAATCTGACCATATTCGTTTAATAATAGCAAGATTAACTGTCAAAAACACGTCATAATCCTCAAGGGGTTAAGATACAGAGCACCAATTTCCCCAAGTAGTAACTATATATATATATATAAATATTAATGATCTCAGCATGACCGTCAGTATGTTGTGTAATTTGTCTGCATCCATCATTTAAGGGGAGGTATATGTTTTATCGGGACCCCTTTCTCCCTTATGCTTACTCCCATTATTTGTGAGATTTTAAGACGTTCACCCCATTACTTTGGTGATTTAAAGACGTTCACCCCAATAGTTTGGTGATTTAAAGAGTTCTCGACCCATTTCTTTGGCAATGACCTTTCGTGCCATTTATATTGATGTTTTCCTGATGAGCCATAGCGAGCTTGTAATATAGCATGATGAGCCATAGCGAGCTTGTAATATAGCATGATGAGCCATAGCGAGCTTGTAATATAGCATGATGAGCCATAGCGAGCTTGTAATATAGCATGATGAGCCATAGCGAGCTTGTAATATAGCATGATGAGCCATAGCGAGCTTGTAATATAGCATGATGAGCCATAGCGAGCTTGTAATATAGCATGATGAGCCATAGCGAGCTTGTAATGTAGCATGATGAGCCATAGCGAGCTTGTAATATAGCATGATGAGCCATAGCGAGCTTGTAATATAGCATGATGAGCCATAGCGAGCTTGTAATATAGCATGATGAGCCATAGCGAGCTTGTAATATAGCATGATGAGCCATAGCGAGCTTGTAATATAGCATGATGAGCCATAGCGAGCTTGTAATATAGCATGATGAGCCATAGCGAGCTTGTAATGTAGCATGATGAGCCATAGCGAGCTTGTAATGTAGCATGATGAGCCATAGCGAGCTTGTAATATAGCATGATGAGCCATAGCGAGCTTGTAATATAGCATGATGAGCCATAGCGAGCTTGTAATATAGCATGATGAGCCATAGCGAGCTTGTAATATAGCATGATGAGCCATAGCGAGCTTGTAATATAGCATGATGAGCTATAGCGAGCTTGTAATATAGCATGATGAGCCATAGCGAGCTTGTAATATAGCATGATGAGCCATAGTGAGCTTGTAATATAGCATGATGAGCCATAGCGAGCTTGTAATATAGCATGATAGCCATAGCGAGCTTGTAATATAGCATGATGAGCCATAGCGAGCTTGTAATATAGCATGATGAGCCATAGCGAGCTTGTAATATAGCATGATGAGCCATAGCGAGCTTGTAATATAGCATGATGAGCTATAGCGAGCTTGTAATATAGCATGATGAGCCATAGCGAGCTTGTAATATAGCATGAACCAGCCTTTGACAGGGAACTTTTTCTACCGAAAAATAACACATTTATCTTGAAGGGGGGATATTGGGGTTGTTTATTTCAATTTGATATAGGTCTAGGAAGCAAAGTAGAAGAACATAAAAATATATAATAATAAAATACCAATATAAAAATCGACTAACCTCCCCTTAACCCAGTTCTCTGCCATAACGGGACAACCCCCAGCTGTCTCAGTACACCAATGGGAACTAAACATGCTATTATTTTTACTCTCACACACTCATATATAGATCGGTTCACAAGAGCTCATTGTCTCTCACTCGGCTCCCCCACTTTATTGTTTTGGCATTGTGGATATGTTATTGCCTCTGAATTATATAGTTTTACCCCTTCTGTATCGGTGTCATCCTTTTCATTGAATTCTGACCACTATTACACGATTTGTGTCAGCTTCGGAAGGATGTCTACCAATTAAAAGGCTACAGACTATCTCAGTTATTCCTTTTGCCAACCATATATTCTTCCCGAGCTTCATAACATCGTCTAAATGGAGATGGAATCAAATAAATATGAAATCGCCGATACACTTATAAAAATCTGCCTTCAGCGAATTCGTTTAACTTAGCGCTTAATAACCTCGAAAGTTACCAGTTATGTGCATGAAGGAGACAAAATGTAAAGCTGAATGTAACAAGTGTCCCCCCGAGGTTGAAACAAATGTTAATTAGCCTACCCGCAGTCTGGTCACCGAATAAAGTTGTCAGAGGAAGCGTTCGTGTATATCCGCCTCAAGGGGAGATGGGCATATAATTATATTTGCTTAGTGTTTGGATTTTGTTTTATTATTTATCTAGTTTCCTCCCTAGACCTCCATCAAGCTTAGACAAACACCCTCTAGACCCCCCCTTCAAGATAAATTTGTACATTTATCAGTAGAAAAATATCCCTCCTCTTAAAATTACAGGCTCGCTATCGCCCGCAAGGAAAAACAAAATACACGAAAGGTCTAACAATTGTCAACGAATTGGGGCGAAAGGTGTTAACATTGCCAAACTGATGGGCCGAACGTCTTAAAATCTCAAAACTAGTGGGACTAATCGCGAGGGAGAAACGGGACCAGAAAAACGACCCCTCTCCCCTGAACTCAGAATCCCCCTCCCCTCCCCCTCCCACACACACACACACACACACACACATTCGATCAAGCCATCATACTCCGCTTAGCAAACTCCGCTAGCCCACGCATGACCTAGCACCTTCCTCCACACCACCACACCTTGTAGCGATAACAAAACATTACGTTGCACTGGGAATTATCGGTTAAACGGGTTACATTATGGCGTGTTGACTTAGCAGACTCCGCTATGCTCACACTTCCCTCTAGTTTCTTAACGGGATAGTGGCTATGTTGGCGGTCTATTAATAAATATACTCATTTATTTTTTAGTTTCCTCGCTGAACCTCCATCAAGCTTTAAAAACCACCCTATTGATAAATTTGTAAATTTTTCGGTAGAAAAAATAAATCTTCAGTTCCTCTTAAAATTACAGTCTGGCTATCGCTCGCCAAGATAAAATCGACACCTAAATGGCACGAAAAGTCTTACAATTGACAACGAAATGGGGTGAAAGGTGTTAACATCGTCAAACTAATGGGCCGAACGTCTTATGATCTCAAAACTAATGGGGTTAAACACGAGGAAGAAAGGGGACCAGAAAAACGACCCATTCCTGTATTATGAAGTTCTTGCAATATTATCCTGAATATTTATAGGCGATTTTATTCAACAATGGATTGATTTAGCGTAGGCAACGAGGTGCACTTATGAAGTATCATTATAGACACACTCAACTAGTTTTGTCCTGATTTCACGATTTATGTTATTGTTCTTAAGGGGAGGTTTTTAGTGTGTTTCCTAGACATCCATCAAAGCTTGAAATTACATCCCCTTGACCCCTTTCATGATAAATTTGTAAATTTTTCGGTAGAAAAATTTCCCGGCCGAAGGCTGGTTCCTCTTAAATTACAGGCTCGCTGTCGCTCGCCATGAAAACATCGACACCTAAATGGGAGGAAAGGTCTTAAAAGTGACATAAATGGGGTGAAACTTCTTAAAATCGCCAAACTAATGGGGCGAACGTTTTAAAATTTCAAAAGCAATGGGGCTAAACATGAGGGAGAAAGGGGCAAAGAAAAAAATCCCTCAAGTGGAAATCTCCCCTAATATACTGTATGTATAAAATAACGATCCTAATTAATATTGATTAATGCTTGGATGTCAAGGATGTACTGATGTATACTGTATTAGGAATCAGACAATCCTCTAATTACCCAAGATATAACAAAGTTGAAATTATGGAGGTAAGATGCAAATTATGAGAATAGTCTTGTCCCGATTTGACGTTTAATTTTATTGTTTTTAATATTAGACCAACATAATGATCCTAATTAAGATATATTAAGGCTTGAATGTCAAGACTTTATTGATATATACTGCATTATGAATCAAAGAATCTTCTACTTGAAATTGTGGAGGTCAGATGCAACGTATAAGCATGACCGTATAATTATATAGTTTATGAAAGGGGGCCACCACAGTCCAGCAGGTGTTCCACTAATTAAAAGTTTACCTGTCTGTTGTGAGTCAAGACCCAACGGTAAACCAGCGTCACCCGCGTCCCGTGATTCGGTGATGACTATTAGGCCATGACAAAATCAATGAGCTGTGCTGTATTAAGGGGAGAATGGCCGTTTGTTTGGTCTATTAATTAATTTATTCATATATTTGTTTAGTTTTTTTCCCTAGACCTGCATCAAGCTTAGGGAGAAGGGGGTCCAGAAAAACGGTCTGCCTCTCCTTAATGATTCGTATATGACTAGATATAAATTCGTATAATTGCTTAAACATATGCAACTTGTGTCATGAATTCCTCCCTTCCATGATTCGCTTCTACAAAGGAGATCAGGGGAAAAAGAGCTCTGATATATTAATTATTCATAAAGTTCTCCAGCCATATTCAAATAGTGTCATTAATTCCTTCCTTCCAAGATTCGGTTTTCTACTCAATCATAGGGAAATTAATGAGCACTGCTATATTTATTATTCTTATAATTATTCATCCTCGTATAGTTGAAGCAGATAATACCTCTTCTTACTAAAGCCGGTATCACACGAGAGCTTTTATAGTCAACATTCAATGATCAATATTTTTCTGGCAACATTTCTGGAATATTTGTCACTGGTATCGGAAACTAGACTGATGATAGATCAATTTAGGTGACATTTTTTTTTTAAATGTTGACTTCATAAGCTGCCAGACCAGTGTTGAGTATAAATGTTGAGGGAAAAAGCGCTCGTGTGATACCGGCTTTATGTGGACATTCTTTAATAAGATCAGATTAGCTAAGGTATACAAGGTATATATATATTCTGCATGGGACATCTTCCGTGTATTTTCTTGCCACTTTTTACCAGGAGAGCTTGGGAAGAATCTCCGTGCTATGCTAACTTTTCTCTCGTTTACATGTTTTAGGTAGATAATAGCATCTTAGCAAGTACACGTGTATTTGCTTGGCTATCTATGTACACCTTTAAATCAAAATTGTATGCGAACAAAAAAAAATAGTAATTAAATGTATCGATTGCTGATTTCAGTCCATCGTCTATATATGGCATTTGTTGGACACAATTATTTGAACGCCTGATACCTGGCATTACGGCATCTATTATTTGGCACCAGTCGAGCAGGGCATATGATAAGGAGTTTCTGGAACTCCTGTTTCATTCGCCTGGCTTCCTCTACTGTTTTTGTTTAATTCTATAACCTATTGTCAACTTAAATCTAGCAGTTAATAAGATAGACAATTATCAATATTTCTGGCACATCAATTTATAATCTATCTTCAGTTTAGTTTTCCATTGTCACATATCCCAGAAATGTTGCCGGAAACTACTGTTGTCCCCTATATTGGCATAGATTAATCCTATATTGGCATAGATTAATCCTATATTGGCATAGATTAATCCTATATTGGCATAGATTAATCCTATATTGGCATAGATTAATCCTATATTGGCATAGATTAATCCTATATGTACGGGTGAAATTTCTTGCATTATATTCTGGCAACTGTTAGACGATTTCATTCAGCTTGGGAAGGATGTCTGCCAATTGAAGGGGCTACAGACTATCTTGATGAATTCTTTTAGCTACCATATATCCTTCCTAAGCTTCATAAAATGGTCTAAATGTAGGTAGAATACAAGTGAAAAGACGTTGCCGGTACAGGAGGAGTTAATAATCAGCGGTTGTCAATTTAAGGGGGGAAGGGCCGTTTTATTGGACCACTTTCTCCCCCATGTTTAGCGCCATTAGTTTTCAGATGTTAAGATGTTTGCCCCATTAGTTAGTCGATTTTAAGACCTTTCGCTCCATTTCTTCGTCAATATTTAGACCTTTCGTGCTATTTAGGTGTCAATGTTTTCCCTAGCGAACGATAGTGAGCCTGTAATGTTGGAAGAACCGGCCTTCGGCCGGGACATTTTTCTACCGAAAAATGTACAAATTAATCTAGAAGGGGGATCTAATGGATGTTTTTTTTTAAATTTGATGGAGGTCTAGTAAGGAAACTAAGAAATAAAGGAATATTTGAATTAATAGACCAAATAAATGGCCCATCTCCCCATCTCCCCTTAAGTACAAATGGTGTCGTTAAGGTTATATGAACAACCAAACTATTATTATTCCTGAAAGATTGAATGGTGGATAGAGTCACGGTTCTTAAGTTGTCTGCAACATGGCGCCTTTTTCGTAGTTCTTGCTAAAACTAGACGAATAAGAAGGCTCTCTACCAATCAAAGCGGCAACATATATCGCAATTAATCATTCGACTTATGCAGATCCGTTATAAACCTATTAACATCGCCCAATAAATCCATAATTAAATGAAATAGTGCATCATGATAAGGAGAAATTGGCCTTGGGAATGTGTGTTTTTTTAAGCTTGATGAAGGTCTAGGGAGGAAACTAAAATAATACTATATAAATACATAAATCTACCAATAAATAAAGCCTTCGCCCCTTAAGCTGGTTATAGTGTGCTTACAAGACGCCTTCACTCCCTCGTATAACGGTACAAGACAGGTACTAATGAGTTATATTGTGTTACCTCCGCCAACAACTGCCTGCACTGTCTGAACTATATACTGAATGTACCAGGTTCGTATCTAGGCAACTGTACCTACTATATATGACACCTTCGCTCCCTCGTATAACGGTACACGACAGCAACTAATGAGTTATATTGTGTTACCTCCGTCAACAACTGCCTGCACCGTCTTAACTATATATGTACCAGGTTCAGATCGAGGCAACTGTACCTATTGTATATGATGCCTATGCTCCTTCGCATAACGGTACAAGACAGGTACTAATGAGCTATATTGCGTTAGCTCCGTTAACAACTGCCTGCACCGTCTGGACTAGAGGGGGTAGCACACGAATCCCTTTGTCATCAACTTCTGATGTTCAACTTTGTTCTGGCAATATTACTGGGATCTTTTGCACTAGTATCAAAATATTCACTTATGGTAGATGAATTTCGGTAACATAAGTATTTAAAAAGTTTACCTCACAAATTGACAGACAAGTGTTGAAGATAACTATTGAAGGAACAGAGCTCTCGTGATACCGACTATACACAAGCGGGATCCTCAAGCTTTTGAAAAATATTGTACCTTTATAACAGTTGTCTCCCCTTTAAATTCTGTATTCCTGTTCTTCGAGTTCAATCTGTAAATGTTTCAGTCGAAAAATGTCATTGCTCGCTAGGAGAAAATGTTACTTGAAAAAAGGTCTCATGTAATTCCGTCTTAACTGTATTGTATAGCAGAGCTTATTGGCTGATATGCTACACTCAAGCCTTTGAGGTCTAAGCTTACTATAACATTCACCAGCCAGACATTCCTACAGTAGTTTATCGGTGAATACAGATTTGTTTTTTAGGATGTGGGATAGATAGTCACTTACAGTAGAATGATACACTGTCAAATTAATGGTGATGGCAAAGTTAATCAAGTGTTCAAATAGACTACCCATTTAAAGGTATATTGGTGGTAATAAACTCTTCTACTTCAAGGCTAGAAAGCTGAAGTACCATCATTATACCTAATGATTGTATATGCCTTTTCCATACTATTTTTGTAGCCTCAATTGCTTGCAGCATATAATGTACAGTTGGTCAAATAAGTGATATCTCGTCACCAAGTATATTTTCAGCTATGGCTTGATTTGATTCATTCATTTCGAATGAGATATACAAACATGTTCCTAAAGTTAACCACCCTTATTCAACATCTAACATACATTAATACAGCACAGAGTGAGCCAAACGTAATGACAGCTTAGACATAACTTATTAGCGCTACGTACCGTACATCCATGACCAACAGGTGGAATCAGTAAGCATTATAAATGACATTGATAGGCTCTGGTAATATTTTCGATTGTTCGCTATAGCCATTATCTAGCCATCAATCAAACAAATCGAACACAATATGTAGGACATACGCTTATGTGTACGTGCCTATTAGGCAAGATGAGTTATCTGCTCAACAGGTGGCGTTGTGTGTGTGTAAGTGTGAGAGTCCGAGTGTAGGGGATGAGACAGTGAAGCACGGGAACGAGATGGCTTCAGAGATGGGGTCGTTTCGGGCCATGAGTGAGCACCGTGCCTCATGTGAAGGCAAGATGGCAGGTGCTCGTTGTACTCTACGTGCTTCACATGTCTCACTCCCTAGACTGGAACAAGACCTCACGGGCTTCACTGTTCATTGTAAAGCGGTGAATGTTAAGGCTCTCAGCCTATGCCTGAGAGGAAGTAAGTTGGAATATAGAAAAAAAAAAAAAAAAAAAAAAAAAAAAAAAAAAAAAAAGACACTTAATAATATTTTACAAACACTGAACAGGCTTTCAACACCCGTGACTACTTATCTACAGACTAACATGGCTAAAATGAAAGTTTTTTCTTTTTCTTTTAGACAGTGTTCGGGAGACCTTGCTTATATTGAGCGGAAATCGTTTGGCGGAGTGTGACATAGTGTGGATGTGAATACTTAAAACTAACAACCAGAATAAAATCATGTTATGAACTAATTATAGATTTTTACAATGTTATGGATTGGGACTCCCAAAAAATCCACCTCAATTACTGACCCCGATTATGTGACGATATCAGAACTATTTTATTACCCCAAGCCGAATTCAAATATATATATATATATATATACAGTATATGCACTATATATACTGTAATGTATATATTCTGTAATGTGCAGTTATATGTGAAATTTGTTATGGGATGCAATTACATGGTTTGTAATCATATAGCACACACGCTAATATTAATTTTATATATATTGTTGTTAAAATTATATGATGTGTAACTGTATGTTATATTGCAGATGTGTACGTTACTGTTGGTGGTACTGGTGGTGGTGGTGGCTGCAGCGGGAGAAGTGGTGACCTCAAGACCTCCCGTCAACGGCTATGCGGGTGTTAACCTAGAGCAAGCCCAGGCAGTGCTTGTAGAACATACAGCTCCCCCTCTCACCAAGGGTTCTTCTTCTTTGACAGTGACCCAGAAGGGTCCCCAAATTCGAGTACCAATGTTGCCATTCGCTAGGCGTAAACCTATTAGTGCCAGGCCTGCCTCTCTAGCTCAGAGGTTGCGATTGAGAAGGCCTAAGCATCCCCGGCGACCACTGAATGACACTGCCCATCTCTTCCACAGGCTGCAACAGCAAATGGAGGGGAAGAGGAATGGGATTTGGAAAAAATCAGCGGGCGGTCTTCGTAGCCATCGATTGAGGCCAGGTTTAGTTAGATTAGGTACTGGATCGGGAAAGGGTAATCGCAGAAGACGCCCTGGAATTGGTGGTACACTGGCTAACCAAAGAAGACCCACTTCTGGAGTCCTTCAGCATAGGCTAGCAGTTCCTGGATCATCTCAAGCTGCAATGAAAGAGTATATGGCTCAAAGACAAAATTCTTATAAAAACAGTTCGATTGTCACTTTAAGTAAACAAACAACGATGATGGAGGAGCCAAGAAGCAGCGATAGCACACCAAACAAAACCAAGAAAAATCCTGATAATCTCAATTCTTCTGGGCAGCTTCCTTCTGTTCACGACATGACCAGCATGCACTACAGCGAGTCAGACAGTAGCAGTACCAGACGTACTGATCAAATAGCCACAACGTCAGGTAATAGCAAAGTAAAAGCATCACCAAAAATTCGCCTTCCCACGCGTGCGTCTATTTCAACTCGGTCATCAACAGGGACCAAACCTAATGACGGAAAAGACATTTTGGGTTCTATACAAAGCATCTTCCAGGCTGTAAAATCAGATGAAGGGGAACTGACATCAATGAAGACAGTCAGTCATGGCAATGATGCACCACAGCCTTTGGACATTTTTTCTGGTGTTTCTCCTACTTTTGGATTTCAACCAAGCCAACCTATATTGAAAATTAATACAGATAAAGGAAATTCGCCATTGCAAATATCTGGCACATCACTCCAGATATATGATACTGCACCCGAACCAATTGTGGCTATGCCAGAGGAACTTTCGACGGGAGATTTTATAGTTCATGTGGGCCAACCTCTTCCTGTGACTACAAACGAAGCTGAAATGGGTCCAGAAAAACGTCTTGGTGATTACGAAGATTATCTATTGGACGACAGTGGCGATAATATCATCATTGGTCGTCCCGCTGGTCTTATTCAATTCCCTCAAGAAGTAACATCACCACCACAGCCCATCAACCCTCCTTCACTCATACACACAGACAACACACCTCATTTTCAAAACAGACAGGATGCTGTTTCTCCTCAATATCAACCCAGGCCTCCACCCCCAACATACAGTCATGATGATTTAGGGCCACTGCTGAAGTATATAAAGACTAAGTATTTACCAGGGAGAATACCAAGTATACCAACTTCCGTCAGTAGCCTGCAGTCCATCATCCAGGCAGGGCGAATACCTCAAATATTCCGGAGAGAGGACGTCATGAAGCATATCCAGAATGATCATCAGAGATTTCGACTTCCACTGGTAAACAGACTTGGCAAACCTCTTTCCCCCAATGGCCCTGAACGAGCTCAGATGCGGCCTCAGATGAAAACAGAAACTGGAGGTAGTGGACCGTTTGTTGCCCTGTCTAGCATGGCCCTCCTAGCGGCCTTCTGTGGTTACCTCCTCTTCTCAGGGTCGTCTCTCCAAACTACTGTCATTAACCCCATTAAAGAAGCGGTGGATGAAGCTCGGAGTGGGTTGAACCTAATTCTCCAGGGACTTGATGAGTACGAGGCTCATTTGGACAAAGAAAAGCACGATAAGGATGAACAAAAGCCAGAAATTCATCACATCATCGAAGAACCAGATCCGAAAGATGACATTCCTACCATTCTAACCAAAATCATAACCAAAGTTGTCCCTCCTGAAGTAATCATAACCTCAGATCCTTTTCCCAAGTTAACAGGAAACAGAAAGCATGTGGACGCCTCACAACTTGTACGGGGAAACCAGCAAATCACGTCAGGTTACCGGCAGCCACATGCAATCAGCCTTGATACTCTACCTGTCACAGAGGCTGAGGTAGATGCTGAGCTGAACCGAATTAATGCTACTCTCAACACCTCCATCATGCGAACCACCGCCAGTCTCTCCTCGGCAGCTTCCTCTCTGGTCAAGACTTTTATCAACAGCAAAACTGTTAGGAAGATCATATCGCAGCTGAAAAACCAGACTTTGAATGCCAGAAAGGAAAACAATCAACCTCCGTTTTTAGAACTTGAAAATATGCAATTGGTAATCTCTGGGAACACACACGTTTCAACAGATCAAGAACATTCAAATGAAATAACAAATATTACTGATGCTTTGACTGATAAGGAAACTACAACAAATGTTGATGAGGGTAAAAGAAAGAAAACAGAGACCATTAAGAAATCAGATTCTAAAGAAGAGCACAAGGGTATTGAGAAAAAAGAAAACGAATCACATCCAGATGAGATAAACACACAAACAGAATCGCTAAAGGTTGATACTTACAATGACACTGAAGCATTGGATAATGCAAGTAATATGAAGAATCATCTAAATATTAACGAAGAACACGAACAAAATAAACACCAAGAATCTCATGAATTGAAGATCACAGAGCCTCACGATAACCTCACTCTGACAAACACATCCGTAACTTCGACAAACACATCCTCCATGGCCACACACAATGACAGCAATAACTTAACAACATCAACAGTAAATAAGATAAATCACACCTTCACAAGCAGACCCCCTACAAACAACCAAAACTACGTCCTCACAACTACACCCTCTACAACTACAAGCGATGACAACAAAGATTATACCCTTACAACTTCAACAACAGCCCTCACAACCACACCTTCGACAATCATAAACAACATCACACATAGTTACAGTCAGACAACCTCTACAACTCCCTCTACCCCGAGTAAGGGAAAGAAACTAGTAATTCTGAACAACCTCCTCCACGTCCACCACAACCCCGAGACAGACGCCCCTCGAACCTCCGCCTTCCTTAATAACCTCCCTCTTAGGCCTGTACCTCAATCCCTGGCAGATATTTCCTTTAGGTCCGTTAAGCAGCTTTCCTCACAATCTGAAGCGGAAACATAGTCCAGAATACTAATACTATAAAATAAAGGTCATCGCATTCCTTTTCTCTCGATGTCAATAACAATTCCGCATACCTCCCTCTCAGCCTACATATAACCCTTGTCAGAGTTTTTGATCAGGACAGTCGATTAGCTCGCAGGTGAAACATGGCCTACATCATTATATTCCCCCTCTTATGCCCCCAATATTATGCTGCAATTCTAGCAGGTGTCATTATTATCATGCTCATCTACTCCTTATAAAATCCAACACACATACAGATATTTGCACATGTATCTATCCCATTAGAAAACAAACACAAATGAAAACAAATATTATAGCTCACATCGTGTATTAAGACACGAAACATTATTTTAACCACATGTAGCTTTGAGCTGGAAAATCCTGCTATGGAATTATCAATAATCCAATAGTACATCGTTGCTCAATTTGATATTGTATTTTGTATGCTTATATTGCTTTTGAAATTATATTTTTGGTTAATTTTCCGATGCATAAAAAAAGGTCAACTATTTACGCCTGTATAAACACACAGTAGGCCTATTATTAACAAGTGTCGTGCAATCTATACGTTTTAGTTATGCATGGGCATAAGATTTCATTATTTCTTTCAAATTTATATGTAACCTTTATTACTTTCATGTACTAACTGTCTAGAAATTTCCCAAGGCAGGGTTAGCATACGAGGAAGCGAAATTACACTTCTAGAAACAGGAGACACATATAATGTTCGAGCAATACTGTTTAGTATTCAACAGAGTCAGTGCCTATAATACCCTCTCTCATTCTACCCATAGATAACCCAATATGTGTCCATCACCCCTATATATAGCTCACCCACACCTCCAAGGTATAACGGGCTGGATAATAGAAGCGCTACCCATAATTATACACAGTACATAAGCTATTCAGGTAAGCGGATTTTTTTTTTATTTATCTTGACCCCCTTCTCCCTTATGTTTAACCCCATTAGTTTTGACATTTTGTAACGTTCGCCTCAATATTTTGGCGAATTTATATACTTTCATTTAATTTCTTTGTCGATATTAAGTCCTTTCGTACCAGTTAGGTGTCGATTTTATCATGCCGAGCGATAACGAGCCAGTATTTAGGAGGAATCGGTCTTCGGCCAGGACATTTGTCTACCAAAAAAAACAAGGTATATAAATAAGTAAACAAATATAATGTACAAATTCATCTCTTGGGGGTGTTTATTTTGTGTTGTAATCTTTATTAAGAGGTGTAGGTAACATACTACAAAAACTCGCTATTAAACACAAATCACAGGGCAAGAACTCACTACTCTCTGGTTGAAGATATTTTATATATATATATATATATATATATATATATATATATATAAAAACATAATTTCAGGAGAGTATAATAATTATGTTTCATAAAGTTTTACTTACCGCTTCTTAGTCAAGCGTGTTGGTTGGTGTTTCATATTACTTCGGCCAATATTCCAGTTTACTTTTCATTAGATATCCAATTCTCCCAATAGTTTCCTAAGATCCCCACACCCCTCATAATATAATACATTATATACATTAATTAATGAGCTGACATGGACGTTATTGACTTACTCGTTCCTAACATTCACGTTCATGGGTTTCATTTTCATTATTTATGCGTTCATGACATACACGTTCATAACTTACATGTTCATGACACACGTTCGTGGCTCATACGTTCACAGCACATACGTTCATGGCATTCACGTTCATTCTTCACACGTTTCTGGTTTAACCCATTCAGTACCGGTGACTTTCTGTTCATCATATTCTGGCCATTATTAGACGATTTTGTTCAGCTTTGGAAGGATCTGTTGTAGCTAAAAGGATTAATTGAGAAAGTTTGTAGCTATTTAATAGTTGGAGCTCCTTCCTAAACGTAATAAAATCCTCAAACAGTTGCCAGAAACTAATAAAAAAAACGAAATATATAAAGTCACCTGTACTGAATGGGTTAAACAATCATAATTGATACGTTCATTAATTTGAATAAATAACTATTGATAACGCATTATCTCTTCGCTTAATATAGTTAAACCCCATTAGCTTGACCACACATCAGTATATGATACCAAAGCTGCCAAGTTCTTGACATCGTGGTTTTGGTTGGACATTATCTAGGCATAACGGGCATTATTCTGTTTTTCAGTCCAGAAAGTTTAGGAAACAAACTTCTACTCATAGCTTTAAGGAATATAATATCGCGTCAAACAAATACCCAAGTTAATTGGAGCCTTCATCTCATCAAGCAATTGTCAAAAGTATAATCTAGACGTGCAAATTAACCACATAAATATATATAGTCGGTATTAAAAGTAATGCAATATCTTCTCTTAAAAATACTTGTATCAAGTCTGATAATTAAAGCTTTGTTTTAGATGTTTCCTGGAGTTGTATTATATCAAAACTAGATGAAAATGTTTTACACCTACAGTACCATTACTCCATGTTATATATATTATTGAAATGTTAGATAATTATCCTTAGCTTAGGAAGGTCCTACTGGAATTAAGTAAATTAAATCATATAAATTATTCTTTTGACTCGCACAGATCCTTCCTAAGCTGTTTAACATGGTTTAATGATAGTCTGAATATATGGAAATTATCGCATTTTAATCGGAGTTGTAAAATAAGTTGACGGCTTATAATCCCGACTGTACTATCACAAGCCATAATAAGTATACATCTCTTGAATTTTGAACCTGTAAAGCCAAACTATGATGTATTTGAGGTATTATATAAAACTGTCTTGTCTCTTTTGAATTTAATGCAGATTCAATGTATGATTCATGTGTAATTATTATGGCTTGCTACTCTGCAAGAGGAGATAAATATTATAATAGAGTGGAACTGATAATATATTTTGGTATTAGCATTCTATCGTGAAGGTCTATGAATGTCTGTATTTATGCTCACATTTTATAATTTTCCAAATTTTGAAATAACTATAGTATTTGTAAAAATCTGGTATTGCTATGGTTAAGCATAAGGCTCCTATTACATTTTTACTTCACCCAAACTATGGTGGTGTAATGGTTAAGGTGGCAACAATCTGTGTGTGATAGCCCGGGTTCGAATCCCGGCGGATCATATATACTTTAATTAATTTCATTTGGGGGTGTTTGGTGTTGTGGTGAAATTAATAAAATATAGAATATAATACTCCAATACTCCATTCTTATTAATATTAATTTACCTGGAGTTAACTTGAATTTTACAGTAATTGATCGAGAGCTAACCGTAACTTGATTTAACTTACAACCGAATAGTATGTGTATATATAAATTCAATAGGGAATTATGAGGCAGGATGATTAGTCTAAAGGTATTAATTTCTGAATTAATTTGGTAGAAAATTGAGATTAAGTACTCTCACTTTATAATGAGAATGGACATAGTCTTTAGTAGTTTTCGGTTATAGGTGACGGCTTGGTATAGATATATATTGCTTTACAAAACTTATTCTTCAAATCTTAGTTTTGTGTGGGATAGAGAACAAGGTTGTAACATTTTGGATACTTCTAATCACGTAGTTTTGGGATGTGATAAAGAAGGTTACTTTTCCTGGAGAAATCAAACTGTTTATCAACTAATATGTGCTTAGATATTAAAATGTCTCTTGTACTTTTTCCCAAGTGTCTTGAGAAACGAGACATTTGTATGTAATATTTGGCATTGGTATTACGAAATGTATTAGAAACTGAAAAAGGTACTGTGTACCATAATGTTCTTGTCACTACGGGCATTATTTGGTAGTGGAAATAAACATATGACGTGGTTTTCAAGTCTGACTATCCTTATTACATTGGGAGCCATGCTGATAGTGACCCAATAATATATAGGAAGCGACAAAATTATTACATTGGGAGCCATGCTGATAGTGACCCAATAATATATAGGAAGCGACAAAATTATTATTATTATTATACAATATTTATATATATTTAATATTTACATATATATATATATATATAGATATTAAGTTATAAAGTCTGGTAAGGAGCAACAGGTTTACAGTAGCTCACGATGGGAGAGATATTAAGTTATAAAGTCTGGTAAGGAGCAACAGGTTTACAGTAGCTCACGATGGGAGAGATATTAAGTTATAAAGTCTGGTAAGGAGCAACAGGTTTACAGTAGCTCACGATGGGAGAGATATTAAGTTATAAAGTCTGGTAAGGAGCAACAGGTTTACAGTAGCTCACGATGGGAGAGATATTAAGTTATAAAGTCTGGTAAGGAGCAACAGGTTTACAGTAGCTCACGATGGGAGAGATATTAAGTTATCCATAAAGTAAGGTATGGTGGATAAATCTCATGGTGGGAGGGATTATAAGTTAATCAAAAAGTAAGGTACGGTGGCTAGATCTCATGATGTGAGGGATTCTAAGTTATCCATAAAGTAAGGTATGGTGGATATATATCATGATGTGAGGGATTCTAAGTTATCCATAGAGTAAGGTAAGGTGGCTGGATCTCATGATGTGAGGGATTATAAGTTATCCATAAAGTAAGGCACGGTGGCTAGATCTCATGATGTGAGGGATTCTAAGTTATCCATAAAGTAAGGTATGGTGGATATATATCATGATGTGAGGGATTCTAAGTTATCCATAAAGTAAGGTAAGGTGGCTGGATCTCAAGGTGGGAGGGATTCTAAGTTATTCATAAAGTAAGGTAAGGTGGCCAGATCTATTGGTGGGAGGGATTCTTGATTGGCAAACACTTATTCCGGGGGAGGTTTTTGTTTTTTGTGGACCCTCTTCTTCGTCATGTTTAGCCCCATTAGTTTTTAAGCTTTAAGATGTTTGCCCCATTAGCTTGGCGATAATAAGACCTTTTGCCCCAATTATTTACCAATACTAAGAACTTTCGGGTCATTTAGGTCTTGATTTTTCATATATACAGTACTGTATATATAATATATATATATATATATATATATATATATATATATTATATATACAGTATATTATATATACAGTGTATAGACTGTATATATATATATATATATATATATATAACATATATATATATATATATATATATATATATATACAGTATATATATATATATATATATATACAGTATATATATATATATATATATATACAATAAATGAAACTATAGGGCGTGGTTTTATTAAGCCCGGCGTCAGCGATCGTGACCCTCCAACATCGTAACTAAAAAGGAATGAGAACAATTAAGTTGACATATCTATCCTTTGGGAAGAGTCGACCAAGAAATAGGTGTACAGTAGAAATATACAACCTGCTTGCTGAAGATCCTTTTCAGTAAAGGGGGGGTTTTTGTATTTTTTTTCCTCACACCCTTCTCCTTCATGTTAGCCCCATTAGTTTTTGAGATTTTAAGACGTTTGCCTCATTTGTTTGACGAATTTAAGACCTTTCGACCCTATTTCTTTGCAAATATTTAGACCTTTCGTACCATTTAGGGGTCGATTTTTCCCTGGCGAGCAAAATGCAGCCTGTGATTAGGGAGAAATTGGCCTTGGCCGGGACATTTTCTGCCGAACAATTTACAAATTTATCTCGATAACAGGGTTTTGAGGATTGTATTTTAAGGTTGATAGATGTCTAGGGAGTAAATTAACCCCCTCCCACAGACACACACACCTCTTAAAAGGATCAAGTTTACTGTCAAGTTCACTTGGGGCAGGGTATAACACCTGGTGAGAATAATGATACCCTAGTTAACTTTAAGATCAGGAATTGGATTTGAAAGGTATGGTTCAGTAGATTTTCTATTGATTATTGCATTCTTGTCTTATTATCCTACTCGATTTGCATTTAGGTTAAATCAATTTGTGAGGATATTGCAAATTCTCTTAACCCAATTATGTCGAGATCAATAGTTATGATAACATTGTATTCCATATTGGTTTATGATAAACTATTAGTTGAATAACAAGATAAACATAATTATATAATCACGGGAAATATGGGTTAATTGTCTTATGATTAGCACATAATGGCATTATTATTTATCAACTACTCATTATATAATAACCATCCATGAGTTGGCTTTATATATGCAGCATATTGATTTGTTTAAATATTGTAAGTATAGTGCATACTTAGTGCAAGCTCATGACCTAGGCGTTGTGCTTATGTAGTTAACATATAGAAGGATCCTTGATTAAGTTAGGACTTCAGGATTTTCAATTATAATATCCAAGGTACATTAACATAACATGACATCACGCAGAAAAGTCACTGGAAGCAAGGCGAGGGACAGAGGAAGTGGTAGGTGGTGAAGAAGTGAATATTAGTAGAAGATATTGGAGCTTGGGTCTGACATAACCAGCGTGGGTAGCTTTACTTGTGTAGTAGATATTGGAGTTTGGGTCTGACATAACCAGCGTGGGTAGCTTTACTTGTGTAGAAGATATTGGAGCTTGGGTCTGACATAACCAGCGTGGGTAGCTTTACTTGTGTAGTAGTTACATTGATAACATGAGAAGCTTATAATCTATGACTATGATGAATTCGGGGCCTAAAGGTAACACCACAAACTCCTGCAATGAAAAGTTATTTTGTTTTAGATAATGTTATGACCTGGTGAGCTATAATAGCTAATTCAAGAATTATAACGTACTAGCTTAGTAAGCTAATATAGACGAGTCATGATCATTCAGATGCGAGTAAGCTAAACAGATTAGGTGAGGTACGAATCAATGAACACTAAGCATTTCTATAGAACATTAATGATAGTTATGTCAATATATCGTATACTCCAGACTATCCATTTATATAATTGCACATGAATTTTGTTGAATTAACCTTAAACCAGTACTAAGAACCATTCTCACTTACCGTGGTAATGGTTGCTTAGACTACCAGACATGTGACATACCTTGACCATTGTGTGTGTATGTGATATCTATGGTGCATAACGTGGATTACAGGAAACGTGACTTTCAGCTTCCTTCACTGAAAAAATTATACAGAGAAATCACTCTCTACTTGGCTATGGCCAGGACAATACAGCCTTTACATTACTTTCCCTGAACACTTCACTTGAGTCACTTTTTATGGAGCCAAAGTCATACATTACCTATAGATAACATAGCCATATATTTACATATACTGTATATAATGTACATATAATACACATGCTACCTAATACCAATTCACTTACATGAATATAATAAGGAAACTCTAAATGTTATTCAATATCCTTATATGCGACAATAATGACTTTACTACTTATCAAACATGTTATCTGAAGGTCAAACATACATTAATGATTTATATATATACAGTATATATATCTATTATCTATCTAAATGCTCAGGCCCAATCCCCACTTTTCCTATTTTTTGTTTCCTCTATCTTATGATTTTGTTTTTTTCTTGGGGGTGGCCGACTCAAGACAGAGTAAGAACAGGAAAACACAAAACACAAGACAAAACAGCGAACAAACACAGACAATATTTAAAACACAAAATTCACACACATCTAGGTCACCCAGGAGAATACCCATATATATATATATATATATATATATATATATATATATATATATATATATATATACTGTATACCAGTATACTCTGTATATGAATAAAGTTGCAATAGTTTTCAGTTCTATTTTATAATAATTATTGTACTCATTCTCCATAATCCTATAAGTAGAAACTTCGAGTTTACTTCTATAGGTTTAATTTCATGTGGTTGTACACATTTTCGCGTTTTTATTTGTAAAACATTCCTTTGTATGATATATTATGGTTCTGTATGTCACGGTCACTGTAGTTTTAAAATGTTGACAATATTGCATATGTCTTTCGTGTTCTTAGTATACACTATGGCTATTATTTATAAATATTTCGTAATATTTTCTTTATATCTGTATAGCCTTCAGCTACGTTCCTTTGAGTGTTGGGGCTTGTACTGAATGGTTAACACATAATTCCAAACAAAACATATTTTATAATAATAGTGATCCTTTGTTTCAAAATATTTGTTATGATGAACACCGAACGTTAATATACGATACATCTCTTAACTCTTTATATTCCTTCATCCACAACCCCCACACATCATATCACTCTATAGAAGGATTATGTAAACCTCACATAATACTGAAAGGAATATGAAGCTTCAGGTATCCACAGAAAACTGTGTAATGAAAAGAGAAAACTGCAATTTTGATGGGATACTAAAACAAAAATTATATACGAAAATAAAAGCCAATCACCACTCCCTTGTAGCCATGAAACTCTTGGTATTCATTCGTCTACATTAAACAATAGCAAGAAGAGGCTAAATCAAGATAATGCTCTTTTGAACACACGAACTATGAGCGATAATATAAACAGGCCACAACACCCGCATACATATACACACACACACACACACACACACACACACACGATGACCGACTCTACCCAATGCCTGGCCTAGCACACACACACACACACACACACACAGACACACACTCGGTGCCCTGGCGCGATTAGCTTAGCATCTCTAAACTGAACCAGCTGATACAGAGACCCTCATCCTTCCAGTTATATTATAACCTGAACTATGATTTGATATAACAGACATATTTATGTGAACGTGGTGTAATTGATTTGTGTATAATATATTGTGAGTGAAAATTTGATAATAGTGTTGAGCAAACCTGTGAATGAAGCTGCTACACAAGAAGTAAGAGGAACGTTTAAGGCGCCAGTATTTATCTGCAAACGTTAAAACTTCTACTATCAATTTTGACGATAGAAATAGATCAACTGAATCAAGTACTAACATTGATTGGACCATCGAGTGATCTGCAGCGAAGTTCCTCATCTCGTCTTCAGTGGTAAGTAAATATAATTAGTTGTTCATATCAATGCTTAACAGTTCAGTTTAGGTCGTCGGGAGACCCGCAAAGGGCTGTTCTAGAGCAGTATGATGTGTGTGAATTGTAGGGACAGGATTATGATGGGAAGATTAATAGTTCATATGCCATACTTCAGTATAAGATATACTGTATATAACCTTGAATTACGTTTGTAATTATTTATTACAGTATGTAACTGGCCCATTAACTAACCTAGAATGTTACCTTTCGGAGTAGGAATAATACAAAATATAGCCCAAACAATATTCTATGACGAGGCAGTTAGTATACCTTGTCGGTTGTATAGCTAAGATAATATTGTGTTAGTCGATAGTTTTATGACAATTAACCCTCTGAGTACCATCGACGTGTGTTATCTTATATTCTAGCTTTATTTAGACGATTATTTATCCCCTTGTATAGGATCTGTGATAGTTAAAAGGGTTGGTTGAGATAGTCTGAAGCCTTATTATTGCTAGAGGACCTTCCCAATCTGAATAAACTCGTCTAATAGTTGCCACAATAAACAAAATACGTCACCGGTACTGTAAGGGTTAAGTCTACATTTTCTAGTTGAGTTGATTTTGGTTTGATTCATTTTTTTTTTTTTTTTTAATAATCACACTGTTGTTTCTATAATTTGTTTACAGCTAACGGTAAATTGTCATGGCTCCATCTAATTACTGATCTATTACCATGTGTTTTATATCCATATATGTTGTTTATCATGAATACATAACATTAACATGATACAGGCACACAGCAGGTTCTAAATTATCCAATAAATATCGATAAAATACAGTAGCAGCAGAGATTAGGGTGAAAATGAATCGATTATACTCAGCTGATACAAACATTTGGGAAATAATCATCATAATATAGACTGGATAAAACAGTATATTCTTACTGTAAGCATTACACTCATCTATAAACAGTATATTCTTACTGTAAGCATTACACTCATCTTAGCATTTGTGATACATTCTTCAATAGACTGTCATGTATGATGGTGGGTGTAGTTCATTATTTCCTGTATATTGACTGTTTATACATTTTTATAACTATACTGTAAGTTGTGTTTATTGTTTAGCGAACAAGGACCTGATTATTTGAATATATCACAAAAGGAAAATATTGGGTCGAGAGGAGTTTTGGATAAAACTGATAAAACTAATATTATAGATAAAATCAGCGCCAGATGAAACGCTACAAATAAAATCTGAATGTAGACTACTGCTGGGCAGATGCTAACTCATGAGATACAAAAAATACTAGGCGCAAATGAAAAAAAAAAAAAAAAAAAAAAAACTATAAACAAACTCTGGGTATTGAAAAAAAGAAGACATCGACTCCAGTCTTAACTGTAGAGGTGGCTGGGGGCAGCCAGAGAAGGCTATTGTTCTCAATATTAAGCCTTTGAGTACCAGCGACGTGTGTTATCATATATTTTAGCTACATTTAGACGATTTTATGCAGTTTAGGAAGAATCGTCTAAATATACCAAGAATAACATTAAATAGACGTGGCTGGTACTCAAAGGGTTAAGGGGGTAGTGCTTGGTTTTTGGTCTATATATTTATTTATATATGTATTTTTGAGTTTCCTCGCTAGACCTCCATCAAGCTTAGAACCCCCCCCCCCCCCTAGACCCCCTTTCAAGATAAATGTGTAAAGTTTTCGGTAGAACAAAATGTCCAGGCCAAAGGCCGGTTCCTTCTAAAATTAGAGGCTCATTATCGCTCGCCAGGACAAAATCGACACCTAAAGGTCACGAAAAGCCTTAATATTGACAACAAAATGAGGCGAAAGGTCTCAAAAACCTCAAACTAACGGAACAAACGTATTAAAACCTCAAAACTAATATGCTAAATATGAGGGAGAAGGGGGTCAGAAAAAAGTGAGTACTATCCCCTTCAAGAGATTACAGAAGATATGTTGCAATTTTGAGATAAAAACTGCTGAATATTCCAGCAGAAAGAGATGCAGACTATTATGAACAAAAACGAATATGTACTATATGTATTAAACAGGAGGATTACATTAATACATATGTAATCTAAATTTTGGTAGAAATTAAAGAGATACAAAGGAAACAAATGCATGTGGTCATTAGAAACTAAGGAATTTGCTGATCTAAATGAGGGTAATGGAAAAATCTGACACAAGAGATAATGTTGAAGAGAAGTAAGTAATAGGGACTGTAATAGAGCATAATGCAACGTCAGAGAACGAACAATGTAGAGATAAATATAAACCAGAAAGCATATAAGAAAATCCAAACTATTATATTAAAGACGAAACATGTAGAGAAACTCGAGAACAAGTCTATTAATGGAAATATACATAATAATATATAAATAAATAAAAAATGACATAGCATCAGAGTAAAAATGCCGATAAGTAGATAAGAGATAACAATAAAGATCTTTGCCTAAGTGGAAATTAAAATAGTGTTTATACAAATGCCGATAAGTAGATAAGAGATAACAATAAAGATCTTTGCCTAAGTGGAAATTAAAATAGTGTTTATACAAATGGGGAATCTCGAAGACTGAAGATATATTTAAATACACATCTGAAAAATTAAACAAGAAGTATTTTAATAAAAAGGCATGAAGGGAATGAGAGAGAAGAAGGAAAGCCTTGCAGATTGTGAACATACGAGGAGAATATGAAAAAGAGAATCAGAACAAGAGTACTATATTATAATTATATGTGCTGACAGAACAAGAGTACTATATTATAATTATATGTGCTGACAGAACAAGAGTACTATATTATAATTATATGTGCTGACAGAATAAGAGTACTATATTATAATTATATGTGCTGATAGAACAAGAGTACTATATTATAATTATATGTGCTGACAGAATAAGAGTACTATATTATAATTATATGTGCTGACAGAACAAGAGTACTATATTATAATTATATGTGCTGTCAGAACAAGAGTACTATATTATAATTATATGTGCTGACAGAACAAGAGTACTATATTATAATTATATGTGCTGTCAGAACAAGAGTACTATATTATAATTATATGTGCTGACAGAACAAGAGTACTATATTATAATTATATGTGCTGTCAGAACAAGAGTACTATATTATCATTATATGTGCTGACAGAACAAGAGTACTATATTATAATTATATGTGCTGACAGAACAAGAGTACTATATTATAATTATATGTGCTGACAGAACAAGAGTACTATTATAATTATATGTGCTGACAGAACAAGAGTACTATATTATAATTATATGTGCTGACAGAACAAGAGTACTATATTATAATTATATGTGCTGACAGAACAAGAGTACTATATTATAATTATATGTGCTGACAGAAAATGAAAGAAAGGGGAGAACAATGGAGGAAAGGAGGCTTGAAGGAGAAGGCATAGAGATAGATAGATAGATAGAGATATATATATATATATATATATATATATATATATATATATATAGAGAGAGAGAGAGAGAGAGAGAGAGAGAGCTAGAAGGAATACAAAAAGTGTGTATGGAGGCTGCTGAATAAGATCAACATTCAACCAACCTGTCCCTCCCGAGGCTTTACCCTATCTCCACCCGCGTACCGTTATTCCCTACTTAACCGATTCCTTGGGGGTGGAGAGAGCGAGAGAGAGAGAGAGAGAGAGAGAGAACAGGGAATACAAAACAAAAACAATGGAAGAGATAAATCGACATATAGTTAGATGAGAAAGAGATACAGACAGATATAGATAGATAGATAGACAGATAGAGAGAGAGAGAGAAAGAGTGAGAGAGTATGAGGAGTGTGAAGGTGCGCTACATGAAGACAGGTAGACAGAAGTAGTCAACATACGTGATTTAGGGGCACATACAAAAGCAACCAACACTATATCTCACACTCCCCACAAGACCGGGATGTAGCATATCTAGCTTTCCTACATGACAGCGACACATAAGGTATAACAGTACTTCAAGGCTTAAGGGGGGTGACCTGCCTTTTCTCTCTCTTTCGCTGGGTTGTATCCATTCGGCCCCATTCAGCCTACTGTTTTAAGACGTTTATCCCCATCCAGGTGTTGATTTCTTCCTGGCAAGTGATAGCGAGCCAGCATTGTATGAAGAAATCCGGCTTCGCCGGAGACATTTTTCTATCGAAATAGGTACAAATTTAGCCTGTTCTCAAAAATATTTTTTTAAATATGCTGGCTCGCTACCGCTCGCCAGGAAAAATTTGACTTCTGGACGAGGATAAACGTCTTAAAACAGTAGGCTGAATTAGGCCGAATGGATACAAGCCAGAGAGAGAAAGGTGGGCCCCCTTAACCCACCCACCACTCCCTTCAATTACAGAAAATGACGAGAATCGTACATGAATCGTTATGCAGTATGAACAAATTGCCTTTGAATTATAAGGTGTGGTGAAGAGAAGAAGCGAGATATGTGGCAGGTGAGAAGAAGCGAGATATGTGGCAGGTGAGAAGAATAGAGATATGTGGCAGGTGAGAAGAAGAGAACGAATGATAACTTAATCCTCCTCTCTTCTGCTATCTTTATCCTGGTCTACAACTGTTTTTTTTTTTTAATCGTACCTTCAAATTCTTCCGTACTCCTTTAAACCCTTTGAGGATCATGACGCGTTTTGACAGTGTATTCTGGCTCTCATTAGACGATTTGACAGTGTATTCTGGCTCTCATTAGACGTTTTGACAGTGTATTCTGGCTCTCATTAGACGTTTTGACAGTGTATTCTGGCTCTCATTAGACGATTTTATTCAGCTTTTCCCTTTCCCTTTAGGTAGTTGCAACTCCTTTATTTATTCAGAAAAAATGAAGTAGATGTATCAGTTATGAATAAGTTATAAATAATTGGTCGAATAAGCAGTAATTGATATTTGGAACATCCGAGTTTGTGTTGTAGGAACAAGCCCGAAACTATCCGACTGAATAATTCCTCTGACCTCTGCCTGCCTTCGGAATAAATTTGTAAATATTTTGGTTGAAAATGTCCCGGTCGAAGGCCTGTTCCTCGTAAATTTCAGGATCCCTATCGGTTACCAAGAGAGATTTTACACCTAAATGACACGAAAGGTCTTAAGAATGACAAAAAAATGGGCCGAAAGGCCTTTAAATCGCCCAATTAATGGGGCGAATGTCTTTTAATCTCAAGACTAATGAGACAAAAAAACAAAAAAATCTTCTCTGAATCAAAGTTATCTCAAAACTAATGAGACTAAGCAAAAAGGAGAAGGGAGTCCAATAACAAAAAAACAAAAATCTTCTCTGAATCAAAGTGTTTCCCTTCCCTTGCAGATGGCGTTGTGGTTGCAGATGGTGGTAGTGGTGGAGGTGACGTTGGTGCTGGGGGTTATAGGTCACGTGGAGGAGGTGGAGGTGGTGGGGTGGCAGGAGGACAACAAGGGCACCCAACCTCCTCACTCCCTATTGCCCCTAGCTGCTGAGAGAGGGGGTAAGGAGGGCACTCACCTCCCCCTTGACCACTCCTCCACCCTCCAGGAACTAGGGGAGGCTGAGGGGCGTGGGGAGGACACCTGGAGGCCTGGGAGGAGGGTCAAACGCTTCCTGTTTAATGTAGCGTGAGTAGTGCACTGGGATAATTGCAATAACTGAGTTTTAAAAAGAAAGAAAAACAAAATATATCAATTATACAATGTATATATATATATATGTATATATACAGCATATATATACATATATATACAGTATATATATATATATATATGTATATATATATATATATATATATATATATATATATATGTGTGTGTAGTACAAGAGTTAGGAGATAGAGGAATGAATGGAGAATGCTAGTGAGTAGAGGAGTGAAAACGCGGTCGTTTGGGAGAAGGGGTCGGGCGCCAGTTGGACTAAATATTAGTCCGTCAGGCGGCTGGCCCGTGGAGCCGGTATATATGCAGGGCATGCCTGGATGCATGGTGGGTGGGCACTGTGGCATGCTCCGCTACATGTCTGCCTGCCAGTACTGAGACCGGAACTTCTCCGGGAGGTCATTGCCCGGGGGAGTGCTGGAGTGCCCTTGGTGATCATTGGTGTCTGGGTTTTCTCCTGGTCGACCGAGATGTGTGTGAATTTGAGTTTGTTTGTGTTTTTCATTGTGTTGTGTTGTCCCTGTTCGGGCTCTGTCTCGAGTCGGCCACCTCCAACTAAAAAAAAGAAAAGAAAAAAACAAAAAATATATGTATATATATATATATATTCCGGTGCTATTCCTCCCTCTCCGCCCTCCTCTCTCTTTCTTATGCCTAATATCCTAATCTCTTCTAAAGATGTACTTTCTACCCTCTCTGGGCTTAACACTAATAAGGCGTACGGTCCCGGATGGTGTTCCTCCTGTTGTTCTCAAAAACTGTGCTTCCGTACTGACTCCCTGCCTAGGCAAACTCTTTCGTCTCTGTCTATCCTCTAACGTCTTCCCTTCATGCTGGAAGTTTGCTCACATTCAACCTGTCCCAAAGAAGGGTGACCGCTCTCAACCCTCCAACTATCGTCCAATTGCTCTCATTTCTTGTTTTTCTAAAGTTTTTGAAACTATTCTTGCTTCCAAATTTCTTAAGCATTTCTCTTCTCATAATCTGCTCTCAGATTGCCAGTATGGCTTCCTTAAGGGTCGCTCTACTGGTGATCTTCTTTCATACCTTACTAACTCTTGGTCATCCTCCTTTCGGGACTTCGGTGAGACTTTTTCTATTGCACTAGACATATCGAAAGCCTTCGATAGAGTCTGGCATAAATCTTTAATTTCTAAACTACCCTCCTTCGGTTTCTATCCCTCCATCTGTGCCTTTGTCTCTAATTTCCTTTCCGGCCGTTCCATAGCCGCGGTTGTGGTCAGCCATTGTTCACTTCCTCACCCTATAAACTCTGGTGTTCCTCAGGGCTCTGTCCTATCTCCTATTCTATTTCTAATTTTTATAAATGATCTCCTTAACTGTACCTTAATTCCCATCCATTCATACGCAGACGACTCAACCTTACACTACTCCATTACTTTTTCAGAACGCCCCAACCAGCAATCCCTCAACGACAAACGTAATGAAGCCATAGAACTCTTAAATTTATCTTAAATACTATTTCCAATTGGGGCAGAGAAAACCTTGTTAACTTTCATGCTTCCAAAACCCAATTTCTCCAGCTATCTACCCGTCAGGATCTCCCAGCGGACTATCCCTTATTCTTCAACAATACAAAATTCAACCCTTCATCTTCTCTCAATATTCTTGGTGTCTCTTTTTCTTCTGCCTTCATTTGGAAGGACCATATTACCAGTCTTGCTAAGGCAGCCTCCCAGAAGCTGGGTGTGCTCAACCGCCTTAGGGGGTTCTTTTCCCCTGCTCAGCTTCTTGCTCTGTACAGGGGCATAGTGCGCCCTTGTATTGAATATTGTTCACATGTGTGGGGAGGTTCCTCTCACACCGCTCTCCTAGACAAGGTTGAAAGGAAGGCCTTTCGTATCATTAATTCCCGTCCACTCACCAACTCTCTGCAATCTCTCTCTCTCTCCGCCGCAATGTTGCATCTCTCTCGCTATTCTATCGCTACTATAATAATCAGTGTTCCTCAGAGCTATCCCAGTGCATACCACCTCCTTTACGTAGGGCACGTGGTACCCGTCTTGCAACTCAATCCCACCCCTACTCTGTGCAACTCTCCAACCCAAGAGTGAAACGTTACTCTCAAACTTTCTTCTACTCAACAGCTGAGCTCTGGAACTCTCTCCCAGAATCAGTCTTTCCCGCTTCCTATGACTTAAATTGCTTCAAACTCCGTGTGTCCAGGCATTTTGGCTCGAACGTCCCTTGATTGTGGCCCTGTCACTCTTTCAACTATGGGGGAGGCACTCGCTATAGGCAGTTATGCCTTTTGCCTCCCTCAATCACATAGACAAAAAATAAAAAATAAAATAAAATATATTTACATTTATATATATATATATATAATTATATATATTTATATATATATATATATATATATATATATATATATATATATATATATATATACCTGTATATAGATACAGTATATGTATATATATTTTCATTATATCTATTTGTTATATTTTATTTTTAGAGGCGGGGGAGTAAGCCCGGTGACCCAGATGTACAGCCTGCTGTCAGTGACCGTGTTCGCCTCCTTCGTGGCCTTCATGATATACAACTATGTTAGCAAGAGCAGCACCTCTTCAGGCGGAAGTCGTGCCAGTGAGGGACCTTTCGTTGACCCCTTCTCCCCACCCGTACATAGGATCATACAGGAGGTCTTCAGGGCTATTATTGCTTATTCGGACATAGAGCTAGATCATCCGGGCCACGATGAGCAACACTGAATCTTTAACAGTTTGATCATCCAAATACGAAAGAATACAGAAATATCCTGTATAATATTTTTGTTTACAGCTAGATACTACCGGACATGGCGCAGTTAAACGTACACTACAAGGGACTTTTATATTGCCCCTCTCCCCGCCTGGGTATAATATTCTGCAGGGAATATTCAGGGCTATTATCGTGTATTCGGATCTAAAGGTCGATCATCCGGCATGAACTGTTAGATAACCAGTAGACCATGACAGGGGGATAATGGGAAATAATTTAGGAAAACTAACATAAGTGATTCGAATAGTTTGATCATCCAAATAAGAACAAATACAAACAGGCCATATACAGTATATATATATTCTTTACGTCTATATATTCGTTACAGCTACATAATCCGGCTTAATAATAAGGCTATATAATCATGGATATACTGTATATATAAGAGGGGATGGAGGAGTTGATGTAGGAGGTACTGGAATTGCGAGGGCTTTGGGACGAATTGGGGAACAACTAGGTTGATTGTAGGGAGGTACTGGTACAATAAGATAAACTACAATGTAACTAGAATAAGATAGATTGTACACCACTTTGTAACTGTCACCTTAATAATAATTGCGAGGGCTTTTATGACCCATTCTCCTTGCCCGTACAAAGGTCCTGCAGGGAATAATTAGAGATATTATTACCTACTCGGATTTAGAGCTTGACTATCCGAGGTACCAACACTAGCATACACCATATACAAAGATAGATAATGAGGACTACCATACACAAAGATTGATAATCCCAAACATGAGGGCTACATCACACGACCCTGGACAGATCTACATATAGAACCTAAAGATTAACATATGGTACTTGAACAGCTATATATCGAAGTAAGAAAGGCTACTGGTTAACCCTTTACACCGGTCTTACAGCTTGGTCATCCAGGGCTAGGTTATATAAAGAGAGGGTAGGAATTACGGCGGCTTCCTTGATTCCTTCTCTACACTTTTCCACGGATTCCTGTAGGACCTCTTGAAGCTTCACTGTAAAATAAATATGAGTAAAATAAACAGTAGAAGACATTAAACTACCATTATCGAAAATCCTATTAAAGATTACGGTTAATTGGCTGTAACTTGTCTTTAGGTTACCACTTCAAGACTATAAGTACTGTAAATAGTAATATCGACTTTATATTTAGCTTGTGACCGTTGCTATTACGGTAATATATTAACAATTGTACTTCCCTATTAGCTATGGCCGTATAAACAGCTGAGCATTGTTAACAGTTTACTCCGACATAGAGCTAGAACATCCGGAACAAGATTAGCATATGCTACTTAACTTTTAAGGGGACGTTTATTTAATTTATATATTATTATTTTTCATTATTACATGTAATATATAGTTGTTTTAGGCTGCTCCCTAGACCTCTATCAAGCTTACATTAAAAATACCACAATGACCCCCCCTTTAAAATAAATTAATACATTTTGTTGGTAGAAATTTTTCCCGGCGGAATTAGATCGATTCCTCCTAAAGTACAGGCTCGCTATAGCTTGACTCCTAAATAGGGCGGGTTTTAAAATCGCCAAACTAATGGGGCAAGCGTCTTCAAACTTCATAACTAATGGGGCAAGCGTCTTCAAACTTCATAACTAATGGGGCAAGCGTCTTCAAACTTCATAACTAATGGGGCAAGCGTCTTCAAACTTCATAACTAATGGGGCAAGCGTCTTCAAACTTCATAACTAATGGGGCAAGCGTCTTCAAACTTCATTACTAATGGGGCAAGCGTCTTCAAACTTCATAACTAATAGGGCAAGCGTCATCAAACTTCATAACTAATGGGGCAAGCGTCTTCAAACTTGATAACTAATGGGGCAAGCGTCTTCAAACTTTATAACTAATGGGGCAAGCGTCTTCAAACTTGATAACTAATGGGGCAAGCGTCTTCAAACTTCATAACTAATGGGGCAAGCGTCTTCAAACTTCATAACTAATGGGGCAAGCGTCTTCAAACTTCATAACTAATGGGGCAAGCGTCTTCAAACTTCATAACTAATGGGGCAAGCGTCTTCAAACTTCATAACTAATGGGGCAAGCGTCTTCAAACTTCATAACTAATGGGGCAAGCGTCTTCAAACTTCATAACTAATGGGGCAAGCGTCTTCAAACTTCATAACTAATGGGGCAAGCGTCTTCAAACTTCATAACTAATGGGGCAAGCGTCTTCAAACTTCATAACTAATGGTACTAAACATGACGGACAAAAAGGTCCAGACAAACAAACTTCCCCACAAGTTATTCGGGATAGGAAAATGATATAAGACGACTATTGTTCCTTACTACGAACAGACAGTTAGATCACCCATAATGAACAGGGCATTAACGTGGGGCATTGGACAGTTATATAATTCGAAGTAAGAGGGCTACCAGATCTCCCCCATTTGTTTTCTTTTTTCTATTATCCAACTACTCCCTCTCGGGCATAGGCTGAGAGCCAGTACATTCAACCGTACATTGAACCCACGGCTACACATATTCATACACTCACGTATATGTTTTTAGGTTGGCTTTGACAAGAGGCATTAGTAGTAATTTATCACCTTTAATCATTAATTTAGGGATATATTGAGTGCAGACTTAGAAGGAGCATCAATAGGTATATATTACTTTTTGTGAGCGGCTATTTAAAGGGGCATTATACTATATATATATATATATATACAGTACATAACCACATTGATTTCAATTAAATGGTGAATAATTTGTATTTAAAAAAAATTTTGACAATGATCTTAATCTTTTCAGTATGGATGACGTTCCTTTCATTCTTCATGGGACTATCATTAGACGAACTTGTACAGAGTAGAATATCATCTCATTGTCAACAGGGTCTACACCTCCAAGATCCCGCTTCAAGATAAATGTGTACATTTTTCGGTAGAGAAATGTCCTTGCCAAAGGCCGGAGAATTACAGGCTCACTATAGCTCGCCCCAAAAAATCAACATCTAAATAGCACGGAAGGTCTTAATATTGCCAAAGCAATGGGGCGAAAGGTCATAAAATCGCCAAACGAATTGGGCGAACGTCATAATATATCAAAACTAATGTAGCTAAACATGAGGAAAACAAATAATTTATTACGGATTTATATGAACGCCTTCACCGATAACTTTCCGTCGTGTTTGTGCTGGCAACTTGTGAAATACTCTTATTTAGTGTCATGTAAGCTAGGTTACTATGAGCCTAACTGTAGATACTAGGCTCAACTGTCTCAGCAGGTTGACATTATGATAACCTGTCCTTAATCTCATTCTCTTAGTATTATAGAGCTATAAGGACACGGTTCTTGCATTATTATTATTATTAGTAGTAGTAGTAAAGTTATTATTAAATATATATATGGTAAGCTCTCCTCTAAACTGGATAAAATAAGCTGGATGTAGAATGAAGAACAAAAGTACCATCACTTAGTTAACAGAGCTAAGCATAGTCTACAGGTGCCTAATTTGTCGTACATTTAAAACAAATGACTAGGTTTCTGTTAATTTAAGTGTTATTATCTCACCAATGAGTGCAATCCTCGCATGGTTGATTTCCAAGACAAAAGTTTACCGAAGTTAACTAGATAAGGATACAAAAAGAAAGTACATAAAAGGTTGTTTTTAATTAAAGATTTCTTCAACTTAATAAAGCTTATTTTTGTCTTATTTTTCGACAATGACAAATGTATACTAGCTTATTTACAATATACGTAGTGTTTTCCTTGTAAAAAGAGTAATACAATAGTTGTGCTTAGTTTTTATTAGATATCCAATTTATTTAAAAGAACTATGTAAATGTATAAACACTCGTAATTAATGATGATTATTACCATATAGTTATATTTAGATAATTGCTTTACTATTTTATGTATTACCTACTATTATTCTTCCATTGAATAATTACTGATATTTAATTAAATGTATATTATATTTATTGCAATAAACAAGTAATTACTTTATTGAATATTTGTTCTTCCTCCTACTTTTCGTATCCCAAAAGAACGATACTTCATTTGATATTCTTGGGAGAACAGAATATTGAATGAGTGCGTGGAAATGATGACAAGATGTGAATATAGGAAAGTCATATTTAAATAATTAGGATTGACAGAAAATCAAATACCTTTTTTGGACAAGCGTGACACATTTGAAATAATTAATTATTTAAGGTAGCGTATGTGTGTGTGTGTGTGTTTGAGCTCATATCAGTAATAAAAGAATTACAAAGGCAAGAAAATAGCAACGGATTTTATAGACCAACGTGTTTGTTTGTGTGTGTGTGTGTGTGTGTGTGTGTATGTATGTGTATTCAATATGCATATAGATGTGTGTGTGTGTTTCGGTCTGTGCCTCGATTGCATGTTTCTGTGTGTATTCATATTTACGTCTGTGCATTTATGTATGTGCGAATCTGTGTGTGTGTTTATAATTATGTATGAATCTGTGTGTGTTGTTATCAGTAATTCAGTGAACATCATAGAGTACTTATTGCATAGGTTAAGTTAAATAACAATATAATTACAAACCTGTAGGACCAGAATAACAAAGCCGGCTTCAATGCAAACAAAGGAAACCGTAATCTGTCAACAATGGTGTACTGCATCATACACACACACACACACACACACACTCTCTCTCTCTCTCTTCAGTAATACATGCTATGCTTGGGAATATATATAGGATATAATATGACTACTCCTATATTTTACTTGAAGGGAATTAGTATATTTAAGAGGCAGCTGTACACTAGAGGTTGAATCAATGTCATTCTCAGGGTCTTTTATTCCCGTGTCAGGTATAGCAACTTCCTACTTAAGCATTCTTTGGATCTCCAGGCTTTGTTCGCGTGAGACAGAACTGATCTTTGGAGTTTTCTATCACCTCCCAGGGGGTGGAGGAGAGTGGTAGAGAAAGGTATGAGCACAATTTTAGACACTTAGACAGAGGGCTGCGAGCTGTTAGGACTGGTGGAGATATTCATCCTTATATGGGGAATACTCGTTTATATACTTAACCCAAGGAGCACGATAATGGGGTTTTGACATATGATGTTGTATGTGCAATTAAGCCCTTCGATTCTGACAGAATTTGTTATATATACCATATAAAGCATTATTTCTTCTCCATGTGTGTTTATTTGAATTATATGATGAACATATGAACATTGAAGAGTGATAAAAGAAGTGGGAACAGCAATTGGGTGGTATAAAATGTATATTTTCGCCGCCCGGTCATATTTTTTTGTCGGCCGGCCGAGAAACATACATCTTTCATCTGCAACGTCTGACAATGTACTGAGCTGCCCGAGAGAGATCTCACACTTCTAAAAGGTCTCTAGATGACTCAACCCTGCCTCCGAGCCCACCTGACTATAATTGGCGCGGAAAATAATCGATAAATTAGGAGGGGAGAAGAGGGGGGAAAAAGGTGGGGAAGGAGGGGAAAGGGGGATTGGAACACATGTGGATGAGTGGTAGGAAGTAATAGAAGGGAATTATTTCACCTATTCACATACTCCTTTGTTTTGAGATCCCCTGGGGCATTTTGGAATGTTTTTTTCGTGGTCTTGCTTCCTTGAGGCCTATCACGTACACTATAAAGATACTTTTGTGAGGCTTAACGAGCTTCTCGGGTTAAACTACTTATCTTCTACTTATCATGATTTGTTTCTGCAACATTTACTTTGTTCCTGAATAAAGATCTTATTAATTTCCCATTACCTATAGGTATCAACATTATATATATGGTAACTAGGGATACGATGGCAGTATTTCCCATTACCTATATTTCCCATTACCTATAGGTATCAACATTATATATATGGTAACTAGGGATACGATGGCAGTATTTCCCATTACCTATAGGTATCAACATTATATATATGGTAACTAGGGATACGATGGCAGTATTTCCCATTACCTATAGGTATCAACATTATATATATGGTAACTAGGGATACGATGGCAGTATTTCCCATTACCTATAGGTATCAACATTATATATATGGTAACTAGGGATACGATGGCAGTATTTCCCATTACCTATAGGTATCAACATTATATATATGGTAACTAGGGATACGATGGCAGTATTTTACTACTAGATTAAGTAAGAGAAAAGGAGTGTAAACCAGAGTCTACCAGACGAATCTACCAGTTTACAATCAACCAAGAACTATATCTACTTACCCACACTTATTACATTGTACACCTGTACCTTAATTCACTTCTTTTCAAGGTTACACATGATTATTTTGTACCTTACATCAGTTTTACTATTGAAATATATTTTGCACTCTCTGATGCCCTTCTACAACCTTTTATGAACAATACGGTACGTTGCACACTTCGGGACCTGGTTTCTCAAAGATTCCATATGTTATGATTAGGTGAGATTAATTTAATGATATATTATTAAATAAATAGATTATATAACAAAATATATTAACAGCACATGATTTGCCGACCATTCCATAACTTCCTCATACGCAGGATATCTAGACCATTATTAGTGTCAATGCTCAGTTATTAATTGCTTTTGAAGTTTTGAGTATGAACCCTTTCATTACCCTTTTACGTTTATTCTGGCTACTATTAGTCGATTTTATTCAGTTGAAAAACGAGCCTCCAGCAACTAACAGGCTTCGCACTATCTCACTTAACCCTTTTCACTATCACAAATCCGTCTTAAATTGCACAACATTCTCTAAATATAGCTAGCAAAAGATTAAAAAGACGTTGCCGGTACAGAAGTGGTTAAAGGCGCTACAATTACGATGTCAGCATTTAAGATACGATCAGAGGGAGATACAGACTTCGTAAATGTTTTGAGCATCATGCACCTAGACAAAAAATAGAGCGATACAATAGAGGTCAAAACTTCAACTAGTTCTTCCAGTTTACTAGGACGCATATTTACTTTATTCTGGCTAACATTAGATGATTTTGTGTAGCTTTGAAAGACTCTAGAAATATAAGGTGGAAAGTATATATAATTTACTATAAATCAACTATGTAAACTATAAATCAACTATGTAAACTATATATCAACTCTGAGGTTCTTAATTGTTCTTTAGTTGATCAACTTGACCCTGTCTGTAAAATGGCGTTCTAGATTGTATTGTTTGTTAACCCTCGACGTGCTTACATGAAGCTTAAGAAGAACCTCTGGACATCTAGGGTTCATAAGACTCAATTATTTAGTTCTTCTCGTACCGACCTTATTTAAGCTTAATATAATCGTCCAATAAAATTACAGGATAAAAAAAAAAAAAAAAAAAATTGTCATGGTATACTGAAAGGGTTAATTAGCAGGTTATTAGGGTTTTGCACGTTTATCAATGAGTGTGCTGCAGAATCATACATATACATACAGTATATACAAACTAATCCAGAGTATCTCCTTGCTTTGGAACGTAATACCTATGAGATGCTAACTATCTCTCTCTCTACCTCCTCACCCCTGCGACCGGCAACACACACGCACACACACACACACATACATCCCTCAGGTCTCTTACAGTAGTGACCGAGTGAGTGCCTTGGTGTTTGTTCTCTTCTCTCCACCACAACCACCGCAGCCTCCAACATTCACCGCTAGTCCTCTCCACCCCTATCTCCATCACCACGGTCTCCAACACTGCTTTTTATTACTTTCATAAGCTCCACCACCACAGCCTCCAACATTCACCAGTCGTCCTCTCCATCACTATATCCATCACCATTAACAAGATCTCCAACCCCCCACCATCAAGATCTCCAACACTTCTCTTCCTGTCCACCATAACCACCAATACTTTGACTAAGCATCCCTAACATTAATCTTTTCTCACCAGCACAGACTTCACTACCTCTGCCTTTTCTCCAACACTCAATGTTTGCTGTTTTAGCTAACGTCAGTGCCTCGACCCTCCATAGCAACCTCTACAACCTTGATTATATCGCTCTATGTAATCTTCACTACTGTTCTTTCTCACCAGCACAACCTCCATCACCTCCGCTCTTCTTCAACACTATCTCTTTGGCAATCAGTCCCTCATCAACGACAGTTTGAACCACCGCAACAATATCCACCGCGACAAGTTCACCATCAAGGCAATAAAATCTGCACATTAGTTTCACCGCCACAACCTCCGCCAGTGCACTTGGAGGTACACATACTCTCCACCACATCATCAACACAATCACCACCACTACAACTCCTCCAAACGTGCTCAAATAGTCTGAGAGAAGCATCGAGTGTGTGCAGAATCAAGTCGACCACAAGATTGAGATGTGAAGTGTGTTGGTGTGTGACGGAAAACAAACACTGTTAACCCCTTCATTCAAACAATTATTACACTACTTTAATGAAAATACTGCCAGATGGTGTTCCTCAGCTTGGGAAGGAGCTCTAGCCATATCATTGTTAATTAACCTTTAAATCGTCTAGAGGTAAGTGAAATAAAGCACAAATTGCCGTTGTCTGATTGAAGGGGTTAACAAGTCCAGGTGACTCTTAATGTGAACAGTGGAATGTATGTTCACTGAAGAATGATTGATATACAATGTAACAATAGTACTCAAGTGAAACAGTGACTGGAAAAAGGAAGGCTGAACACTAACGAATATAATTGACAATCTGTGTAACTAGAATAATTAGTGTGCTCTTAGAAATGGAAATGAATTCTAGTGAAACTAATTATTCAGTTTTACCTTTATTTCCAGTATTCCAAAAATATTAATAATATAATAATGCCGGATTCGAAAGTAAACTATTCGTGAACATTATCTAGTGCATATAATGTATTACTAATAATATATGCTAGTAAGTGATTCACTCATTTGATATTTCCTGAGCTAGAAAATATAGTTTATTGTCAACCAAGGCTTAATTTGACTAAAAGAGTTACTCGATGAAATTGTAAACCCTTGGCTAGGAAGTATCTCCTAAGCTGACTGCACATCATCTTACATTAATCAGAATACAATTAAATGGCGTCATCCAACTGAATGGACAGGAAACTTTGCGATAAACTATGCAAAATGCCGGGTTGGGGGGTCGAGTGGTTCTCTGGTACGGTGTTGGGTTATAACGGTGAGGAGTAACGGTGGAGGCGTGGTTGACTGCTAACCTAACTCTTGTGACGTCACCATTTACTCACTACACTTTGGATGATGTAAATGTGCTCATTGTGTACTGGAAAATGTTGATGTATTGACCAGCAAATTGATGACGTAATTCATATCGGTGTTCTCAGTAATTGAACAGAAACATCTAGGTAAACAAGGATTGCAGGAAAATCTACTCTCGAAGGTTTATCATGGTAAGTTACATAATGTTTCTGTAAAGTAGTAAGTATTTGAATGATAAATATTTTTTCAGTTCAATAGCATTGTTGAAGTATCTGTTAACATGAATATTACCTATTTAGAGTCGCTAATGTATTAATTGTTGTTTTTATGTTTTCACCTTTGTAATATATTTCCAATTAAACAGGAATATTTAAGAATCTGATACCTTGATGAATACCTCGTTAGACCCATTAATGTGCTGTTCAAGATGCTCACGGGCTCTTTTTCCTAGCATTTTTGTTCTGGAACTCTGATCTGGTAGTTTCTGAATTAAAAACTATTATACGAATAATGCCACTGAAACTAATCTACCGTCAGTCTAGTCGTTGATACCAGAGTGCAAAATATTCCCGAAATATAACTAGATTAAAGTTGCTATGAAAAGTTGCCAATCAAAAGTTGCCGATCAAAAGTTGTCGATAAAAAGTTGCCGATCAAAAGTTGTCTATCAAAAGTTGGCTATCAAAAGTAGTCTATCAAAAGTTACCGTTCAAAAGTTGCCGTTCAAAATTGCCGTTCAAAAGTTGCCGATCAAAAGTTGTCTATCAAAAGTTGCTGATCAAAAGTTTTCTATCAAAAGTTGCCGATCAAAAGTTTTCTATCAAAAGTTGCCGATCAAAAGTTGCCGATCAAAAGTTGCCAATCAAAAGTTGCCGATTAAAAGTTGCGTCTCGTTTCGTGTAAATTTGTTTTTCATCCATATCAAAATCTGATTAAGGAGCAGGTAGTTCCTTTTTCTCCCTCTGAGATTTTGAGACGTTTGTTCCATTAGTTTGGCGATTGTAAGACTCTTCGACCCATTTATTTGTCAATATATAGACATTTCGTGCCACTTGGGTATCGATTTTTTCCCAGGCGAGCGAGCGATAGCGAGCCTGTAAGTCTAGGAGAAACCGGCCTTCACCGGGACATTTAATGATGTACACATTTATCTTGAAGAGGAGTCTAGGTGGTGCTATTGTTTGATGGAGGTGTAACGAGATTACTACAAACTAAATAGAAAAGAGTCCAACAAATAATCACTACCCCTTTAATTCTAGTTGTGGGTAGTGTCAGTGGGCGTGGTGATGGGCGTAGTGATGGGCGGGATGACTGGTGCTATGGGTGAAGAAGAGGACAACCACAGAACAGGCAGGATGAGACAATTTGGACCATACGGACACCCAAATAACCCCTCCTCACCCTTGAACACCCAAGATAACTCACCTGGGAGGCAGGAGGGTCACTACAACACCCACAGTAATAACCCCGGCAGCTCTAACTACAACAATGACGGAGTACAAGCGTATCACAATAACGATAACATACGCAATTATGGATCCCAGTCGATCAATAACAACAACAATGGCGGTGACTTTTACAGCGAAAGCCTCCAGGAGCTCTACAATAACCACAACTTCGACTATAACAACGACGACGGAGGGTACACATACAACAATAACAATGACGACCTAGGCTACACATTCAACAACAACAATGGCGACTTAGGCTACACATACAACAACAACAACCCTCACAACAACAACAACAACAACAGAGGTCAAACAAACGGGATGAACCAAATAAACAACAACAACGACTGGAACAATGCCGGAGGATTCAACTTCAGGGGCCCTAATTCCAACATGGCGGACTACCAAGGCTTCAGGGATGGCAACGAACCCAAAAGGAGCCCCGGGGGAGGTGCGGAAAGAAGCCAAAGAGGTTCCGGGGGCTTCAGCAGGAAATTGGGTCTGTGGGAAGGAATCACAGAATTCTTTGGAGGATCCCGACGAAGTGATATGGACAGGTAAAATATACACATAAAACTCCCATTTCTCTATTATATTCGTAAGAATGTCTGAGTTTTCTATTAACATTTGCAAACTTTCAAATTTAAGTAAAGCTAACACACTAGAATTATGTGTTTGTTCCTTTAAATCAAGCATAATTAGACTTAATGTTCAACGATTATATGCATGTACCTAATATATAATTAAATTCCAATCTATTTCAAAATTTAATTATTTGTTTTAAGTAGAAGGTATATCGTTTCCAACTACTACTACTATGGGCATATGGTAGACTATGTGAATTATGTATAACATAGTGTAGCGCTGAATTTGGCAACCCAGGCGCAGACGCAACCCTTGGTCAATGGATGTCCGAGTTCTGCGCCACCTTGTTCAATAGATTTGATCATAATATTTTATTTCACTATAATGTACGAACGCATCTTTTACTCAATATATCCCTTATCATAATTCTGTAGCACGCAGCAGAATAGATTTTATAATGTTGATATATTTTCGCTATATGCTACAAGCTCATCATTCATTCATTATATCTTTTATCCTAATTCTACGCCATCCTGTTCAATAGTTTATAGTATATTAATCAGTTTTAGCTCTACTATACGAGCTCATCATTTACTAACCACATCCTTTATCGCATACAGCTACGGCGGCGGCGGCGGCGGCGGCGATTACGATGACGGCGGTGGCAGTAGCTATAGCAGTGGTCATAGCAGTAGCGGCAGCAGTGGTAGTGGTGGTGGTGGTGGCTACGGCGGCGACAACATGATGCGTGGAGGAGAGATGTCCATCGACCTCTACAGTTTAATGGCGCTGGGAATCTTCACCGCCTTCCTCGCCTACATCTCCTTCTACTTCATCAGCGTCAACAATCCGGCAGAGAAGAGGGCGCTAGAGGCATATGGAGGAGAACTGACGAGGCTTCTTCGTATGGTCCTGAGCGCCGTGGAAGACTGGAGCGTTGTGGATTATGTGACAAAGGAACTAGAAGAGGGTAGGGTAGAAAATATAGTTAGATCGCAAGATAAGGTAAACTTGGATGAAGAAGTGAGGAATTTGAGATAATAATGGTAATCAATGAAGAGGAAAAAATAGGAAGGAATGAAGAACAATAAGGACAAAAGGAAGCTAAGCAAAATTGGCGATCAGTAATTAAGAACTTTAAGGAAAACAAAAACAGGAACGTGAATTGGTGGCTCAAGCCTTCGGGGGTGAGCTGACGGAACTTCTGCTTATGATCCTGAATACTATAGAAGACTGAAATATTTGGATTCTCAAACAAAAGAAATGTACGATGTTAGCGTGGATAAAATTATCACACGTAAGGACACAGAGGATGTTGAGAAAGTAACGAACATTAATACGGAGAGAGAGGATGTTGAAATAATAATGACGACTAGTGCAGAGGAACAAGGATCAAGAAAATATAAATGTAAAAATATTGATCGATTTAAAAATAACTAGATAAATCAGGGAAGATAAGGTTACGGAGGACACAATGACAGTACAAAAATAATTGAATATAATATAAATCATTGACACCGAAAACAATATAAAATATATAAATAAAATAAACAAGTGAATTAATTTTCACGGAGTTGCCATTATCAGGTGTTGCTGCTTAGAGACGACATCCGAAATTCGACATGGAAAGAAAAGTAGCAGATAGTGGTGTCGCGAATTACTGATAATAAGTAGGGAAGATTATAATAAGTACAAAAATACAAAACATAAAGACACATGTTAAGTTAGACGAAAACAGTAGAAGCCAAAGGAGAAATATGATATAAGTAAGCGCGACCAAAATACTATATAGGAATATAGTTCTTAGTGTGGGTGCTTAGGAGTATAATATAATGTTCACACTTTCTATATATCTATTGTTTGCTAGACATCTTGATTTATAAGGGGGTGGCTACGAATAAATCACATACATATTTCGAGACAATTAATTTGACTCTCTAGCTTCTTTTCTTTATGTGCAATAGTATTATTCTGTTCAATATAGCCTCTTAACCCTTTCAAGATCCAATACGCATTTCTTTTCAGTTTTCCGGCTATCATTAGATGATTGTATTCAGATATGAAGGGTATATGGAAGTCAGAGGGTTAATTGAGATAGTCTTTAGCCATATAATTACTACAGATCCTTCTTAAACTGAATAAAATTGTCGAAGGATAGCCAGAATATATTGTCAAAATGCGTCACAATCTTCAAAGGGTTAACCTGAAAGCTCTTTGACGAATTGTTGTTGTTGTTGTTGTTGTTCCCCAAGCTGCCTGGCCGAACAGCCCCAAGGCCCCGAGCAATTCCAAGGCCATAACCGAGCGCCCCCACAGAACCCTCCCTGCCGACCACAATAAAGCCTGGGTGACCGAAGCCACTCCATGGCGGGGAGCTGAGGAGGGTGCGGAAACGCCCGGGAAACCAAAGCTCCACCCAGGGCCCTGTGCCCCTCAGCAATTATGAAGAGAAAGTTGAGGGGCAAGGGGAAAATGTGACGCTTTGGCTTCCAATCTTGGTAGATTGGGAGGTCAATCCACGGAAAAGACGCCGTCACTTGAGATCTAGAAAATATATAAGTTAAAGGAACAGTCAGAGTAAGCTATGGGTATGGCAGAGATCGCTCAGTTCTCACTCTGATAGACCAGCCCATCACCACATGACGAATTGTTAGCCTAATTAGCTTAGACACCAATAATACAGCGCTTACTAATATATTACCGTATGATATCAAGACCAATCATTATTTGTCAGACTATTACCCTGTTCATTATAGGTCGGCCAAAAATCCCAACCCAAGCCTCTCACAACTCAAAAACTACTTCAGTAATCTATCATTTGGGAAGAGTTAGCCAGGGAATAGAGGAGGAAACTTACAATCCATTTGAGTTACACAGGCTTGGAGTCGGGATTTCTGGCCTACATATAATGAACTGGTTATAGTATAATCATGACCGCTCGAACACACACATTCTCTCTCTCTCTCCGTGGTTTTGCTTATGATAGTAAACATAGTAAGGTTGACCTAATATCATAGTTTGTTAGCTGGTACCAGTTTATTGCTGATATCAGTTTACTACTGACTCTCTCCCTTAATTCAAGCTGGCAAATTTGTGTTCAATATATGTCACAGAGAGAGGACAAACTTATTTGGGAGACTGTACCAATGTATTGACTGTTTTAATGTATACGACTTGGCATTATTTAAGGCATTGATCCTTTATGTTTGATACACATTGGGTGTTCACCTTGTAATATAGGAATAAAATGGTGATACTATGTTTCTTTTATTGGCCTATTCTTTGTTGTTTGACATTTTTAAGTGAAGTGCAGCTGTAACTTCACAAAGACAAAGATAATCTCACCATTAATTAAATAATATACAACTACCGACTGCATTTTGTAACTGTATCATCTTTAAATACTATTCTCTCACTATTCTCTCTCTCTCTCTCTCCCTCTATCTTGCTAGTATCCCCCCTCCCTCCCTCCCTCCCTCACTCTCTCTCTCTCTCTCTCTCTCTCAGCCAATAGCACCCCACATTAACCTCGCTGCAGTACGTTATGCCCACCCACCCTGTAACAGACCCCTATTATATGCAGCTTACCGTTTTCTATTGCTACCTTTAGATTTTGCTCTAACTAAGCGGTATCCAGAAATGATTGGGTCACATCATTTAGCGTGAGATGTGGGTGTTAACAGTAGAAGGGGAGGTTTTTTTTCTGGCCACCCTTTCCCTTATGTTTAGCCCCATTAGTTTTGATATGCAAAGAAGTTCACCCCATTAGTTTAGCAATTCTAAGACCTTTCGTCCAATTGTTTTGCCGATATTGAGACCTGTGCTATTTATGTGTCCATTATTTTTGGAGAGCAATAGAGATCCAGTAATTAAAGAGGAACAGGCTTTTGGCCGGGTTACTTTTCTACCGAACAATGCACACATTTATCTCGATGTTGGGTCTTGGGGGTGTCTTTTAAGTTTTATTGAGGGCTAGGGAGCAAACTACCCCCCCCCCCCCCCCCTCTGAATAGACGAAACAGAACATACTAAAACTGAAAGAAAACACTGAGAAACACATGGTTGCTACAACATTTATTCATTGAGTTATCTTTAAATTTGTGGTATACGAAATAAAAAAAGAATGGAAATTAATGAGCAAGTAATATATTCTCTCATATCTCCATTTTTGAACATTTCTGCTTCACCAATCACTCATTTCAGACTCCATTATTTGTTTGCAGTAACACAATCACTTAGGTTAATATGGAAAATATATGCGATTTAATGTGATGAACATTTTCTAGGGCTCGTCTTAGGCCGGTATCATGTGAACCTTTTTCCCTCAACAAGTATCATTAACATTGATTTAGCAGCTAATGAGGTAAATTTTAAAACTAATTATGTCACATAAATTAATCTAGATTCAGGCTATTTTCCGATACATTAAATGTTTCAGAATGTTGTTTTAATCATCGAATGTAGACGATAAAAGTTCTCCCCTTTCAGCTACTATTAGAGGAATTTATTAATTTTAGAAGATTCTTTAGACTGAAGAATTAAACAAATAACTTTTGAACCTTTTGGCAGTGAGAATGAAGCGATTCCTAAGATAAGGTCAAGTATAAAGTGTGACAGACTAGGTATTAACCCTTTCATTGTGGTGAGTTTTATAGGGTAGAATACAGTCTGGCGGGGACTTTAACGACTATTTTCGCTCAATATGCGTCACCTTAGTGCCATATCCATAGCCCTGACCGAAATCAAATAGTTTCCAATGGAAAGAGGTCGAATTCTCTCTGTAAAAGTCTACTTAATTAATTTATTCATAGCTTTGACAGTATTGAGAGAAACTCTCCTTATTTACAGCAAGCGGTCGGGCCCCGTAGCGGGCATATTATCACTCTCTATCTCTCTCCTTTGTAATTTTACACATGCAATAATTCAATGAAATCGAGGGGAATAAACCTAGTTAGTAGAATAAACCTTATGCAAAATATCGAAGGATGGCGTTCTCATCGGTGCCATTTGCAGGTGGCGAACTCTACAAAAGATACAATAGAAAAATAGATTTTATCAAATTTTGTGCTTATGAGACAGGATGAATTATGGCCTGTAACATGAAATGAACCTCGCATATATATCTGGTATATAGCTGTCACAAGTACATACTGAAGTAGATCTGTTTTCCATGAATTTCAGCTTTTAAAATACCTCCTGCTTGGACTCAGACCCTCTCACAAACCAATGCTTGGAGCAGGCTGATAGTAGTATGGAAGGGGAGCTTTGAAGCTTGTGGAAGTGTCTGGCAACAAGCGGAGCGGTTCAGTGGTACCAACTCAGCCGGTAATACCAAAAAGTATGGTCGCCCGCAGTATGAGCCTTTTTTACAGTGGATGTTTGAGTATGCTGCCCACAGTGAAGGTGTTAAGCAATGTATAAATTGCAAAATATATATTGGCATGGTTTTCATGACAAGAAATAATTAATTGTATTTTTGGGGTTAATCATACCATACTCCAATCTATACAGTCCAGGCTAGGAATATCGGTACAATTTGTGAAGAAACAAATATAATACATGGCAAACAATTTGGAAAGGAAGTATTGTTTTGAAAAGTAACATTGGAGAGATTATAGACACCAATCGAGCAGGTCAATACCCAGGGGAGGCCTCATTGGCATGTGATATGGAGTTGCTGGAATTCCTTTTCCATTTGTTTGGCTTACCTTACTGTTTCTGTGTGTGTCTCACCTACACAGAGAGTAATCCAGCTAGCTATCACAAACACCTCTTCCGCCTATTCATTTCACTACACTTAGAAAGTACACCACACTTCCTGCAGGTAACTTTGCCCTCTGTCTCCTTCATACACATAATAAAAAATAAAAAAAACACATATATTAAATAGAAGAACAATGAATATATTGTTACTTGGTTTTCTTTAAAGTTTCTTGCGTTCCAGTATGTTGTTTTCTTTCATTAGGAGGTCTTCAGGTATGCATATATTTATGTATTTATTTTTTTATTATTATGTTATTTTGATCATTAGGCATAAGTATTTAAAGTACTGGAAGTAAATGAAGTGGTTGAATCAACCAGCCAGCCGTGTGAGTTCTCCTGTTTATAGAGCATCTGTGTTTACTAAGTCTGTTCCCTGGCAGCTGCCATGAGTCTGCTAACGCTTCAAATAAAAATATTGTCGTTTCTTCGTTGGCTTTAGTTAACTCCAAATCATAATAATCAATTTTAAACTAATCTAATTCAAGTCAGAGGGTCAATTGTGATAGTTGTAGACATTTTAAATTCCCTTCACAAGCTGAATAAAATCATCTGATGATCGACAAATATTACAAACAATCGTTATCTGTTTGATGGAAATTGGGAAGAATACCTAGTTCCTTCCTTGAATATGCTGATTAATTTGTAAGCATGATATGATACCGATATAAATTTTATAATACCGCAACTTCTTGACTTGACTTAAAAATTCCCATGCATTTATGTCTTATTTAAAATGATCTCGCTTCTGAAACATCTATATTTCTGCAATGGCTGTTCCTTCTCAAAATATCAAGGAGAACAACCTATCTCCTTTCACTCTTTTACTTTCCCCTTAATTCATTTACTTTTCTTCACTCGATCTCCGATACCATGGCCATGTATTTTGTTTCTATTCCCCTACCTTTATCACATGCTTTTATTAATTTCATTTGGGAGGTGTTTGGTGTTGGGAGTGAAATACATAGATTATATTATTCCTATAGTGGCCCTGCAACACCAATATAAGCACCAATAGTGGAACAATTACAACAACAATATCAACAATAATACAAGTTGCAACATTAATAGCATCAATGATAATAAGAAAACAAACAATAGCAACAAAAAGAAACCAACAACAATAACAATGTCTACAGTATGTCTTAGTAAAATTATCATACTATTTGCATCACTAGATCTGAGTCAGTGTCTTTCATTAGTCACTATTCACCATCTTCATTGTATATAGAAATTGTACCAAGAATATCTGCATGCAACTGTACATTCTAGTCAGTCTTCTTAACCATTTCAGTAAATGACACACATTTATGTTATACTTTTGCTATCTACTAATTTTTTCGAACTTAGGGAGAAACTAGCAAAGTTAGAGGGTTAGATGATCTAGCTTTTAATAATTTGATTTCAGGATCTTCTTCCTAAGCTGAATGAAATCGAATGCAGATAGCTCGATTAGCAGTATTTTAGTCCTCTGATTAACTCATTCTGTACCGGTAACGTCTTTTTCATTTAGTTTTTGATACATTTAGACAATTTTATGAATCTTAGGAAGGACGTCTACCGATCAAAAGGCTACAACCTATCTCCATTACTCCTTTTAGCTACCATAAATCCTTCCTAAGGTTAATAAAATCGCCTAAATGTAGCTTAGATCCAATACAAATTGCGTCACTGGTACAGAAGGTGTTAAAGGAATTAATTAGTCATCGCTCACTGTCTCCTGTGTACATTTGGCCTGTGTAGCCGGTATAACTGTCCGCAACTGTACTGCCCCCAGTGATCGGGGGAGTGGGGTAAGCAAACGGTGGGGGGCCTGAGGGAGATATGTGGATTGTGGGGGGTAGGTGGAGGTGGGTGGGAGGGGCTAGGGAACCAATGGCCGACAGTAAAGAAGAGGACCTGGCCTTTCACGCATATACAGTAGTCTCCTGCCGTGGCTGCTGTAAGGGCGGTTCAATAACAACAACAACTACTACAACACTAAAAACAACAATCTTAAATTAGCTACAATTGAAAACAAACATATGACAACAACATCATCAACAACAGTAAACACTCTACTACAACCATTAACAGTAACATGCACATCATTATCAACACACACAACACCGAGAACAACAACAATAACAAACAACAACAACAACAACAACAACAACAACAATCCCGCCACCAACAACAATAGCATTTCTCTACAAGTAAATATTACTCAGTGTTTCGGTCTTGACAAATGGCATCTAGATAAAGCCCTTTCCGCTTTCTGCATTTCATAATTATGTTCTATGATGAATAACTGAAGAAAAAGGAAGAGGGTGAAAAGTGACAGGGAGGACTTTTCAGCCTGCAGTAGGGACAAGTACAGAGGGTGCAGAAGAAATTGTGTGGACCATCGATAAGAGACGACTTTTCAGGTAAGATTACATAAGAGGTATTATTATTCTGCAAAGTACAGACTGTTAGTTATGTTGTGCTTATTGATGTAAAAATTGAAATTATTCAAATGATACCAGCTTTCATCACTTAAAATAATAGACACATGTACAGTAGTTTTATATCAAATGTTTCAGACAGTTTCAGTATATAATTACTTGAATATTATTACACTTCTAAATTTTAAAATTTATTTGAATGAACCACACACGCTTACACAACTGAATCTGATCCGATCGGGCGAATGTTGGGATACGACTATTTTGCAACGGCTCTCATTATTATGTGTAATGTGTGAACAACGTGTTGAATGTTACTTCTAATAATCTAATATGACTCTACAGACTCCAACACCTGTCCAGATATTCTGCTCCGCCTGTGAAAACTGAGAATGTCTACTCGAATCATCAATAACCGAGACGACCACGGGGGAGGACATGGTGGTTACGGGGGCGGCGGGTGGGTAGTAACAGTTTACCCTTTATTGTAGCAACACGACAGGTTCGACTCTATCTGGAGTCATCCTCAGGTGTGAGAAAATTTTAGTTAGCTAAAATAGGACTTCAGAGGCTATCAACCCCCTCTGGATTATTAGGCCAGCACACTGTACGTCAAGAATAGCGTCAGAACTGGAGCCCCTTTTCCAGTCCCTTGTAAAATATGTGAGCATGAGACAACGTATACCGAGAAGGAGGAGGGTTAGAAGACTTCAGAGAAAGTCCAAATTGTTGTTTTGTTATGATAAAACCCTTTTTCAGTCTTATGATTATATTTGTTTCCTTTCAAGTATTGATGGCAATGTCAACTATTCTTTCCATTAACCATTTCAGAATCATGACTACTTTTCCCATGTTTCCTGGCTATATTGAACGCCTTAATTATTTTTTTAAAAGCACCTCTGGGAATAATAGGAGTAAATATCATTCCAATTTAACTTCTGACCCCATAGGTCACTCTGAAACATAATACAATCATCTAATGTAATCCTAAATATAAGGAAGAAAAGACGTCTTCGTACAGTATACCTAAAGGGTTAACACCATAGAAATTCACAGAGGTAAGGTATGCCCTATTGCCTTCACTCTTTTATAGAGACTTAGTACCTTATAGTATAAAGTGTTAATGGTTTGACTAAAACTACAAAATTATGCTACAGTCAAACCTATTCATCAATGACTGTAAACGCAACACATGATTCAAATATAAACAACATATGGATTATAGGTACGTATGCATAGCGATAATTATAATTAATTCCTATTTAATTTACATCGCATAATGACAATCAGTGCATAGCAAAAATATTTATATTGCTTTGCAGCACACCCTACTCTTCATTGGTTTGATCATTTTCACACACACACACACACACACACACATATATAATATATATATATATATATATATATATATATATAGAGAGAGAGAGAGAGAAAGAGAGAGAGAGAGAGAGAGATAAAGTAGAAAGGAAAGCCTTTCGTATCATTAACTCCCGTCCACTCACCAATGTTCGCAATCTTCGCCGCAATGTTGCATCTCTCTCACTATTCTATCGCTACTACAATAATCAGTGTTCCTCGGAGCTTTCCCAGTGTATACCACCTCCTCGCCTTGCAACACAATCCCACCCCTACTCTGTGCAACTGTCCAACCCAAGAGTGAGACGCTATTCTCAGACTTTCTTCTTTTCAACTGCTGAGCTCTGGAACTCTCCCAAAATCAGTCTTTCCCTCTTCCTATGACTTAAATTGCTTCAAACTCCGTGTGTCCAGGCATTTTAGCTCGAACGTCCCTTGATTTCGGCCCTGTCACTCTTTGAAAACTGGGGGAGGCACTCGCTGCAGGCAGTTATGCCTTTTGTCTCCCTCATTCACATAGCAAAAAAAAAAAAAAAAAAAAAAAAAAAAAATATATATATATATATATATACGCTAAGAAATTCTAATAATAGCCATATTGTCCCCAGGTACGGCGGTGGCGGCGGGGGGCACGGAGGTGGGTACGGTAAGCTGGCCCTCGACCCATACTCTATACTCGCTCTAGCCTCTCTAATCTGCGCCCTCACGTACCTGCTGTGGTGGTGTATGCAGGATCCCACCCGCTGTACCAAACGTAGGCGACGCAGAAGGAGTGCTACGGCGGGGGAGGACCTGGAGGAGCTACTGGAGGAGGTGACCAGCGGAGTCTTGGAGTTTCTGGAGATGGGGAAACAACATTGGACTTGATGATTTGAATATGGTGGATCCTTTTGTACTGCTCAATCAATCATCGTTACTTTAATATGGATGAGAGAGAGAGAGAGAGAGAGTGAGTGGGAGTGAGAGTGATTTGAGGTGTGTTTGTGTCAGTCTATTTGTCTGTATTTGGGTGTATGTGTGCATGTGAACGGTAGAAGGAGCATAGCAGTGGGGGAGGCTCTGGAGGAGATGATCAACGGCATCTTGGAGTTTCAGGATAACTGCACTAGACTTAATGATTTGGTTCGATGGACCGTATACTCTTTATTTGTATACCACTAATTCATTCATTCAATGCATGTTTTATAAATATGAAGGAAAGAGAGAGTATTTTGAAGACGTGTGTGTGTGTATGTATGTGGGTGTGTGTGTGTGTGTGTGTGTTACACAGACACAAGGATGAAGTAACTGACCTATTATGAGTGAAAGAGTGCCTAAGGTCAGTACATTATGAGTGAAAGAGTGCCTAAGGTCAGTACATTATGAGCATTAATGCCGAAGATTTTTTTTACTTTACTTTTTACAATTCTAGTTAATAAAATATGAAAAATATACATGGGTTGTTAGTATTAATTTCCTTACAATTACATACTGTATACTATGTCTTTTATTAAAAAAATATATTTATTTTAAAAGATATGGTAATTATTGCATTTGCTGTTAATTCGTTTGACAGAAGAGATGTATCTTAATACACTGCAGTTGTATAGCTTTAATATAGTTGGAAAGGGGAAGAGTGAATTAAAAAGCAGATCGAACGAAAGATAATTGAATAGGTATTGAATGGAATTTAGAAACATGATAATCTTGCGTAATGTTAAGGGGGGATTTCTACTTGAGGGATTGTTTTCTTGACCCATTTCTCCTTCATGTTTAGCCCCATTGCTTTTGAGATTTTAAGACGTTCGCCCCATTAGTTTGGCGATTTTAAAAACTTTAACCCAATTTCTGTCAATGTTAAGACTTTTCGTGCCATTAAGGTGTCGATTTTTTCCTGGCGAGCGATAGCGAGCCTGTAATATAAAAGGAATCGGCTTTCGGCCGGGACATTTTTCTACCGACAAATGTACAAATTAATCTAGAAGGGGGATCTAATGGATGTTTTTTTTTAATTTGATGGAGGTCTAGGGAGGAAACTAGAAAAAATAATGAATACATGCAAAAATCGCCCAAAAAGTGAACCATCTCCCCATAAAGCCTAGGCACACAATATGTTTAATGTTACCTAATCACGTACACATTGCGTAAGCACCATATCCATGGACACTCTCAAGAAATGCATAACAACTCGCAGGCAAATGAAAACATGATTGCCCATACCTAACATCTTGAATATAACAGGAAATATATGCACATTACACCCCTCTATTCATGTATAGATAAATAAATATGTAAATATATACTGTATATACCCACACTCTCTTCATAAACATGTATAAGAAGTCTAAGCAAAAATGTACCCCCTCATAACCTCAGCAGGTGAAGCTGGCACAGTCACACTCAAAAGTTATGTCCTACCTCAATAACGTCAACCTTGTTTATATAGGGATACCAATGAAATATATCCTTAATATAAATTTACAATGTGTTGTTTTTCATGGCGTGTTCAACTAAATTTAAGATTGTTTTTTTCGTATGTCAAAAGAGGTAAATGGAATTGAAATTGTGGAGGTGGGCCATGTCTTCTGATGGTGACTGTACACACACACACACACACACACACACACACACACACACACACACACACACATACACACACGCACACACACATACACACACGCACACACACATACACACACACTCTCACACACACACAAACACATTCACCAGGCTGTACCGGTACCCCCAAATATTTGTCCAGAACGGGCCGCTACCTGTGGCACCGTCTGGGCGTTAAGGGGAAGTATTCGTTTTTTTCTTTTTTCTGAACACCCTTTTCCTTCATGCTTAGCCCCATTCGTTTTCAAATGTTAATACTCTCGCCCATTTATGTTGTCAATATTAAGACCTTTCGTGTCATTTAAGTGTTGATTATTTCCGGGCGAGCGATAGCGAACCTGTAATTTAGGAAGAACCGGCCTTTGGCCGGGACATATTTTTACCGAAAAATTTACAAACTTATATAGAAGGTTGGTCTTTGAGCTGGCGATTTTTAAGCTTGATAGAGGTCTAGGGAGCAAACTAAAACAAATATATATATACTGGTAATAATTATAAAAGACTAGATAATTAATATAACGTCCCCTTATCTTTGTTTTTATTAAACAATATTTTCCCATCGCAGCACTATTAATGAACGAAATAACCTGAACAATTACATTACCTTTGGGAATGTTAATACTATTTCATGTACATTTAGTAAACAACCCTCAGTCCCACAGTATTCGCTCGGTATAAGGCGATGTGAAGGAAAATCATTGTTTAAGGGGACAGGGGCCGGTTTTCTGGACCACTTTCTCCCCCATGTTTAGCCTCATTAGTTTTCAGATATTAAGATGTGTGCCCCATTAGATAGTCGATTTTGAAGACCTTTCGCCCCATTTCTTCATCAATATTTAGACTTTTCGTGCTATTTAGGTGTCGATTTTTCCCCTGGCGAACGATAGTGAGCCTGTAATGTTGGAAGAACCGGCCTTTGGCCGGGACATTTCTCTACCGAAAAATGTACAAATTAATCTAGAAGGGGGATCTAATGGATGTTTTTTTTTAATTTGATGGAGATCTAGGGAGGAAACTAGAAAAATAATGAATACATGCAAACATTGCCCAAAAAGTGAACCATCTCCCCTTAACCAATTCAGTACCAGAAAGGTCCTTTTCATCATATTCTGGCAACTATTAGACAATTGTATTCAGCTTAGGGAGGACCTCTAGTAATAATAAGGCTGCAAACTATCTCAACCAACCCTTTTAACTAACATAGATCCTTCCTAAGCTGCATTATATCGTCGAAATATAGCTAGAATAAATATAGCACACGTCGCTGGTACTCAAAGGGTTAAGAACCCATAATATCCCATTCACTACCATGGTGTTCTTTCGGGTATATTGTGGTTAACACTAAAAGATTTTGTTTAACTATAGACATAAAATCCAGAAACCAAATAGGCATAACTATAAAAACAAAAACATCTGTTGGAGTTGAGATATGTACGGATGCACCATTTGTGTTTATAGTGTATCCATACATATCTCAACTCCAACAGATTCTTCCTAAGCTGCATAATATCGCTTAATGATAACTGATCAGTGCTACGTGGTCCTTTTTACTGTATTCTGGTTAAGGGGGGTGACTCGTTTTTTTTTTCTCTCCTTTTCTTTCTTTCTCTGACTTGCATCCATTCGGCCCCATTCAGCCTACTGTTTTAAGAGGTTTACCCCCATGCAGGTGTCAATTTTTTCCTGGCGAGCGGTAGTGAGCCAGCATATTTGTTTTAAATGTTTTTGACAGCAGGCTAAATTTTTACATTTTTCGATAGAAAAATTTCTCCGGCGAAGCCGGATTTCTCCATATAATACTGGCTCGATTTCACTCGCCAGGGAAAAATTGACACCTAGATGGGGATAAACGTCTTAAGACAGTAGGCTGAATGGGGCCGAATGGATACAAGCCAGAGAGAGAGAGAACAAATGTACGAATTGATCTCGAAAGGGGGTTTTGGGGGTATACATATTTGTTTAAGCTTGATGGAGGTTTAGGGAGCACACTAAAAACCTCCCCTTCTTATTACTATACTATTGCTCAATAATGGAATTATTTGAAGAAAGACGTTTTGGTTCTACAAGGGTTACCATCCCTATTCCCAATCTTCAATATGCAGAAATCCTTGGCTTTGATCAGTTAAATTAATACAAATTAATCTTTATCTATATGGAATTGGCTGATAGTAAGCTATCATTCAACTATAAATATTAAGTTCTTCTTCTTCATAGTTATATATTTAATTTAGAATATGTGACACCTATTGAATTTAGATATATTTTGTAAAACTTATTTCAGTGTAGCACTATCGATGTTTTCCAACTTGGGAAGAATCTCTCGTAATAATGAAATTGCTAGCTATCCTATATGTCACTGAAAACTTTAACCCTTACAGTATACCGTGAGACACTCTTTAATTATGGTTTAGCAATTAATAGACGTGGGTATTTAGCTTAGAGAGAATCTGTGGGAGTGAAAGTGTTAACTGACATAGAGTTTACCTCTTTGATTGCTAGAGGTCATTCCTAAACTGAGTGAAATCGATTAATGTTAGCCAGTATGCTATAAATAATGCATTCTCATAGTCTGAAGGATTTAATGAAGAAAAGGCTATTGGATCAAGATTTGCTTCTCTCTCTCTCTCTCTCTCTCTCTTTTTTTTTCTTTTTTTTTTTTTTTCTTTTTTTTTTTTCCCAAGTCTTATCTACTTTTTGGCTGTTTTTTGTCCATCTCATTACGTCTCATCTACTTTTCAACAGTGGAGGTTGTCCATTATTTTCAAATTATATTTGTTTTGATGTTTGAATATCTTGTACTCCTTCCTCTGCGTGTTTTGATATTTGTTGTCTGTATTTATGCTTTTTGGAATTATTTGTTGCATGTTTTCTATATCTTTTACTTGAATTCTATCAATTATTTTACTATCATCTTTAATTTGTCTTCTATGAAAGCTGCTCAGTAACTACCTCAGGTAAAGTCCCGGGATTTGGCTACTGACGGACTGATGTGCGGGTTGCTTGACTAACTGATGTACGGAATAACTGGCTAAATGACTGACGGACGGATGGGCTGACTGATGAACGGTCAATCAGCTGATGTATTAACTAAGTGACTGACGAGCTGACTGACGGATGGACTAACTGACTAACTGACGTAAGGACTGACTGATATACACGTAGACATAGAGGTATTTTCTTAAGACATACCTCGAGTATCAGTTATATCAATATATAGTAAATATTTACTACTTCCTGTAGGTTTTATAATGTGCATATAATATATGTATATAATACACAAGTGTATGAGTATTATAATCTACTACTATGTATATAATACTCAAGTGTATGAGTATTATAATCTACTACTATGTATATAATACACAAGTGTATGAGTATTATAATCTACTACTATGTATATAATACACAAGTGTATGAGTATTATATTCTACTACTATGTATATAATACACAAGTGTATGAGTATTATAATCTACTACTATGTATATAATACTCAAGTGTATGAGTATTATAATCTACTACTATGTATATAATACACAAGTGTATGAGTATTATAATCTACTACTATGTATATAATACACAAGTGTATGAGTATTATAATCTACTACTATGTATATAATACTCAAGTGTATGAGTATTATAATCTACTACTATGTATATAATACACAAGTGTATGAGTATTATAATCTACTACTATGTATATAATACACAAGTGTATGAGTATTATAATCTACTACTATGTATATAATACACAAGTGTATGAGTATTATATTCTACTACTATGTATATAATACACAAGTGTATGAGTATTATAATCTACTACTATGTATATAATACACAAGTGTATGAGTATTATATTCTACTACTATGTATATAATACACAAGTGTATGAGTATTATAATCTACTACTATGTATATAATACACAAGTGTATGAGTATTATAATCTACTACTATGTATATAATACACAAGTGTATGAGTATTATAATCTACTACTATGTATATAATACACAAGTGTATGAGTATTATATTCTACTACTATGTATATAATACACAAGTGTATGAGTATTATAATCTACTACTATGTATATAATACACAAGTGTATGAGTATTATAATCTACTACTATGTATATAATACACAAGTGTATGAGTATTATATTCTACTACTATGTATATAATACTCAAGTGTATGAGTATTATAATCTACTACTATGTATATAATTTTCACCGTGACGAATAATGGATTTGCTGAATAAACAGAGCCTACCCTACACCTTTCTGCCTTAATTATGCGTCCTGCCACATAAGGCTCTGTTTACATATCCTCAAACCTAATTACTCCAGAGCATTTTTGTATCAGCTAAGTGACTGGACGAAATATAAGATACCCTTGGTTTCTGGTACCAGTTGGGATATATGATAGGTGAGGGAGAGAGCTCTACGGGTGGATCTCCGTCATATTTCTGAGTTAGCTATAAAGTAAGGTATCGTCACTTTATAACCGGTGTCACACGAGTTGTGAAATTCAAATCTGAATATGGTGTCCTCTATAAGTTGTTAGATAATTGTGAGTGGTGTGTGTCATTTAGGTTTGCTATGCTTGGGCTATTCAAAATGTTGAATATGTGCCATACAAAAGTTAATTTTCTACTCTACCTCTAATTTGATCTCAATTCCTCTACTGCCTCCTTCGCATTCCATATTGCCAAAAGCCGCTTTTTACGAATCCCCCAATGAATTGAGCTGAACATAGATATTTCTGATGGTTAGACTTGATCTTTGGCAATGATTATATAACCTCAAAGGTTTTTGTAAATCTAAATCTAAATCTATATAACTGCAATCTAAATATTTTGGATGATCCCTATAGTCTCTCGTAGCTCATATTCGTCTTGAATTGTACCAAGTTCTGATACCGTATGCGTATATAGACTTAACATATGACTAATAGTTAGTGGGGATATTTTTCTCCAAGTTATCATAGATATGCAAGACAGGGACACTGCTATCATTCTGATCAAACAACATAGTGATCATGATGATGGTGATTATGGTGAAGATTACGGTGAGCTCAGTTCCAGTTATGGTGAGAGCTACAATGCAAGGTAAGAAAATTCATCTTTGTATTGCATGCAAGTGATCATTTTGTTTATATGAAATAAACGTATCTAATTTTGAATACTTAATTTACTATGTAGGCTTTATTGTATAGTGAAAACCTTAATGCATTATGTAAATTAAAATAGGACCTCAATAGATCGAACTGCACTGTCCTTTCTATGAATGCACTCCATAGCTCACCTGATTAAACCCTAATTCGGAGAACTACATTCAGGTGTTTTATAGAGTTGCTTCCAGCTACAATGGGAGAACATAGAAGAAGGAATTATGAGACTATCACACAACTCTTTACCACTGCTTTAACAATAACTTGCTTCTACAGATACTACAAGTACCCGGACCCCTACACCGTGCTAGCGCTGGGGGCCTTTCTGTGCTTCCTATCCTTCCTGGTCTGGTGGTGTACAGGCCGACCTAACAAGTGCCTCAACCAGCAGCCTTCCACTACGACTCAACACCCCTTGGAGATCCTCAAACCAGCGATTGTTCATCATACACCTAGCATAAATTTTCCCCTTGACCATATCACACCCTCGATTACTGATCATATTGCTAGCATTAATTTCCCTATTGACCACATAATGTCTTCTAATGTTGATCACTCCTCTAGTATTTCCTCTCCTTTTAGCCAATTTATGCCTGCATATAATTATGAACCGTATTTCTAGCAGTCAAGTTTATTTAATTACAGTCTCATTTGTTTATCACACTTCCAGTATTCCTCATTTATATTTACCTGCAGCACGCCTTCATTCGTTGATCATACTCTTAGCAATCCTTTCCACTTAAACTACCGTACGTCATGCCACCGATATAAGGATAGTACTTTTGGCATTCCTTCTCTCTATAACCACATTTTGTCCTCATTTACAAATCGTTTTTCCAGGTTTCCATTTACCATTAATGACATTGCACCTTCATATTTGCAGCACTAATAGTCTCTTTGCCTATTTTGTGTTTTCCTTTAGTAATCATTATTATAAATTCCTTACAACTTGACCACATTTCGGCCTCATTGATAGTCACACGTCCAACATAATGTTATTATATACCATAATAATCCCCCATCAATTTATCAACCATCCAGGAATTAATTTTCCTATAAAAAAGATACATCCTTTTTCATGGATCATGTTTTTGTATTGTAAACAAAAATGGGTATGTAAAGGATATACACAACGCTATAATAATTTACCATTTAAATATGTACTAGTATTAATACGTACAAAATAGCATAACTATATAATATAATAGCTAAATGTAAATCACTGTCAATATACTAAATTTTATTTATTGACGTGTATTGTACTTTCTTATATTAACCATGTATCATGTCTTTTCATAGGAGCACAATACACCCTAACCATCATAACACTATTTCATAGGAGCACAATACACCCTAACCATCATAACACTATTTTCATAGGAGCACAATACACCCTAACCATCATAACACTATTTCATAGGAGCACAATACACCCTAACCATCATAACACTATTTTCATAGGAGCACAATACACCCTAACCATCATAACACTATTTCATAGGAGCACAATACGCCCTAACCATCATAACACTATTTCATAGGAGCACAATACACCCTAACCATCATAACACTATTTTCATAGGAGCACAATACACCCTAACCATCATAACACTATTTTCATAGGAGCACAATACACCCTAACCATCATAACACTATTTTAGCAATGGTTTGTCACTTTTACTGCAATAAACCGTCAGTCACTAATTTAACCAATATAATTATTTTCCACTTAGATCCTAGACTCAGGTTTTCATCCATTTACCTGTATTTTGATTAAGCCTGTGTGACATACTTCTACTTTTATCCTAGATGTGAATCGATTTGTTCATATACTGTATAATTATAGTACAAATGATAATGGAGTGAGTAACAGAGTACTCCTACTAATATCCGTCATTTATTCATACCTACCTGTCCCTGATTATCCCTTGAGCAAGTCTTGAAAAAACATGTTGATCTACCGGTAACAAAAGGGTTCAATTAAGAGGGAAGGAGAAGTATGATGTTGAATTTGAGAGATTATAACAACACATATCTCTCTCTCTCTCTCTCTCTCTCTCTCTCTCTCTCTCTCTCTCTCTCTCTCTCTCTCTCTCTCTCTCTCTCTCTCTCTCTCTCTCTCTATGTATATATATATATATATACAGTATATATATATATATATATATATATTATACATATATATAACGAATAAAATAAATTGATGTATAATACAAATAGGCCTATACAAATAAATATCCAGAATTTCGCCTGAACATGTTTAACATAACATGGCATATATTATTTAGTCGTGTTAACATAGCTACGACATTCATAACAGTACAAACAACTTCTGCACATCCCTGTCAACATTTACATACCGCTTACCTGAATGTATAATAATTATTACAAGCACAAAAGTTGACGAAATACCTTGCAGAATAATTGTTGGCACTCAGTGTCGTGCAGGAAGCACACGCAGGAGGATTTGGGTGTTGGAAGTGAAGAGCTTCGTCAGAGAGTAAGGGTAGTAGGCCCATTTGTCTTTGTAATACTTCAATAATATACAGTATGTGTGTACGTGTGTATAATACAAACAATAATGATAATAATAATAATAATAATAATTATAATAATAATAATAATAATAATACGTGGTTTATCATTCAAAATGGCAGCTGGATGGGGCTGAAAATTCACATCTTACAGACTAACTGGTGAACATAGAGAAAAATTCATGATTTATAGTACATACATAAGTACTGATAGGTTATGATAAGTGCAAGTTTATAAACAAAACAAAGGATTTGCTATAAAATATATGTACGAAATATTCAGCGAGACTAGTGTAGTGAAACATAATCTTAAACATAGGTGGCGTAAAGTGTAATCTAATCCTATATCAGCTGATATCTTGATCTTTATTTGAGTCTACTTATATTAAGCATACACTTATATATATATATATATGTGTGTGTGTGTGTGTGTGTGTGTGTGTGTGTGTGTGTGTGTGTGTGTGTGTACGCATATAAGGTGCTTTGAACTTTATTACACTCAAAGAGTGTTAAGTCATATAATATGTCTAATGAAATTTAAGTACCTTTGGGAAATGTTGCCTCGTCTCCATGAACTGTGTATACCTCTTCATAACGGGGTTCAGAAAGGACAATTCAAGAAGCTATCTGGGTTTTGCATAACGCTAGAGCCAAATAAAGTGAGATTATGTACGTCATCAGAAGGACGCTTATAGTCCAAGAAGGTATAATCTGAATTCATCCAAGTAAACCCTATGTGATACTAGTGGTTTATCCTAATATTTGATTTATTTTATTTTTTATCCTTCAACAATGATCGTCAACACTGGTCTGGCAAATTTAGAGGTAAACCTTTAATAGCATTGTGTCGCCTAAACAAATATATCATCAATCTAGTTTCTGATACCAGTGCAAAATATCCCATAAATGTTGCCAGCCAATTGTTACCACAGAATGTTGCCAGCCAATTGTTACCACAGAAGAATGACGATAACAACAAACTTTAGGCTTCAAAGTCTACTGTATATCAAATTTCAAAAATAAATATCTTGAAAAATCCCATAATTTTGTAATTAATCAAAGTTTTCTTCCGAATTATGTGGAACATACATGTGTTTTGGTGGACTTGGGCCCCTGTACCTTTAAATGTGTGTAGTAATGAAAAAACCCTTCAGTCCTTTTTATTATATTCTGGCAACTACTAAGCAATTGTATTCAGGTTAGGAAGGGCGTCTACTGATAAAAGGTTACAGACTATCTCAATTATATTCAGGTTAGGAAGGGCGTCTACTGATAAAAGGTTACAGACTATCTCAATTATATTCAGGTTAGGAAGGGCGTCTACTGATAAAAGGTTACAGACTATCTCAATTATTAATTATATTCAGGTTAGGAAGGGCGTCTACTGATAAAAGGTTACAGACTATCTCAATTATTAATTTTAGTTACCATTTGTCTGTCCTAAGCTTAATAGAATTGTGTGAATGTAGCTGAAATCATATAAAAAAGGAAATCACCTGTACTGAAGGGGTTAAATATGCTGTGAACATTAATTGGCAAAGTTTAATACCAACCACTTCAGCAGCTATACATTCAACAATTATTTAGAGACTATGTATTAATTTAAAGGACTTAACACCTTTGGGATTAAATTCTACTCTGTAATGTCTGAATGTCAAACTGAAAATTATATTATTCAATTCTTAAAATTATTCTTTAAGAAACTTACTACTTACCAAAGTGGATTAAAACGACATAATGTGAAATTGTGCATGTCTTTTGAAGGACTTACAGACAGTTTCTATATATATATGCCTCCATTTAACGTGTCATTAAAACTATATAATTATACACAAATCAGACATTTTCCATTGACAATAATATTGCAATGAAATTATATAATGCAAAGGCATACGCATATGCTATATATATAATCCACTCCACTGCTTAAGTTTAGTGCAAGGCACTCACAATATAATAAATATACATTAAAATAAAGCTTTATGTTAAACATATATATATTTCAATATATTAGAATATTCAATATGTTGCGTATGCCCATCTCACTCAATTACGATTATCGAATAAAATGTATTATAGTATTGTCGGAGTGAGAGGACTACTGTAGATACCTTTGTCAAATGTCATCCCTTGGTCCCAAGTATCTACTGTATTCTAGAGTCTATCTATCTATCTATTGCCTGACGCCGTGATCCCCGAAGGGGTGGCCACGAACGAACCGCCCCCATGCACCTCTGTCCCCAGTCAGTCGACGCCCCTCCCCCCAACCAGCACCACCTTCGTTCATGTACTTCCTCACTCCATCCTTCCACCTCATATTCGGTCTACCTCTCCCCCTCTGTCCCTCCACCTCGCTCTCATACACCCTCTTAGTCATTCTCTCGCTTTCCATACGTTCCATATGGCCGAACCATCTCAAGTTGTTCCTTTTCACACTTTCCAGCACATCTACCTCCACACCACACCTCCTTCTTACTTCCTCATTAGTCTGTCTATCCCTCCATGTAACTCCGCACGCACTCCTTAAGTAATTCATTTCCACTGCTCTCACTCTTGGTCTGAGTCTCTCAACCAACGTCCATGCTTCGCTTCCGTAAGTCAGTGTCGGGATTACCACACTGTCATGCAAGGACTTCTTCACTTCCATACTGACCACCCTATTTCTTGTTACTGCTTTTAGCGTTCCTACAACCCTCTTCCCCTGTTGTACCCTCTCCCGCACCTCTTCATCCATAGTCCCATCTTTACTCAACACACTGCCCAGATACTTAAAAGAGATACTTCTAGAGTCGGGTCCACAAAATCAGAACACATATTACATGTATGAATTTCCAATCCCTGATCGTTTACTGAGAGCTTATATTGAAAGCAATACATGATATGAGATGCGTGAATCAATACAAAATCCTTAGGATCGTTTAATGCGACGTGCTATTTAACCTTGCAGTCAGATGACGCGTTCTTGCTTGTCATTCGTGCTACCCCAAGACGATTGTAACAGCCTAGGAAGGACGTCTGAGATTCAAAGTAATATTATCTACCTCACGTATGCATTTGACTTCGAAAAAAAAAATATTCCTAAGACAAACAAAATTGTCTGGTGACAACTTGAATAAACTGTTAATATGACGACGTTAAGATGACAAGGGGTCAGATTTTGCCATTATCCTTAACGTGGGATAGTTATTTTCTGGTTCCCCTTCTTCCTCATGTATAGCCACACTAGTTTGCAGATTTTAAGATGTTCGGCTCATTAGCTTGACGATATATATATATATATATATATATATACAGTATATAATTATATACTGTATATATTTTTGTTTTTTAGTTTGCTCCCTAGACCTCTTTCAGGCTTAAATAACACCCCCTGCATCCGCGTTCGAGATAAATATGTGCATTTTTTGGTAGGAAAATTTCCTTTAAGAATAATTTCATACAGTTTTTAAAGGTTCAGATGCACAGAAAACATTTGGCTTAACCAATTATTGTCAAATTTTGTGCCTTATATCTTTGAGTAACCATTAACCCTTGCAGTACCCGGGACGTCCTTTTCATCATGTTCTGGCAACTATTAGATGATTTTGTTCAGCTTAGGAAGGATGTCTACTAATTAAAAGGCTACAAACCATCTCATTTAAACCTTTTAGCTACCATATATCTTTCCCAAGCTTCATAAATTCGTCTACATATAGCTGAAGGCAAATTAAAAAGACGTAGCCGGCACAGAAGGGGTTAATTAGAACCGTGCATATTGCAAATTATTTCCCAAAGTCTATCGAGTAGTATTAAAACGAACTTGAAAGGTTGGGGATTATCAGTCCTTATCCAATTAATTATTTGGATAATAAAGTTGAGCATTTTAGTTGATATATTTACCATTTAGGATGAGTCATCCAGTAAATAGGTGTGGAAATTTAGAACCCATTTTTACCAGCTCTCCTTGAATTTCAAGAGGTTTGGTCAATAATATAACTATAGTATCTTTTTGAAACAGTATGGCCGACCTGAGTATCTCTTCAAAATTATTTGGCCCTGAGAGGGATGGAGGACAGGGAGGAGGTGGAGGAGGTAGCTACGGTGGTGGGGGAGGATACAACAGTGGAGGGTAGGATTATTTCCATCTACTGTATATATGTATATATATATCCATCTATATATTTATCCATCAATCTACCAATCTATTATGAAATAATCTAAAGTTATGTAGTTGTTTACATTTTTAATAGAAAATATTCCAATCTACGAGGAATACTCAGCTTTAACTCATTGTGAATGTTTTACTAATTAAAATGTTGCCATTATGTGAATTAAAGTTTGCAACATATTAGTCTGAAACGCGTGACTAAACGTTCGTGTTCTAATTGGCAAATACTATGATACATTCTTACATTCCATTCAGTGCAATTATTAGACGACGTTATTCAGCTTAGAAAAGGCGCCTTTAGAAAGCAAAAGGGCACAGAGTATCACAGTATACCGTTTGATTCTCAAAGATTCATAATAAAATATCGCATAATGATAGCCAGTTTAATGTTAAAAACGGGTGTCCTCGTATATTGAAAGGATTGACGTTACCTGTTTATACTCCAACAGCTCCCACGACAGCCTGGACCCTATTTCCCTCATGGCCCTGGGGTCCTTTCTGTGTGCTGTCAGCTATCTAGCTTTCTGGTGTTATAACAACATGGATATCTGTTTCCCCGCCACGGCCGCTCAAGTCCGTGCCTCAGCACCCGCTCCTGCCCCAGCACCCGCTCCTGCACCACCTTCCAGTAGCAATTTGGACTCTTCTGTTACCCCGCCGAACAGTCTATCCCCAATACCCCCTCCTACTGCAGCCACTTCGAATGATTTACCCATTCTGCCTGTAGTTTCATTGAATAATTTGCCTTTAACTCCCCCTCCGAAAACTGTTGCTTTGATTAATTTGGCCCCTGATCCTCCTAGAAGAACAACCTCTTCTGGTAACTCGGCCCCATTCCATTCCCCAAGTGCATCCCTCTTTGACAATTTACCCCCAGCTGTTCCATCGCGTAAGCCTTCCTCTCGACCCAATACTGTTATAGCTGAGAATCCTGGTGACTCTCTTCCGCCCGACACGTTTCCTCCAGGGCAGTTTGTTCCTTCTCCAGCACTCATGGACTATCTCACTGGCTATTATCAATTTCCTGCACCTTCTTTTCTGAATAGTTTTGAGAAGTTCCCCTCGCGTATGTGGAGTAACTATTCCGCCATGGAACCTTCCTTTCCCCATCTTAATTAAATTATCTTAACACATGCTCGTCTTTTTATGATAATTTATTTTTATTTTAATGCAATACCATACAACGGTAAGACATTTTTGAAGTAACGGTGTGGTAAGTGATACCATTATTATCAAAGTTACTGATGGAATGAAGACAATCCGTGGTACAAAGAGGTATAATAGGAGGAAATAAACAGTACATACATATAAATATTTATTAATGCCCAAACATGTGTCTTTCTTATCTATTGGAATGAGAGGATTATCTTAGACAACTCATAATCCATTGATTCCCAAGGGTTTGTTACTGACCTAAACAAACAATCGTCCTGGAAATTAGTGCTACAATAATGTATGCAAAGTCATCCGATTGCATTGATCAATTTGTTTGACAACGTTGTGTATCTTATACCGAACGAACATTAGCAAAAATGTGTTGAATAATGTTAAGAACCTATTTTTACTTAGGATTGCATATATGTCCAATTTATTTTGCTTAGAATTACAGAATTACATATATATATATATATATATATATATATATATATATATATATATATATATATATATATATATATATATATATATATATATATATATATATATACCGGTATATATATATATATTTGTTGACAAGGTTTAATAAATAAGAAATACAGTCATCAAGTCTCGAAAATACATTATACTCACGATGGACAGATATAATAGTTTCAGATTTTATTAACTATATCAAAAATGAATATCAGTCTTTATAACATAACCAATAAAACCAATACACCATATTGGAGGTCTTGCCAATAATCTAAAGTCTAATATAGGTAAGACATTTGTTGTATATTTGCAAAAGCAGGTACAGTCAACTTGTTTTATCCGCAGAGTTTCAGAAAATGTTAGTCAGTCAGTAGCCAGCCCTTATTTCCACAAGGGGTAGAGAGGATCAGAAAGAGACACAAGAAAGGAAAAGGAGGTGACAGAAGAAGTACATATATGACAGTTCGCTCTCAATAAGCAAGCACACAAACATTCAGAAGCATCAATCACTCATCAGCCCCCTGAAATCAATGGCTTCATCTCAGATATTATGAGGTGAAACCATTGATTTCGGGGGCTGATGAGTGTAGATACCGGTATGTAATTTATAGTTTTCAGATTGCTGGGGGAAATAGTATCGCTTATATAGTTCTTGATTCATCCCTTTTATATTTTATACATCACAAATTGATTATATTAATTCACCTCTAAGCTTCTAATAAGCCAAATGAATATTCATAAACTTCGGATTAAACAAGTTGATTGTACAGCTTTCAAAACATAAACCTGACCTGGTACACATGTAGTGGAGGGCTGGATGTATTTGACCACCATAACGGGATAATGCAAGGTTTTATAATTATAAATATACCCATTTCTAATAACATTATTTTAAAATAATATACTCATAAATATAATTTTGTACTACAATATATACCTCTTGAGGTATTAGATGCCGTCACCTAGTTGCAGCTCACGTATCTGGTCATATTCTTGACAATATATGATTGGAAGATAATGGCTATGATATGTATGTTTAAGTTGAGAAACAATGTCGTAGTCTTACCTGAATAGTGTATTTAATATGGTTTTTATTTTAAATGCTGAAAGTAAAATATATGTGAATAATATAGTAAATAATAGTGTATGTGTGTGTCTGTGTGTAGGAAAGTACTTTACACCGTGAGCAGGTATACCAGGTAAGTAATGAGTGCCCCGACTACTAGAAGACCCAGCAGATTGAACCCAATAAGTGAGTCTTGCCCATACCCAGAGGCGCCCGTACGATCGATGTTACGTTTCTTACGGGACTCAGCTACGGAGGAGGTGCTATCTACGTTACGCTTTTTCCGGTGCTGCGAGTCGGAGGAAGCCATAATCTTGTTGTTTTGATGGCTGACCTCGAACTTGAGCCGCTGGTCCTCGGTCTGTACAGTGTTGGCGTGGGTTTGGGAAGTCTGGAAGGGCCTCTTAGGGTGTTCCATGGATCCCCCCTCCAGACACCACCCTACAGATCTGACGAGCCTGGTAGCCGAAGATATGCCGCGGGGATCAATGTACCTGTCAACAGAAAATTTAAGGCATATGAGTAACTTGACTTACTAAATGATTTATATATTTATATATATTTTTTTTTTGTAATGGTTTATTATTATGATTTATGTATGTATGTATGTATGTATTCACTCACTTTTCCCCACTTTTCCTATTTGTTTGTTTTTATTGTTATGGTTTATAGCTTTATGTGTTAATATAACTGCCTGTGTTTTATTGTTATGGTTTATAGCTTTATGTGTTAATATAACTGCCTGTGTTTTATTGTTATGGTTTATAGCTTTATGTGTTAATATAACTGCCTGTGTTTTATTGATATGGTTTATAGCTTTATGTGTTAATATAACTGCCTGTGTTTTATTGTTATGGTTTATAGCTTTATGTGTTAATATAACTGCCTGTGTTTTTATTGTTATAGTTTATAGCTTTATGTGTTAATATAACTGCCTGTGTTTTATTGTTATGGTTTATAGCTTTATGTGTTAATATAACTGCCTGTGTTTTTATTGTTATGGTTTATAGCTTTATGTGTTAATATAACTGCCTGTGTTTGTTATGGTTTATAGCTTTATGTGTTAATATAACTGCCTGTGTTTTTATTGTTATGGTTTATAGCTTTATGTGTTAATATAACTGCCTGTGTTTTTATTGTTATGGTTTATAGCTTTATGTGTTATAACTGCCTGTGTTTTATTGTTATAGTTCATAGCTTTATGTGTTATAACTGCCTGTGTGTTATTGTTATAGTTTATAGCTTTATGTGTTATAACTGCCTGTGTTTTCATTTGGGGTAATACTAGGCGTTTGTTTTATTCTATATACGGAAATGATCTCTCGTACTCAATGTGTTATAGGTTTAATTTAAAATGAAAATAAATATTTTTATTTTGTGGTCATAATATTGATTTTCAGGATAATCACTTTCTCGTGATGCTAAAAAATAGGGCAATATATTTTGTAATTATTATCAAAGTATCAAAGAGTAAGTTTTACGATGAAATTTCCATCTATCCACTTGCCCCCTCAAACTAGTTACATTTCCATATTGTACCACTACTCGCAATAATTCAGAATACATTTTCTAAGGGTGTAATTTTAGATATATATATTCAATACTCATACATTTTTAGCCAATGTCTATCAATTTGTTTTTCATTCCAGTCGGCTATATTTTAAGTGTGAAATGCACATGGGTCTGGGTGGGTATTTAGTTATTGTATTAAGGAAGCCTGGGAAGGCGCTCATGTTAGCCTAGAGGACAAATTAAAATATATTTCTAAAATATGGCAAAAAAACATTCAAAATCTCAATAATAATAACATAAAATAACAAAATCACCCACAGGAGGTCGGACCAGATCATTTTAAAGGGGTCAACTCTCAGTATCTGAAGTGTTTACTACCTTCATGATAGTCTATAGAGTCATACGGCTTTGATTCTGGCTAACATTAGGCGATTTTAAGGGACAGATCTCTGGGAATGAAAGATGTAAAATTTATATCAATCTCATCAGATCTTTGGGCTAAGAAACTTGTGTTTGTTAGAAAAGAGAACAAACGTTTGGATAAAGGGAAAATGCGACTTTTGAGCGTCACTTATCCCAATGTGTAATATTAGACGACTTGACTCAGTTTAAGACGGACCTTTAGGATCTAAACGAGTAAAAACTATAGTATTTACTCACTGAGTTCTACAGAACCTTCCTAAGCTAAATAAAATCGACGAAGAATAGCTTTGCAGGTCACGGCCAAAAGTCGTATCCTCCCCCTATAATTTCAATGCTGGTTGTCTCTCTAGCTATAAGTGTAATTAGTATCCTTATGCCCATTTCCCACTGGTGAGACAACTCACGATTTTCGTCGCCGATGACTTAGTTTTGTCAAATTCGCAAGAATACGTGCAACGTTCACGATTTTGACCGTTTCAAGCAGATGACAAATTATACTCGGCGAAGATGTCGGCGACGCAATCGCCGACCTTCTGCGACGTTACGGCGAAGTGAGCGATGTTTCGCCGATGACCTCTGTGAGGCATGTCACATTTTCAAATATATCTTGCGAAATCATGCGAGGATGAAAGAAAACTCAAACTCGCCGTATGTTCTGTTCGGCGATTCAAGCGATGGTTCGGCGTATTGAAACCTGGATGGGGGTAAAGTCTTAAAACAGTAGGCTGAACTGCGTATTGAAACCTGGATGGGGGTAAACGTCTTAAAACAGTAGGCTGAATGGGGCCGAACGAATTATAGGCAAAGAGAGAGAGGGAGAGAAATAGAAAAAACAAAAAAACGAGGAGAGAGAGGGAGAGAAAGAAAAAAAAAACAGCAAGGTGGGCTCAATGTTTGCTTACGGCTTAAAAATTGAGCCCACCTCCCCTTTTTTTGTCTTCTGTTCTCTCCCTCTCTCCTCGTTTTTTGTTTGTTTTCTATTTCATCCCTAGACCTCCATCAAGCATATAAAGCACCCCCCAACACCCTCCTTCAAGATCAATTTGTACATTTGTCGATAGAAAAATATCCTGACCGAAGGCCGGTTCCTCAAAAAGTACAGGCTCGCTATCGCTAGCCAGGAAAAACTCGATGCCTAAATGCCACGAAAAGTCTTAATATTGACAACGAAATGGGGTGACATGTCTTAAAATCGCCAAACTAATGGGCCGAACGTCATGAAATATGAAAACTAATGGGGTTAACCATGAGAAAGAAAGGGGACCAGAAAAACGACCCAAAAACAAAAATATATATATGTTGGCTCGCTACCACTCACCAGGAAAATATTGAAACCTGGATGGGAGTAAACGTCTTAAAACAGTAGGCTGAACGGGGCCGAACGGATTATAGGCAAAGAGAGAGGGAGAGAAAGAAAAAAAAAACGGGGAGGGAGAGAAAGAGAAAACAGCGAGGTGGGCTCAATTAGGCTAAGCCGTAACGTAAACATTGAGCCCACCTCCCTGTTTTCTCTTTCTCTCCCTCCTCGTTTTTTTTTTCTTTCTCTCCCTCTCTCTTTGCCTATAATCCGTTCGGCCCCGTTCAGCCTACTGTTTTAAGACGTTTACCCCCATCCAGGTTTCAATATTTTCCTGGTGAGCGGTAGCGAACCAACATATATATATTCTAGTTTTGAGAGCAAGCTAAATTTGTATATTTTTCGATAGAAAAATGTCTCCGGCGAAGCCGGATTTCTCCATATAATGCTGGTTCGCTATCGCTTGCCAGGAAGATATCGATACTTGGATGGGGATAAACTTCTTAAAACAGTTGGCTGAATGGGGCTGAATGGATACAAACCAGAGAAAGAGAGAAAAGGAGAGAAAGAGAAAACAAAAACAGGTGAACCTCCCACGAGAGGTGCATAGAAAAAAGGGTTATCAGGTTCACTATAGGCCTAATAATTTGTTTTTACCCATCTCGCCGAAGGTGCTCTTTGGCATCGTCGATGTTCTCGGAACATCTGAGAGCATCGGTGAGCATCCATGCAGCGTTGCAAAGTTTTTTTTGTGCGAAACCCTCCGCGATGTCTCGCCGATGTCGCAGATGATCGCAGAAACCCTCGCAGATCACTCGGCGATGCTCGACGATGCTTGCGAGGGCAACCAATCCTCGTGAGTCCTCGTCCAAAATTTTGAACGGTCCGAACATTTGCGACGACCCGCGAGGGCCCTTGCGAGGCCTTGACAGGCCTTGAGAGTCAAACGATTGTTCATGAGAGGTGTTGAGACATGTCACGAATGTGCCAATTTTTTTGTGTCGGCGACGAAAATCGTGACTTGTCTCACCAGTGTGAAAGGGGCATTAACATACATAAACAGCGTCTGTCTATATATTCAAGGCTTGTTCAGTGCTGTTTATGATTATTTTTGTATTGAGCCAGAAGATTAACATCAATTTAGATTTAAGATGGGGTGCCTGATTTTTGTTGATGGAAGTACTAAGAACGTTAGAATACGGTCCGCGAATGTTCATGAGTAATTCCCATACCTGGCCATGAGTTTCCCACCGGCGAGGAAGCTGTGGATGCCCTCGATCAACGCCCTGTCTGAGTATCCCAGTCTTGCCAGCCTTGTGATCCACTCCCCGCCAATGATGGGGATAGCCTTGAAGACACAGTTCAGTACCTCCCCGCTATACTCTTCGTTTTCTTCATCTCCGTTTTCACCGTAGTCTGGAAATGCACAGTCAAAATTTATGGTTGCTGATAACATTGATGATTTGTTCAAAATCTAGATAAAGTTAAATTAACTGGACACTTTTACAATGAGACAAAATAGTAATAGTAACGTGCAGTTTGAAACATATGAGTACTACCAAGAACAAAATTAATAACCTAATATTACATAGCCTAGGCGCAAGATAGTGGCTTAAATAATTAGAGGACATTATAATTTGCAAACATGTCTAGCGTACATACAGAATCACAATAAATGGATGCTTGAGAAGAACAGACAACCGTAAAGATGGACCACTATTTACCTTGGGATTCATCGTTTATGTATGTTTCTTCATCTTCAGCGCTGGATGAGTCTACTCCTTCCCATTCATCGCCGGTTTCATGGTATTGTGCTGCTGCTGGTGGTTGTTGTTCATCGCTGTTATCTCCACTCTCTTCACTGTTTTCCGGGGGTAGGTGGGACTCCAGTGAACAGTCTTGGGTGTTACAAGGGGGAGGCTGTAGACCTTCGGAAGACTCAGTAGACCTCTGCCCCAACGAGGATTTTAAACACCCCAACACCACCAACAACAACAATCCTGTCGATAAATAAGTAAGCGTTAACCCTTTGAAGATTATGACGCATTTTAATTGTTTATTAGAAGATTGTATTCAGTTTAAGAAGGATCTGTGGGAATAATAAGGGTAAAGATTCTCTCAGTTAACACTCTGACTTATATATATTTGTCCTAATCGTCTAAATCGTTTAATGATATCCAGGATAAAGAAAATAAATGCGTAATCGGATCTTGAAAGGATTTATATTAAAAAGAGATGATCTTGTATTTAAATATTTATAATCCTATACTTACTTACAGACACCTATCAGGACGTAATTGAAATAATTGCGGAAATAATAAAAACATTCTGAAAATTATTACGTAATTCTCAAATACACAAGCTGATAATTTAAGGGTAACGTGCTAAACAATAATGACACGTAAGTGTGTGTGTGTGTGTGCGCGAAAGAGAGAGAGAGAGAGAGAGAGAGAGAGAGAGAGAGAGAGAGAGAGAGAGAGAGAGAGAGAGAGAGGCAGAAGGAAAACTAATTATTTACTGGAAAATATACAACTTATTTGGTTTGGATAAGACCAGACTAAAGCAAGTGAACAAGTCATTTACCAAAAACAAGTAAATACCAAATCATAATTAATAATGTAAGCATATACCAAGAACATAAAGTTAATAAATATAATAAAAAGACGCTTTTCAATATCAGTTTACCCATTCTTGCACTCAAACATTCCTGTATTATACTATCAGAGTCGTGATGGTTAGATACTGATAGCATATACAAGAATAAACATCAAATTTAAAGTTCACTGTGAACAATTGACTGCTAAGGAATGTTATGCAATACGGAAAATTACGAATTAAATAAAATAGAGCTTCACTTACCTCGCCAGCAAAGCATTGCACTAAAGAATGCTTTGTAATATAAGAAAATCTGATGCCCCCTCAGATTTCAATCTCTGGAGCACTATATCTTCACTGAAGACGGAAGTAGTAGTGCAAGTTGCACACACACACCTTGGATCACTTCCGATGATCACGTTGATATTACTATGCTTAATGGAAGTGGTGGTAGCGGTTTTGTGGCTGTTTCGCAATTTTTCAATGAGGGAAGGAAGTTGATAACTATAGATGAGTCAGAAATACGTAAGGTGAATGCTATATGTTATTAATAGTGGCTACATTGGAATTAGAAACACATATATCGTATATAAAATAGAGCAAACTAATTAGAAATGCAGAGGTATAATGGGAATATATCAGTCAACTTAGAAGCCCATTACACAGAAAAACTAATAGGAATCTGGAAACCAAAGGTTTAAAAAACTAAAAGTAAGCTAGGAAATTCCGGAGAGTAACACAGCCCACCTCACCACTACCCTATCGAGTGACGACTGGCACAGGTCACCGCTCCCACCCTGACCAACTTATTGCCAAGGACCGCTTTTCATCTTTTTACATCTACAAACTCATATTTATCAGCACTTCCTTCATTCTTAGTTCTCTCTATTATGACGTACCCTTGCTGGTGATGTATCATAGTGTTTCTGTGCTACGAGGGATATGGATATAATCGTCATGCTTAGTTACCTTTATATATTCTGTGTATGGCATCTGTAGAATATGTGCCCCTGGTCGCGAGACACGTTAGGTCTATCAGCATATATTCCATGGGGTGCTCTATTTTTTTCTGATCACGATTTAGCTTAATATATATTGCCCTGAGACGACATTAGTTGTCTATACCGGTACAGTCACGATCAAAAGTTATACCCACCCTTACAACTTCTACTATAGTTTCAAATTTCTATATATATAAAACAAAACAACATTCATCAACAAATCTGATGATAATTTAAGTACGGCATTTACCCTAAAGGTTTTGTCCTTCTATTTAAAGACTTGTCTTAATTTCTACTACAGAGATATTCCTCAGATGGAATGTACAGGTGGCACGGATATTTAATGTAAGTGTTCAAGAATTGTAAAAACATCTTGGTAGTGCTAGCTCTTCATGAATCATCGCCACTATTACACACACTCTTCATTGGTTATATATGTTTGGTCCATAACCTCCTCCTAGCCTCGAGCATATTATGCTAAATCTATAGGAATACCAGCCTTGTGTACAACGCTTCATTCAAATGGAGTGCACGTAAGATGTGTTAGTGTTAGCAATTAACAGTAAATTAACAATGAAGATCCCATTGTGTGCGTGTGTGTGACTATGTGTGTGTGAGTCTGTGTGTACCCTACAGCAGGTGCAAGGGCCGTTGGGTGGTAACAGTTATGTGCACAGATTAGACACAGATAAAGGGGTCTGTACAGTGTACACCCAATGTCCATACCCAAACAGTCAATGGTAGATCATTACCTTAATTAATCAAGATACGGTTCTAATTAATGCACGGAATTATATTCTTAAATCCATAACAGTATTCTATAACTTTAAGAAGGGGTGCTGTCAATAATAGATTGAGTTATTATAAGTATGAAGAATGGAGTTATCATTTATGACAGAAAACTTATTATCACCTTATAACTTTCTAAACCCAGCCATTTATCTTTGCAGATATCATTCAATAAGGCAAAAGTATTCACTACGTAACTTCTACGAATATGATCATAATTCAATAACGGAAAGCGGCAGAAACAGAATAGAAAGCCAAACTAAGTAAGTAATTTTAATTCACCAAATAATATAACTTGGAAACCTATAAATGGGCCACGGGTGATAAGAAAGGCTTGGGTCAGAGTTTGGCCTGAAGATGTCCAGCCTGTTACTCCCCCGCCAGGACTTAGAGAATCAAAGGGGGAGTGTTGCAAAGGTGGGGGAGTTAGGGTTTATCACACACACACACACACACATACACACACACACACACACATGCACGCGCATACAAACCCATCTCTTATGGAGTTCAAAATTTACATTTAGAGAGAGAGAGAGAGAGAGATGACGTATGGGCCTAAGCGGATGATAAATGACCAGGCAAAATTATTCACTGCAGGGAAGTAGTACAAAGACAACCAAACACCAACATATTTATAGTATAGTGATATGGGGTTGATATAAACAAAACTAATGATTAGCAAATTAATGAATAAGTAAAAAAGCCCCCATTCCTCTATTTCAATAACTTCTTTTATCGGTTATTTACTAATTCCGTACTCATCTGACCTCATCTCTCACTCACCTATTCACTTATTTTGCTCTAATTTTGACCTGTTCCTTGCCCTCTTCAGGCTATGACCTGATTTGAGGCCAGTGTGTAGTTTCAAGGCCGCGGGGTGAGCAAGGTTGAACACTAGTTATTCTCGGGTTACTGTTCTTGCTTTCTTTGCTTCACTTTACTTGTTATTACTTCCTTTGGTATTTACTTGTGGTTATTTACCATTTATTTTCTTGCGTTACCCTATTATCTTCGCCTATTAAACTTACGAGGTATCGATGTAACATGCTTACATATTGCCAGTATATATTTATATCTTGACTTTTGTTCTCTTTCTGTTAATAATCTGTTCCCTTGTGTGTTCCTTCATCTTTATTTGTTCTTGTTCTTCCTCTTGTACTCTGCTGTCCTCGAGGTAGCCTGGTTAAAGCTGTCAAAGGATGATATCGATGTTCAGGTTGATAGAAAGTCTGCCCTAACAGGAGCTACACGCACCATACCCTCAGTCAGGCAAAGGCTTCCTCCCGCGGCACAACCTTCCGCTACCCTGGAAGAATGTCGACTGTCCTGGGGGCGTGGCGGTGGCTGGGAGATCTAGGCCCGCGCTACAGTCTCCACACTGTGTTTTGGTTTCAGGGAGAAGGAAGCAATGTGTGTATCGAGTTTGAGCAGTGTTGCTTCGAATTGGGACCAAATTATAAGAGAGGGTTTGAGGGTATATTCACAGACACATTCTGTAACTGTAAATGTAAAGCAATGTATAGCTATCCCGGAGCAACATTCTGTTGAACCGGTCAGTCCACTAACATCTTCGGCACAGCATTTAGGTTATGGGGGAAAATATAACAATCTGCATACCGCATTTGAAACGTATTGCAGTGTGTTAGAGCTGTATTTAAAAACTTAATTTGAGAGCGCCTAGACTGCGATATGCTATGTTTTTACACAATAGTAAGAAAAACTTGAGGATATCCCGGGGGGGGGGGGGGGGACTAGGTAGGATCCCCCTGAAATGACACATACAACCCCACTACACCATTTAGGTTTCGAGAGTGGAGAAAACAATTATTCATTACAATGCTCTATAGTTTTACTTGGAATCAAAACTGAATAGTAAGACAACAGTTGTGGTTGCTTAAACAGACACATTCTATGACTGTACTCTAATAGCAATTTAAAGCTATCCCTAGGGGCCACTAGGTAGGACTGGTAAACCTGTACAAAATCACGCCACATTTTGGTTTCGGGGGGAGAAAGCCATATATATCACAGCTTGACCCTGTTGATTGTTACTAATACATGATTGCAATGTAGTGTTTGAGGGCACATCGACAGTAACATTATGTGGATGCAAGCCAAACAAAAAAGAAAAAAGAAAAAAATACTATCTCTATCCCAAGGTGAAGCTAGGTACTCTGTAAAAAGTATATGTGTTTGAAGAAGGTAAGCATAGACTGATTAAAGTGCCCATTATAATTTATATTTTAGAAGAATCCTAGCAATGATTAACACATGTAATATACAAATAAAAAGGTATATAAAATACTCAAGGATGAACAAACTATCCATGTATCCAGCTGGAAATTAAGTGTATCTGTTTAATATTGTAGTGTAAGCAATGTTTTATGACTAAGCTGAACAAATTTAACCCTTCACCATTTTATACAGATTAAGAAGGACCAAAGGCAATGCAAATAATGAAATATATATCAAGTATCCCTTCAACTCGCATATACCCCTTTACAACTTAATACAATAATCTACTTAGAAGCTGTAATGTAATGCACAAATAGTTTACTGAACGTGTTAAAATCTACCCTGGGGCGACTGTAGCTAGGAACACTCTGCCTGACATATTCTCGTACTGACACTTTGGTTTGTGGGAAAAGAACAAATGGTATATTATTGCCTGAATGTGTCGCTTGGAAATGTGTTTGAGGGTCTGTATACCGTAACATTATGTGACCATAAAATAATACAAATAAATTTAGATAATCGCCTTACCAAGTTACGTGGGGCTAAGGTTAATTGGAGTACTTACCTTTGAGGGAGCACACACAGCAACACATTTATGACTATAAGCTAAGAGGTCAGTACTGTTTAAATCATGGGGGATAAATCAATTTAAATAGCTTCATCGTATACTTGGAGCCATGACTTAATTGAGGAATTGTCTTGGAGGGTGCCTACACAGTTATTTCTTAAGGCTATAGATAAAAGGAACAATATAATTAATATAAGGGAACAAGAATAATGCGTTTTGATCTTGTCGCTTATAATTTGAGTGAATTTAATATACAGTGTTTGAGGGTACATAATCAGTTACGTTTTATAATTAAATTAATGGGTTAATGTTGTGCTGTTCTTGGTTCAGCCTTCAATTATCTAAAGAAATTTGGTTCGAGGGAAAGCGATTAGATCCTTACTAGTTGGCATGGGTTAAGGCTATGTTTTTTTGTTTTTTTGTTGTTTGGGAATATTGTTTTAGGGTATATTATAACAGTACCATTCTGTGGTGATGGGCTGGTCTATCAGAGTGAGAACTGAGCGATCTCTGCCATATATATTTTCTAGATCTCAAGTGACGGCGTCTCTTGCGTGGATTGACCTCCTAATCTACCAAGATTGGAAGCCAAAGCGTCACATCTTTCCTTTGCCCCTCAACTTTCTCTTCATAATTGCTGAGGGGCACAGGGCCCTGGGTGGGGCTTTGGTTTCCCGGGCGTTTCCGCGCCCTCCTCAGCTCCCCGCCATGGAGTGGCTTCGGTCACCCAGGCTTTATTGTGGTCGGTAGGAAGGGTTCTGTGGGGGCGCTCGGTTATGGCCTTGGCCTTGCTCGGGGCCTTGGAGCTGTTCGGCCAGGCAGCTTGGGGAAAAACAACACCAACAACAGTACCATTCTGCTTATCCTTCTCTTGAATCATGTGTGCAAATTTTACTAGTATCACCACAGGTTTTACGACTTCAGAAATTCACCTGGTAAGTACAACTATCTTTGTATATAATTAATCTATTTTTCCGTGTTGCCTGTTTCTTTGCAATGTCATTGTATTGCTACTTTGGTTCACCGTCATGGTAATCATCATTATCATCATCATCACCCCACCATCATTCATTATTATTCTCATCACCATTATCATAACCATTACTCCTTGCATAAACCATATTTCTCATTCACCATACTGGTCTCTTTGTATGGCATTTGTCTTTCAAAAAGCAACAGTTAAATCAATTTCCACCATTTAAATATATTTCCCTTTGTATGCTGTTCTATGTACGCTGAATGGTAATACTACAGACCAGTTTTCAGCCATATATTCTTTAGGTCAAGGGAGTCAAAATATAATTGTTCATAGTTCCTCCAATCAATTTGGATTATGATTATTATTAAATTGAGTACACTGAAAGCCAAATGAATTAAGTTATATCGTATAATTATTTCAGGTTAAACCTGAATAGTCAGAGGTATTGAAATTTAGCCCAGACATAAATAAGAGAATAATTTATGGTTAACGATGAAAGCGTTAATTAATTTTAGCATTAACTAGGTTCACACATTAGTTCAGTAAAATATAGTTAAACACATTGGTATGGAACAAGTGACTGGACAAGGTTAATCACAACTGGTGTTGTGATTAAGGGGGTAAGGGTTTGTTTTTTGGTCGATAATATCATATATTTATTAGTATTTTAGTTTCCTCCCTAGACCTCCATCAAACTTTAAAAAAAAACATCATTAGATCCCACTTCTAGATTAATTTATACATTTTTCGGTAGTTCTTCCAAATTACAGGCTCATTATGGTTCACCAGGACAAAAATCGACACCTAAATAGCACGACATCTCTTAATATTGATCAAGAAATGGGGCACAAGGTCTTAATATCGACAAACTGATGGGGCAAACATCTTAAAATCTAAAAAAAAACTAATGGGGCTAAACATGAGGAAGAAGAGGGACCAGAAAAACGACCCATCTTCCCTTATGACTGTCAAGCTTCAACTGAGTGATTGATAATATACTCTAAAATGTTATTATATACATATTACAAGACATAGTATCGGGATAAATGTTATTATATACATATTACAAGACATAGTATCGGGATAAATGTTATTATATACATATTACAAGACATAGTATCGGGATAATGTTATTATATACATATTACAAGACATAGTATCGGGATAATGTTATTATATACATATTACAAGACATAGTATCGGGATAATGTTATTATATACATATTACAAGACATAGTATCGGGATAATGTTATTATATACATATTACAAGACATAGTATCGGGATAATGTTATTATATACATATTACAAGACATAGTATCGGGATAAATGTACTTTGGGAAGGCTTGGGGAAGTTACTCATATAGTTAACCCCTTCTGTACCGGCGATGCTTTTTTATTGTATTATAGCTGTATTCAGACGATTGTGTGCAGTTTAAGAATAATCTATGACAGTACAAAGGGTTAAGTGAGATAGTTTGAAGCTTGTTAGTTGTTGGAGGCCCTTTTTAAACTGAATAAAATCGTCTAATATTATCAAGAATATAAAAAAAAAGACGTCGCCGGTACTATCTATCTATCTATTGCCCGATGCCGTGATCCCCGAAGGGGTGGCCACGAACGAACCGCCTCCATGCACCTCTGTCCCCAGTCAGTTGACGCCCCTCCCCCCAACCATCACCGCTTTCGTTCATATACTTCCTCACTCCATTCTTCCACCTCTCTTTCGGTCTACCTCTCCCTCTCTGTCCCTCCACCTCGCTCTCGTACACCCTCTTAGTCATTCTCTCGCTTTCCATACGTTCCATATGGCCGAACCATCTCAAGTTGTTCCTTTTCACACTTTCCAGCTCATCTACCTCCACACCACACCTCCTTCTTACTTCCTCATTAGTCTGTCTATCCCTCCATGTAACTCCGCACGCACTTCTTAAGTAATTCATTTCCACTGCTCTCACTCTTGGTCTGAGTCTCTCAACCAACGTCCATGCTTCGCTTCCGTAAGTCAGTGTCGCCGGTACTGAAGGAGTTAACTATGCTAATCAGTGACAACAGTGGTAGTTGTATTCGCTTGATAGGTTTATGGTATCTCTATTGGATAACGGTAGAATAAGTAATGTCAGGTACGGTTAGGTTTAGTTTTTTATTAATGACCATTTATAGGAATCGGCAATTAATGAGAAACCATTAGATTAAATTAAGTAATGTTATGAGAAGTGTTGATGGTATTTTATTTTAATGAAGGGTTATAGAAGTAATTTATTTGGACTACAACTTGTTTCTTGATGCTCATGGCAAGATATACAGTATAGAACAGATTGAGGGTACACGAACGGTACAACTGGTTATATATTTGGGAACATTGCTTGGAGGACAATATAACTTCACAGACAAAAATAAAATCTGGACTACATAAGCTCGGATAGAACACTATGTTATCTTGCATATAATGATCATTATTATGTGGAGCTAAAGGGTGTTGCACAGTCGTGGTAAAAGTTATTAACACCTTAACCATTCGAATTAGTATTTCTCTCTTTAAAACAAATGGTTCCACAAAGCACCTGAATAAACATCACATATACTATTTACTGAAGCACGTTAATGAGTAAAGTACTTCTAAGCCTTTAAGGGGGGTGACCTGCGTTTTGTTATTTCTCTCCTTTTCTCTCTTTCTCTGGCTTGTATCCATTCGGCCCCATTCAGCCAACTATTTTAAGACGTTTATCCCCATCTAGGTGTCGATTTCTTCCTGGCGAGCGATAGCGAGCCAGCATTATATGAAGAAATCCGGCTTCGCCGGAGAAATTTTTCTATCGAAAAATGTACAAATTTTGCCTGCTGTCAAACAAAAATAAAAAATATGCTGGCTCGCTACCGCTCACCAGTAAAAAATTGACACCTGGATGGGGATAAACGTCTTAAAACAGTAGGCTGAATGGGGCCAAATGGATACAAGCCAGAGAAAGATAGAAAAGGACAGAAGAAAAACAGATCACCCCCCTTAAGGCAATCTAGTGTCGACGCTGTGGAAATGTTCATTGTTTTTTACCAAGACTTTGCATGACTTCAGTTTCATAATATACGGATCGATATCTTCACCTACTTTTATCTTCTACTGTACTTCCTATTTCTCAACTTATTCTTCCTCTATCCAAAACTATAATCTCCTACTTATCTATAGCCATCATCATCAACATCACATCCCGTTACCTGTCTTGGGGCAACGCTACATGTATTGTACAGGTTTACATTTTCTTAGAAGAAGATCCATCAGTTTGTAACCAAGAAGTTGCTTAAGGGGGTAGTGCTTGGTTTTTGGTCTATATATTTATTTATTTACTTATTTACTTTTTAGTTTCCTCGCTAGACCTTGATCAAGCTTAGAAAAACACCCCCTAGACCCCCTTTCAAGATAAATATGTACATTTTTCGGTAGACAAATATCCTGGCCGAAGGTCAGTTCCTTCTAAAATTAGAGGCTTGCTATCGCTCTCCAGGAAAAAATTGACACCTAAAGGGCACGAAAGGTCTTAATATTGATAAAAAAAAATAGGCGAAAGGTACCACAATCGCCAAACTAACGGAACGAACGTCTTAAACCCTCAAAACTAATATGCTAAACATGAAAGAGAAGGGGGTCCAGAAAAAGCGAGTAGTACCCCCTTAATATTTTGGTCATATTGTTGAGTTTTGTTTACACTGGTTCTTCTTCCGTACCCAACATTGAATGCAGGAAATAGAGCGAACTATACAGGGTTTTCCAAAATGGGTGTGCCAAGTTTTAGGATACGATCATATGGACGATTATTGGAATAATTTGTCCTATAAGAAAATGTCTATATCACAACCATTAAGAAGCTATTGATTGATTTATATTGTGTCCTCTCCCGCGATCCTGTAATATGCTCTTTCATGTCAAGCAGTTTCAACTGATCCAGGGTGACCTCTACAAATCCTCTAATTATCATGGAAGGTAAAACAAAATAATATCTTGCTTATAATAGGATAAAGCAAAATGAATAGGTGAGTGAGATAGATCCATTGACTGCTGGACCAGCCATATGGGGAAATACCATTTCAACAGTCAATACCTCTGATACAATTAATATTTGGAATTTAATATATATAACTTTGTTTACTTAAAATATAGTATACTCAGTAAGCATAAGGATTTTGTATGTCTACCACCTTCCATAGTAGTAGAATATTATTATGTTCATTGCAGTATGCCATATATACTTAACATAATTAACTTAGGCTATTAATCTAGAAAGAGCAGAGGCCTACATTAATTTCCAGTAAGGTTAAACAATAAATCACACCAAAATTGTTATACGACATAGTTCTCGATATAATGTATAATATACAACACTCTAATTAAAACCAATGCAAGAAAAAGTGGACGAAAAAAAGAGAGAGTAGACTATTAACACTCTTCGATATATGACGCGATTTTGAGCCTATTAGGGATACTTTAAAGCCTTTGTTATCATCAGGGGTATTTAGAAACCTTTAGTTTACTTACTTCAACCTCTGCAGTTGTCTTTGAGTTAGCTGTGGGCAGAAAACTAATTTTGGAGAGGTAATTATAAGAGTGAGAGAACTCTATTTCTTATTTCTAATCTGGCATCCTCTGCGTCATATGAGTCTGAAGGGGTTAAGCAAACCAGAGGCTGTAGGTCAGTGTGGCAGAGGGGAGAGCTTGGCCGGTCCCGGCAGTGGATTCTGCTTGTTTACTCTCTGCTGCCAGACCCTGAACCTCGCTCGCGTCCTCTTCAGCTTGGCATTCTACACTTTTCCACATTGATTCCCACTTAATTCTATATTTATCCTTTGACAGTGTTTATAAATTGTGTACTCTGCTTTACTCGTGGGGTCGGATCCTAAACGTCTCTCGTGTTCTCTTCAAGATTTCGAGTGCACTTGTTTACATTATATATACAGTATATGCCTGCATTTGTTAGTTCGTAGCTTACGAAATGTAGAAGCTATTTGCATTAGGTTTTCTTTACACCTGCCAGATCCCGTGCTTCTTTTCCATCGTCATCTTCAAGTCTAAAATTATCCTCTTTTCCTTTTGCATGCCAAGTGTTGCCTTTTCGTAAACTTCTTGCCGTTTGTAAATTACATAAATTAATTATGTGTGAAATTTCCTCCATCGTCGGTATTATTAGGGTGTTCGTTGTATCTACAGCTTCTGGTGTGACGTTCTAGGAATATAATGTAAGTACTGATGCATACTATTGTAATACATGTTTCCCATTGCATAAATTGGTTAGTTAGGTAAATTAGAACTACAGAGGCTATCAAGCCTTCTGGATTATTAAGTCAGCACACTGTAAGTCAAGAATAGCGGCAGGATTGGAGCCCCTTTTCGAGGACCAGTGTCTTGTTCCATGTATTGGACAAACAATTTTAAGTTAATAATAAACAGACTGAGATAAGTGTCTTAAAACAATGTGGAATATCTTACTCCCACCTACTGTACAGTACTTGGTGTACCTCATAGATAAGCAAAGGATTTTACTGTTTTACAGTGGCTATAGACTAGATTTGTTTACACCATTTATAATATTTGGCACACAATATCAGCTTGCATAAAACAAATTTCGCGAAACTTAATGCTAAGCATTAAGACACTCCTCTAAGAAAGAGGAGTGTCTTATGGGTGAAGGATAGGCCTACTGTTGCTCGAGTGTTTGGAGCTAGTAACATGTATTATGAAAATCATGTATTCCTCATAATATTTATTTTCTTACATAACTTACCATTACAATACAGTCAATGTTCACAATGCTCAGCCTGAGGGCTTCAGAAATACTAGCATACTGCACACGCCAAGTAGAAACAATTAATTCAATTTTTCACTATATTACTATACTGTAAATGACTACGAAATATCTTAATTCACTGTCATCTGGCTAGCAGACATGCATAGCTATTGCAAAATAATAATATGATAATAATTCATATACAACACTTATTAATAAAAAAAATGAATTAGTTAATAGATTTATCAGTCAGATATATAATATTTATACCCTACGTGCCGATTAAACTACGTTTGGGAATATTGGCTTTGATCATAATACATGAATATACAGTTGTGTTTTTCTTTCTAGTTTATATATGCAATCTATTATTTCATTTTATAATTCAAATTCATGATTTAATGGCTAAAAATTCTGAACTCTATTTAAATAAATATTTATTTAAAATTTGTATTATTTCCTTCTATTTTTGAATCGAACATAAGAGTTGCTCCAAATCTACCATCGCCTTACTATGCAGCAAAAATAAGGTATAACTCCTAGTACCATTAATATAGTCCATCTGAACCAACTTTGACAATGAAGCACGAGAGTATTGATATCTTAGGCATATGGTCATAACCGTTAAATGCTAATTATACAACCCAAGTAATCTCAATATATTTTGTTTGCAGTAAGCAATATGAGGTGGGCGTTCGTGTTCACCATAGCGACGTGTGGGTGGGCGACCATAGCAAGAGGAACACCTACCAACACAGAAGAGGCCTTGGGACGTGATGATCTCCTTCAGGCACACTCCCGAGACACGCTGGAGATACAAGAGGATGCTGGGAGATCGCCAAGGGCTCGCCGTTTTATCACAGACACAGACACAGGCATCTCTATCCTTGCTGGCTCCTCCTTCCTCTCCTTTCTCGCCTACTTCGTGTACTTCGTCGTCACGGAGTATAAGAAGGAGGAAAGGCGATCACTGAGGGAAGATCTGTTTGGCCTAGGGCGATTATTGGTATGCCTGGAGGAGATGGATGATAGAGAAATGGTTCTGCAAAGCCTCCTCTACTGCTGGTTCAAAGGCAAGGGGCGGGAGGAGACTGGTACCTGGTCATTGAACGAGATAATACCAGGGGCGCGATCTACAACAGACGAAAGTGCAGACGATCTTGGTACCAGAACACATGTGAATGACGTCAATGTCGTGCTTGAAACACAGGACTAAGGGGGTAGTGCTTGGGTTTTGGTCTATATATTTATGTATTTATTTATTTTTGAGTTTCCTCGCTAAATCTCCATCAAGCTTAGACAAACATCCCATAGACCCCTTTCAAGACAAATTTGTACATTATTCGGTAGAAAAATTTCCTGGCCATAGGCCTATTACTTCTAAAATTAGAGGCTCGGTATCGCTCGCCAGGAAAAAATCGACACCTAAAGGGCACGAAAGGTGTTTATATTGGCAACAAAATTAGGAGAAAAGTCTCAAAATCGCCAAACTAACGGAACGAACGTCTTAAAACCTCAAAACTAATATGCTAAACATGAGGGAGAAGGGGGTCCAGAAAAAGCGAGTACTACCCCCTCAATGAACTGCAAGCGAAGATGACAACATCACGAGATACTAAATGAAATATTACTTAGATTAGCTTATCCATATTGTACCATTACTGTTTAGTGTTAACTACTGTTTATTTAGTGAATATCTTTAAATGTGTCGTTGAACAGACAAACATTATTTAAGTATGTTCTTCATGTATCGTCTTCAGATATTTTATTCAATCTGAAAATTAGCGAACATACAAAAATCACATACATATTATGCTTACTTATTGTTCTATGCATTGTTATTAATTTATCCTACTTAAAAAAATACACACACAATAAAAATCAGATTATGTATGGTGTTTAATTAATACACCACCTTTCAAATTATGTTGATTAGCAAAGTGAAACAATAGTAAATGTAACAAGTAGGTTGAGGAGAAGCAAACGCCATATTATTATTTTTTTTCTAATTTATAATTGGAAATTACTTATAAATCAAGCCTTATCTGTACAAAATCAGCATTTCATTAGTGGGTAACTTTGAATTAAAAGTGAACAATTTAATGTTTATTATTTTTATTCATAAACATATAATTTACTATACAGCCTATTATATATTATATTATTATATAGCCTACATCACTGTTTTAGAGTGATTTATTCACTTGCTTTCAAGACAAAAACAAAATTCTTCAAGACGGTATGAGTCTTTTTTATGTTATGATGTGTTCAATTTTAACTTTCAGTACACCGATGTCAATTTATGTTTATTTGGGTTACCGTTAAACGAATTAATTTAACCTAGGAGGGAGCAAATAATAGTTCAAGGAGATTTACCACTTTGATTCCAATAGGTTCCTTCCTAAACTGATAGTATAGTATTTTATTAGCTGGAATAATGTGAATAAAGGCGTCATCGTACTGAAAGAGTTTATTAAGGGGGTAAGGTTTCCTTATTTGTTTATTTATTAATGTATTTGTATATATATTATTTTATTTATATACTTATTAATTTATTATTATTTTCAGTTTCCTCCCAAGACCTCAACCAAGCTATAAAAATAAAATAAAAAATAAATATATATATATACAGTATATAATATATATATATATATATATATATATATATATACGGGTTGCTATAGCTTGCCAGGTAAAAATAAAAACTAAATGGCACGAATGGTCTTGATATTGACAAGGAAATGGGGCGTAAGATCTTAAATTCGCCAAACTAATGTGGCGAACGCCTTAAAATGTCATAGCTAATGGGGTTAAACATGAGGGAGAAGGAGATCCAGACTAAACCCTCTGCCTCCCTTTAAAACCTACACTTTCCTCTCAACCTCAAGAGATTTTCGGCTCAATTTTCCTGTAGTGAGAGTCCCTGTGGTTACGAGAGCTGGTGTCGACGTGGTGTTGGGGACCTGCCTTCTGTCGCGTTAACCCCTTCTGTTCCGATGCCGTCCTTTTAACTTTATTCTGGCTACATTGAGACGATTTTATACAGCTTAAAATGGGCCTTGAGGAATTAACAGGCTTCAAACTATTTAACTTAACCCTTCACTTAACTTAACCCCACACTTTTCCTGGAGTGAGAGTCGCCGTGGTTACGTGAGCTGGTGTCGACGTGGTGTTGGGGATATGCCTTCAGTTGCGTTAACCCCTTCTGTACCGGTTCATTCCTTTAAACTTTATTCTGGCTACATTAACACGATTTTCTACAGCTTTAAATGGGCCTTGAGGAATTAACCCTTCAGACTACCACAGATCCTTTTTAAACTACTCACAATCGTAAGTATAGCTAGAATTAAATAGACGTCGCCGGCACATGAGGGGTTAATTTTGTGTGGTGGTGTAAATAGCATCTTCATAAACACGAGATTTATACAGTATATATTCCATCACCGTAGCACAAAGTTCGTCCTAAGCTGAGTAAAATTGTCTGGTAGAAACAAAGTAATCTCGTCTCCGGAACTTTTGCAGACACACACGGAAATTGTTCTGGTATTTTCTTTTCTTTTTCATAACTCTAGTCTGGTGGCTTTAGAATCAAACTCTTACATGTATTCAGCCACCAAATATAATCACCCTTCATCTAGTCACCGATATTAGTGCACAATTGTCGAGAGATTATTAATATATATATATATTTTTGTTTTTAGAATAAAGCTTCGAAGCAAAATATATTTAAAAAGGCGTCATTGTTACTTCGAATTGACAAGCTAGGGAAGAATATTGAAGTTCCAGACGAAGCTTTGAATTCCAGTGTACATACAAAACGAAAATAAAATAAAAACATAGATAAACAATCCTCCGTCTACTACTCAATGGTTCCCACGAGCTGGACGAGGGTGGTGAGGCGATGGGTGTGTTCAGAAGCCTTTATAATACTCCTCTTCCTCGCCTTCGTCTGTGTAAGTACTGTTACACTACTAAGAGTCTATTTATAGATATGTTACTTCCACTATCAGGCAACTCTTCCTGATCGTGTTCTACAAAATTCATTAAGTCGGTGTCACACGAGCGCTTTTTCTGGCAATTTTCGAAGAGCAAGTTTTGTTCGTAATATTCTGAGGCTCTTTCACATTGAAATATGCAACTAGACTGAAGCTCGATTATGCTAGGTAACTGATTTCTTATAAAACTTAAATTTGGAAGATGCCAGACTTCAATTGCCTGTAAGAACTGACAGCACAATAGGCCGTGTGACGCCGAGTTTTTAATAAGCTGTATGGTGATAATATGCTTCAAGTGGGGAGGAATTCTACATTAGGTTTAAGATCTGCCACGTATGAACCAGTAAAACACCCGTACTGGGGTGTTTTGGACTCTCCTTTTTCCATTGTTTAGCCCATTAGTTTTGAGATTTCTAGACGCTTGCCTCATTAGCTTGGCGGTTTTAAGACCTTTCGCCTTATTGCTTAGTTAATTTTAAGACTTTTCGTGACATTTAGATGTCGATTTTTTCTTGGCGAGCGATAGGGAGCCTGCAATTTAGGAGGAACTGGCCTTTGGCTGGAACATTATACTACCGACATATACATATTAGAATAAGGGACTATATCGTTCATTTTGCAAACAAGCTATTAATAAGAATCATATTAATCAGAACCCTAATCTATTTTGCAATTACGGTCTCAGGATATGATCTGATAAAGAATGGCATGTCTCCTGGTTAAGATTATGTAATATTATCGTTGATGGGTTTTCAACATGAAGGGTAGCGTGAAGTAGCTCATGTTTAGACAGTGATACATTTACAGCTTTCAACGTTTAATTGTACAGCCAAAGCAATACTGGGCCAAACACCGAGATGATAATATATTTAATTTAGAGATAGTGACAATAACTAGACACTTCTGCCACGTGAAACAATTAGTACTACCCACGAGCTATTAGAGACATATCAGGCTACCAAGGGAGAGTAACTTAGAACTACTCAGTGTATAAGCTTGGTTGTTGACGAGTTATTTGTGTCGACTGTACCGGAGTCTTTAATTCCACCACCAGCAAGCTGAGCACATGTTCTGTCACTTTTTTCGGGCAATTGTAGTTTGGCAGCTTCAACTTTTAGCTATATCAGACTTCAGCCACCTAATATAATCAAGATCTGATAAATACTTGGCTAAATGTGAATATGCCAGTTATTGGGATGGACTCAAATCCTTAACCCCTTATGTACTGACCATATCTTTCTCATATTATTCTAGTTATATTTAGACGATTATGTGCTGCTTAGAAATTATCTGTGGTAGTAAAAAGGGTTAAGTGTGATAGTTCGAAGCCTGTTAATTGCTGGAAGCGCTTATTTAAATTGAATACAATATTATACTAGTAGCCAGAATAAAGTTAAAATGACGGAACCGGTACTGAAAGGGTTAACGTAATAAATGTAGACACCATCAAACATATTTAAGACCTCTGTACAGAAGACCTCTGTACAGAAGACCTCTGTACAGAAGAAAGTATTTGGGACTTGAGTAACATCCGCTGCTTAACCTGTTTGATCAGTACTGGTGACATCCTTGTGTATTATATTGCGACAAGTATTAGAAGATTTTATTTGTCTGCCAATTAAAAGGTCAAAGACTATCTCAGTTAATCCTTTTAGCTGCCATATATCCTTCCTAAGCTTCATAAAATTGTCTATATGTAGGTAGAATAAAATTGAAAAGACGTCGCCGGTACAGAAGGGGTTAATAGTACTTGTAACACACTGCTCTAACACATTCCATAGTTAATTGTTAGCCCCTTCTGGATACGAGGACATGTTTCGCCATTATAATCTGGTAATTATTAGACGATATATGCAGCTTAGGAAAGATCTCTAGGAATGAAAAGGGTAAAAACTATCTCCATTAACCCTCTGACTTCCAAAACTCCTGCCTAAATTGGTAAACACTATCTCCATTAACCCTCTGACTTCCAAAACTCCTGCCTAAATTGGTAACACTATCTCCATTACCCTCTGACTATCTCCATTAACCCTCTGACTTCCAAAACTCCTGCCTAAATTGGTAAACACTATCTCCATTAACCCTCTGACTTCCAAAACTCCTGCCTAAATTGGTAAACACTATCTCCATTAACCCTCTGACTTCCAAAACTCCTGCCTAAATTGGTAAACACTATCTCCATTAACCCTCTGACTTCCAAAACTCCTGCCTAAATTGGTAAACACTATCTCCATTAACCCTCTGACTTCCAAAACTCCTGCCTAAATTGAACAAATCCGTCTAATGATAGCTGAAATATGTAGACAAATACGTCCTGGTATACTGACAGGGTTAATTAACCAGGCGAGAAATTGGCTTGTTCCCATCTATAAATTGTCAGTTATTACAACGTTATAATAGCCAAATATGTTGTTGATTATGGAACCTTGGCAGAAATATGATACAGAGACCTAGTAGTTTATAATTTGTCCATGAGTTATCGAAAATTATACTGCTATATATAATGGAGTAAAACAAAATAGTTGAAAACATAGAGTATATTTTACATGTGCGCCCTCGGAAAAAGAGAGAGAGTGAGAGAGAGTAAAATATAGTGCAATTATGTGTTTAGTTTAGCTTATATCTATATCTGTCCTTACTACCATTATGTGTTTAGTTTAGCTTATAAATATATCTGTCCTTACTACCATTATGTGTTTAGTTTAGCTTATATCTATATCTGTCCTTACTACCATTATGTGTTTAGTTTAGCTTATAAATATATCTGTCCTTACTACCATTATGTGTTTAGTTTAGCTTATAAATATATCTGTCCTTACTACCATTATGTGTTTAGTTTAGCTTATATCTATATCTGTCCTTACTACCATTATGTGTTTAGTTTAGCTTATAAATATATCTGTCCTTACTACCATTATGTGTTTAGTTTAGCTTATATCTATATCTGTCCTTACTACCATTATGTGTTTAGTTTAGCTTATAAATATATCTGTCCTTACTACCATTATGTGTTTAGTTTAGCTTATAAATATATCTGTCCTTACTACCATAGTCCAATTATGTGTTTAGTTTAGCTTATAAATATATCTGTCCTTACTACCATAGTCCAATTATGTGTTTAGTTTAGCTTATAAATATATCTGTCCTTACTACCATAGTCCAATTATGTGTTTAGTTTAGCTTATAAATATATCTGTCCTTACTACCATTGAGCAATCTGACATACTTAACCCTTTCAGTATACCATGACGCATTATTATAAATTATTTTGGTTATTTTTAGACGGTTCCAATAAACTTAAAGAGGGTCTGTGTGAGTCGAAGGGGGTATTTGAGGGAGATTATACTCCCTTGATTACAAGAGGACCTTCCTAAGCTTCGCAATATCTAAGGACAAATATTTAATAACACTGTCGGACAGGCATAGTCATACACGAAACTATAACCTGGTTCTTCACATAAGAACTACTGTAAGGTAAAATTATCCGCTCATGGTGGTTGCGGTGCCCAACTCTCACAAAAATACCTGGAGTGAGTTGGTTCGAATCCTGGTCTGGATACCTCTCTCCCAACCCGTCTGTCCAACATTGTCCTTTGGTATTTGTCATCAGAGAGGTTCCATAATAATACCAAGATGATTAAAATCGTATCATTTAGCCGAGTTAGCGGGGGGGGGGGGGTAATGTGTCAAATAATCATGGTTGAAGTATAAAAAGCTTGCTATGTGTACGAAGGCATAGTCCTCCACCTGGTTCTTCAAATAAGAACTAACGTTGCTTCCCTTATTTCCGCTTATGGTCGAGTGGTTACGGTGGCTAACTCTCCCAACACTACCTGGAGTGGGTTCAAATCCTAGTCAGGATACCTCTCACATCTTAGATCTAAATGAGAACTTTATATTATCATGACAAGCTACCATATCTTACCTGACTTCGTATCTAATCTGGAATCCAACACACCGTGAACAGCTTACCATAATTTATCTAATTGTATACCTAATCAAGAATCCCATCCACCATACCAAACATGCCATGGCGTACGTGATTGTATTATTCACCAAAAATGGGTCCCACCATAATCATGTTCCCACACTCTAGCTAATCTAGTATCAAACACAGCAGCCATACCACAATCTGCAAGATATCACAACCTCACTCTTCTTATAGCATACTTAGAATAGTACTTTATATATTTATTTTTGTCTGGGTGGAGTAGGTGCAGATGGCGGGGCGGGGGGGTGGTGGACGGGGTGACAGGGCCTCCAACCAACTACAGGAGCAGCACGCCCTACAAAGTCTCACTCGGGAGTCTTCCTCATCGCTGCACAGTGCACACAATCAGGTAGGACGTATACAACTTGCTGTGTGTTGAGCTAATATGTTCTAAGGCAATAATATATAAATAGGAACGTTATCATTAAAATGTGTTTGCATTGTTCAAATAATTCTTAGAAACACACAATCAGATCTAGTTATACCGTATAGGACAATTGGTATGCAAACAATAAGTAGAACAAAATGAATACCTTCATTCCAATAGTTTGCTCTTGAGTGAAGGTATTAGATACCAGTTATTACGTGCTTGCTGATACTTGTAAAATGTGTGTTTAGTCCTTTCCGTCAGATGACCACTTCTTGCATTTTTTGCGTAGACTAGCTACGTCCATACGACTTAATCATTCATCCTAAGAAGGCCTTCAAGCAGTGAATGGCTTACGATATATTTCATGTGTCCAGTTGCCTCGGAATAAATATATCTTAAGTTGGAAAAAATCGGCTAGAAGTAGTTGGGATACAATAATAAACTCGTCATCTGATGGAAAGGTGTTAATGCACTTTGATAAGGACCAAATACACAAGCCCTATTCTCCACTTTTCTAATTCGCTTCAATGATTTTAGTATCTATCATTTTAAAAAGTTATATCATGATTATTAATTTAGAGAGCTGTGGAGCCAAAGTTCAAGAAACTCTGCCAGATAAATTTTAAAATGTGAGTTTAGGATCAAATAATGGATTGTAGAAAACGGAATGTATTCACTGTTAGAGAAAACGGCTAAGGGAGAATATATTCAAGCATAGCTTCGTTGTGCATTCATAAAATGATTATTTTAATATTCAATAGATTTAATAATTGTAGTTTCAATTTATATTTTTTTGGAAATGATATGACGATGACAAATAAGATATCAACATTTAGTTTATATAATTTTGCTTTTAATGGACTTAAGGAACATGGAGTTGTGTCCTGAAGTGTGTAAATATGCATATCTCCATGTTCTTCCTTTTTCTAATATATTCTATAAATACAATTATTTATCGTAAGCTTCATTAATTCTAAGGCCTACATTCACGCCTCACCAACTAGTATATTTGTCAGGTAGGTCATTACTACTTATATTCAACTAATGTTCACAATAGCCTACACCACAGCAAGTAAATATATGAATCAAGAACCTCCTGACGTAATGTACAGTCGTGTTTATAGAATAATTGTAAAATATTTGGAGAGATAAATCTGGCTCGCTAAAGGAAATTTTTGGAAGTTATTGATCTCCAAGTATTGAATTACTGTCTTTCACTTGTCAATGCTCGCTGTCTGTTTTTTAAACGAAGGAAATGGTTTTATGTACTCATAGCCGCAACTGTACATTGTTACATAATTTGGTTCAGGAGAAAAGTATCATATCAACAGACAAATAGGACAATGACTCGCCACGAAAGCTTATCTCTTTGTCTTTTCTTCAACTATCTACATAACAAACATTATTATTCAGATTATGGCCCCGGTTAAAGGTACCACGACGGCTGATGACCCTCGGACAATATGGCTGCTGAGGACCCGGTACCTACACCCTCCCGATGGCCTGGCATACAACCTACAGGAGGACGGGGGCGCCAAGGAGGAGACCTACCTTCAGTACCGTTTCACCAATCCTTCGTGGATCTTCATCGATAGCGTCTTGCATGATCTCTTCTTTGGACAAAAGCCGGGGTTCTTTGTAGAGGCTGGGGCGCTGGACGGAGAGTTTCTGTCCAATACCCTGAAGTTGGAAAAAGGGTTAGGGTGGACAGGCCTGCTGGTAGAGGCAGAACAGGAGAGTTATAAGATCCTGAGGGCCAAACACCGAAGGGCTTGGTCATCACCCGCTTGTCTGGCCACCACGCCCTTCCCTCACACCTCCATCCTCACCTCCTTCAGGGGACATGAGCCCCAGGCCGAGTGGTGGAATCGAGGGGCAGCCAGGATTGAGCAGGTGCATATTTTCTTTTTGTCTACAGTACTTCCTAATTTTCTTTATTATAGGAATATATACCTTCATTAAGGTTGGTGTACACTATAATGAAAACCATATTTAATTGCCCAATCTGATTAAACAGTATATTCTCATGACATAAGGTATTTATATCAATTACTAATATTTATAGATGACCTTGGTACTGTTGCTTACAATTCATAAAGGTTGAAAGGGAATTTGTTTCACTGAGATAGCAAGCATATGCATATTGTACATTGATCGTATCATACATTTATCTCCATATTTACACATGAATATGATATAAAAATAAATATATTGATATTCTTTCTCGCCAGGATCCAGTAAGCGCCAACGACGGACCTGGGTACAAGACTTTCCAGACAGTGCAGTGCTTTCCTCTCCTCTCTTTCTTCCTGGCCCTCAACATCACCACTGTCAACTTCTTCAGCCTGGATGTTGAGGGGATGGAGATGGGTGTCTTGCGATCCTTCCCTTTTGAGCGGATGACTGTTGATGTATGGGCCATCGAACACAGACCGATAAGTAACAATGCATCGACATTGCACTCAACAGAACCTTCCGATGAGCTTATGCGTGGGGACCCAAACACCAGCATCTTAAAAGCAATGCAATCAGTAGACTCAAACTCCAAGAAGCTAACACATGACAAATCAGACCACAGTAATACACAGACAACAGCGGATTCCAATTCTGGGAAATTTTCATATGAGGATCCCGATTTCGTGGACTTCATGGAACGCCAAGGCTACTACCTCTTCGACATGTTCTGCCACCATATCCCCGACTACATATTCGTGAGGCGAGGCAGCGAGGTGTTCAAGCGACTTGGGGTGCCTCGGGAGCTTTGGCGAAGACGAGGGATCTGTCGGCACAAGAAGACCTGGACGGAAGTGCAGCAGTTCGATCCACGCCACCACCGTGATTCTCGACATTGGCCACAACTAATGTACTCAAAATCACGGCCGAGTGTATTTTAACCACTGCAATACAATATCGTCATTTTCAGTTTCTTCTGGTTAACACTATGAGATTTGACTTAGGTTGGACAAACCTTCTTGAAATCAAAGGTGTAAATACAATCATAATGAACTTTCTCTCTAATCGGTCTTTCCTAATCTGCATAATATCGTATGATAAAAACCAGAATATAAGGAAGGAAAATGTCATTGTAGTAAAAGTGTGATGTTTTATATAATTTCAGCCCAGTTGGCCAATACAATGATGATTCATATATAACTAGTATTGCTTACTCTGCAATTCATAACAAGATGCTTCATGAAAAGTATATATGGCCTAGAGTACATCAATACTTCTCTCTCAGAAGAAAATTGCGTCCTCTTTTTTCAGGTTGCTATTTACTGTTCAAAAATTACTTGGTGTTAACACATGATATATTATCTGTACGGTACACAGATTTTTTTGTTTTCTTATTTAAGTTAATACTAAGTCATAATTTATTTTTAAAAGCGGCTTTTGTTAGGAAATAACTGATTGTTTTATATTTACCATTTCTCATCTTCCAAATATATAATCCACGAGTCTACTTTACCTTGCTTTGAGAAAATACAAAGGAATTGTTCTCAGTTAGATGTTTTGGGATTATAGCTTAAAAATTATTGATGAATAAATAGTAATTCAAGCAACTATTGTCTATTCATCAACGAGTCTAAAAATTGTGACCTCTAAAACTCGGGGAAGGACTGCAAATGGACTGTAAATGTCCACACCTATTTCCTGGTTACCTCTATTCAAATGGGAGAATTATCAGCTCGATTGCTGAAGTTCATTTTTAATTTTGAGAAGTTAGAGTTGGAAATTCTACACTCTTCATATTGAATAAGTTATACAATCACTGATATATCACATTTGCTCAGTGAAGAGGCAAGTATGTTTTAACACCAACTATATCAATCATGGCTTGCTTGATTCTCTTATCAACATGTGTTCCACAATTTGTACTTGAGTATTGCCTTAACCCTTTGAGTACTAGCGACATGTGTTATCTTATATTCTATCTATGGTTAGACGATATTATGTAGCTTAGGAAGGATCTGTGGTAGTTAAAAGGGTTGGTTGAGATAGTTTGAAGTCATATTCTTGCCTGAGGTCCTTCCTAAGCTGTATAAAATTGTCTAATAGTTGCCAGAATATGATGAAAAGGACCTCCTTGGACTGAACGGGTTAAGAAATATATAATTCATAAGGGTATTTTCAACGAACGTGTAATGATAACATTTTATTAATCATTATATTTCGTACAATTTGCACAAAAACAATTTAATATATATATTTTCCGTCACTCAGGTATATAAACAGAAAATTGTCATACCATAAAATGATGCAGTGCTTGCAAATTACAAGAAACTCACGCAATGCACACACTATGTACTGTACATAACTATATAAAAGGAAAATATGTACTCTATTTTGGATAACTTGTGTACATCGAATACAGAAAAAACATTTGCATAGTTTTAATCTATTTAAGCAAATCTACTAAATCTCAAGGATTAAGTAATTTGTGTTGCAGTTTAGGATAAACTATCTCATTTGCTTCGAAATTGATAATAATCATTACAATCACTTCATATGCAGTGAAATTAACATAAATAATCGGTAATATTGCGACACTGTAAACATATTTAAATCTGTACACATTTATGAGTTTAAAAACAGCATTGTGTCGATATTTAAAGGCCAAACCTTGTCACATTTCTGGATAGTAACTTTTAATTCAAAAATCCCTATAAGGTGAAGAATCTGCATTGGCTGTGACAGATGAAGTAATGGCACAAATGCAGAGTAGGACCCAAGTTTATTCAACGTTTCGCCAGACACGGCTTCTTCAGGGATAACATAAAAATGGGGTACAGTCAGGCTTATATAATCCAGTGTGTCCTTACCTCAATCCCTATAGACTAACTTTGAGTAGCATTTGATGAATGTGGATTTCTTGATAACAGGCCTCTAAAACTACAACGACGAAAACCTTTGATACTTACGCTTAGCGTTTACAAAACGATGTGAAGGCTATCTTTTAACAGACAGTAGTGTTCTACAATATAAGATAAAATAAGCACCTTAATAACAACATCTACACTTCCACACCGCACCCCATACCGTAGCCTTTCCCCTTACCCATTGGAACGTTCATACTTCCACACCGCACCCCATACCGTAGCCTTTCCCCTTACCCATTGGAACGTTCATACTTCCACACCGCACCCCATACCGTAGCCTTTCCCCTTACCCATTGGAACGTTCATACTTCCACACCGCACCCCATACCGTAGCCTTTCCCCTTACCCATTGGAACGTTCATACTTCCACACCGCACCCCATACCGTAGCCTTTCCCCTTACCCATTGGAACGTTCATACTTGACCACTTGCGTGTTTCGGCCGATAAGGAAATAGAAGCTGCAGACGTCGATATAGACCCGAAATACTGTAGAAGCTTCAATACATTTATAGTACACACATAAATAGATTAATTAACATTTATTCATCACAAACCCTCATTTGTGTTGTAATTCTGCTGAATATTAATCCATTCTGTACCAATGGCGTCCTTTTCATTATATTCTGGAACTATAAGACGATTTTATTCAGATTAGGAAGGAGATATTCTCATTAAAAGGCTACATACTATTTTAATTAATCCCTTAAGCTACCATATATCCTTCCTAACCTTAATACATTCGTCTAAATGTAGCTGAAATCAAATACAAAAGACGTCGGTAAAAAAAGGGTTAAAGTCTGCGGCTGGAACTTTCTTATAGCCCGAACCTGGCAAGTGGTGAATTCAATCAGACAGCTGTTGCAGAGATGTGAACTTCGAGGCTGAACCTAATACTGATTGTATTTATTTTGTCTACTTGACTTATTTTAGGTTATAAGGAAGTTAAAGCTGTAGTCATTGATGTTACACAGATATGTAAGCTAAAATACTTTCAGAATACGCACATAAGTGTAATATATTGATATAATTTCCACTCATTACAATATTCACCACATGTCTTGATAGCGTAATGGTTAGTGCGCGGAATTTCGGTGTGAGTATCCTAGTTTGAATCCTTGGAGTGCCACATGTATTAATTAGTTTAATTGCTTTCATTAATTAGGTTTATTTGTAAGTTAACTGGTGGGTTGGTGATAATATGAATTTCTGATATATATATATATATATATATAAATCTCCAGATTGAACTTCTTTATAGCCCGAAACTCACAACTGGTCAATTATCGCTAAGCTAACGCTAAGCATTTGTACTATTCATAAATTGTCATAGCAGAGCGTAGTTCTATAATTGTAATTTTTGTTCGACTTTAATACTTACTGGGTTATGTGATAGATTTTGATTAGTAAGCAGGGGGGTTATAACGTCAGTTATGCTACCATAATCAGTAGTTATCAATTTATGATTTTTTTTTTTTTTTTTGTACAAAGATAAATGCCCAAAATCTTATCAATGTCACAGACCCCACCTTAATGAACAGTATTTAACTACAATAAGCATATCAGTTATAATTACTGTATGTGTTATCCATTGTAAGCAAAACAGACAAATACTCAGTACCTCTGAATTAAAAGTCAACTTCTTCCTTCGATTCTGACCTCTGTAGGAATGATGTATGAGGACATATTTGACTATACTATCGATATTCGTGATGTGGCTCTTGGATTATATGAAGAACTGCACTGCCACGTATTCGTAGCTGACACAAGGTTATGTTTATAGTGAAGGTGTAAGAATATTTGTTAACCCCCTCAGTACCCGTGACGTTCTTTTCAATATATTCTGGCAACTATTACACAATTTTATTCAGCTTAGGTAGGACGTATATCCATTAAAAGGTATCGTTACAGACTACCTCAATTAATCCTTTTAGCTACCATATATCCTTCCTAAGCTTCATAAAAACGTTTAAATGTAATTGACGTCAAGTAAAAACGACGTACCCGGTAATGAAAGAGTTGATGCATATTTACAAAATAACGTAGCATGCCCATGTTCGCCAATTATGATTTACGTGCAGATGTATCAAGTGCAAGCTTAACTCATGTCGATAATAATAATGTCAGCAAACTCACAGACTATTTGTGTTTCGCTTATGCTGTGCAGAATATGGTATTTAACCCGTCCAGGACCAGGGATGTCTTTTTCATCAAATTCTGGCAACTATTAGACGATTTTATTCAGCTTAGGAAGGACCTCTAGCAATAATAAGGCTTCAAACTACCTCAACCAACCCTTTTAACTACCACAGAGCCTTCCTAAACTGCATAATATCGTCTCAATATAGCTAGAATACAATGTAACGCACGTCGCTGGTACTCAAAGGGTTAAGAATGATCTATGAATTACACACAACAATCAAGTTGGTGTCAAGCAAGCGTTATAAATGAAAGAGTCGTAGAATGCGACCCTGTATAAGGTTTAAGGGGGTAGTGCTTGGTTTTTGGTATATATATATATATATATATATATATATATATATATATATATTTATTCATTTATTTTTTAGTTTCCTCGCTAGACCTCTATCAAGCTTAAACAAAACAAACCTAGACCCCCTTTCAAGATAAATTTGTACATTTTTCGGTAGAAAAATGTTGAGGCCGAAGGCCGGTTCCTTCTAAAATTAGACAACAAAATGAGGCGAAAGATCTCAAAATTGTCAAACTAACGTCTTCAAACCTCAAAACTAATATGCTAAATATGAGGGAGAAGGAGGTCCAGAAAAATCGAGTAGTACCCCCTTATCAGTTATCTGTTGTCTTTCACCTCCGCCAGCATAGACGACTTTTCTTTTGTAGCCCATAACCATATTTAGAAACAAATTAAATTCCTTAAATACTGATAGGCCTATCCATAATGAGTAAGTCATAGCAAATTATAAGACTCGAATAACTTTTGCGGATAAATTTGCTCGAGTCACACCGGTTTTAGAGAGAATGTTTAAGGTCGTCTTAGGAGACACTCTGGCCTCTGACCCACCTCCTCCATACACACTGCACAGGCACGGTGGTATTTAGCATTGCGGCACAGGAAGTTACTCATGAGACTTATGGCAGAGGGGCTTTTGGAATACGATATGGGTGACTTTTTGGAATTGGCAGAAGGGGAATTGCTGGAATTGGAACTAGGATAGTTGCTGGAAGAGTGAAAGGGTGAATTGGGGGAGGGTGAATTATTGGAATGGAGTGAGGAAGAACTTTTGAAATTGTCAGAGTCTATGAATGAAGGAGTGGTGGGAAGGGTAGCGATAGAATAGGATATCGGGTTATATGAAGAAGCAGAAGTAGGAATGTGATTAATAGAAGGATATAGCCTTTGAGAAAACTGAGAGGTAAAGGAAGTGGAGGAAGAACGGTCTGTAGAACTTATTGATGGAGACTCAGGAGGGGAACCAAGCAACTTAGAGAATGGGAGCATAAATGATAAAGACCGAGAAGGCAATTTAGAATGAGAGACCAAATTTGAAGAATTAGAGGAGGATTGTTGAGAGATTGCAGATGATTGCAACCCAGAAGAAGTTTTATCTTGACTGGAAGTTAGTTTGGAGAAAATGTATTTTATGGGATTAGTAAACTGTGACTCTACTGGGGATGTCTTGTGATGTGGTGGTGTTGTGGTTTTTGATCGTATAGAAGAAAAGCCAATCGTATAAGCTTTAGTTTTGCTGTTTACATTCTCAGCATCTTTAAGTGTACGATGATTGAGAACAGATGAACTGATGATATCAACGTCCATTGTTTTTTTGTTTTTTTGTATTGAACTAGTTAGAAATTTAGGAAGTTCTTCTCCAAGATTCTGTCCTTGACCTACGACAGGTGAATGTTTATCCTTCCAGTCTGCATTATCAGAATAAGAGTTCAGCATATCAGAAATTACTTCGGCAATAGGATGCAATTCTTGAGATTCAGTTGGAGACAAAGTTATTGACATTTCTTTGTTCTTTGAAGGAATATGATTGTCCTTTTGTCTCCCCATTCTTTCAAAGTTAAGTTCAGTTCGTATTGCATGATGATTTGAGCCGCTATCCTTTTCTAGACCTCTGAATCTTTTATTATGAAATGAGGTAATAGGGAAGCCTGATGAGGAAGGAGAGGCAGGATACAGAGAATACGGTCGAACCGATGGCGTTACTGGTCTCGGTGAATACGCAAATAAAGGGTTTCCAGTTGATGTTAGGAATGGTTGTGCTAATGAAGGCGAAGGTCTAGTCCTCATATTATCTTTCACTAAGAACTCTGATTTGCTGGAGCCAATGAATTCTGGTCTTGAATATCCAACTGATGGGTGGGAGATAGGGGAAGACGATCTGATGTTTCCAAAATTAGACCAGCTGTCTTGCATTCTGAGAGATGAAGGGGTGATTTGCTCTTCTGTAATTGAGTGCCTTATGTCTTGTTTGTTTGCCAATGAACGCCATGTTACAAGTCCATCAGGCGAAGCAGTCGGCTGATGTCTGCTTGTGTTGTTTATTTGCATATGCTGTCTTTGGTATTGTGCAAAAGAGGGCCTACTTATGGGCTGATGGTAGCTTGGGAGTCGGGAGGGTTCATGATTATTCCACTTTCTAACAATATCTTGGTTTCTTAATTGATGGGGTCTCATGTGGGATTCAGGTAGATAGAAGCGGTCAGTATTGGGGGTAATGCGATCTGAATTACTGTCCTTTAGATCCAACCTTCCACCTACGTGATGAGTTATGCTATCATCATTAAAGTTGGTGTTTCGGTTATTTGTGTTCGTAGATGCTGTTAGGAAATCCTCTTTAGTTAATCCTTTTTTTGACGCCATTTCAAAGAGTAATCTAAGGTTTTGCTTAAAATCCTCTATCCTTTGATTTTCCTTCCCTAGATTACTTTTTCTACCATGAAGGTTTCCATAGTTGGTTAGGCGAGCCGCCTGATTCGCTGGTGCTTTACTTATTTCTTCCAATATATCCTTCACCATCATATCAAAGTCAGGCAAACTTCCATGGTTCAAATTTTCAGCGGAGGGAGGATGCTGATATTCATGTGTGTAAACGGGTCCTTTGCTGTTGTAAGACGATGTTATTCCATGCGTCCCAGCAGGATTTGTCATAGAGGTAAGATAGCTGTGTTGACCTGGATGACTGGATCCAAAACTTGCTCCTGCTGTGTTGTGAGTATATTGGCTAATACCTTCTCCCTGTGTTGGATACTTGGGCTGTGTTATGCTTGAGTGCTGTGGTCTCTGCAAAGTCTGCCACTCCCGCCTTGCTAACTGTAGGAGAGTGTCAAAGGTATCCTTGTCTATTAATTTGCTCGGATCTTGGGATACTTCAATGTCACTGCCATAGTTGCTCTCATATGGTTTGTTGTTTATGTAAGATGTCTGCCCTGACTGTTGGTTATGAAAGGAATTGTCTGGTTGGTTGTGTGTGGTTGAAGACAAATGTATATTACCTTTGTCTATGTAAGATGTCTGCCCTGACTGTTGGTGATGAAATGAATTGTCTGGTTGGTTGTGTGTGGTTGAAGACAAATGTAAATTACCTTTATGTTGACTATGTTGATGGACTATAGGAAATTTCTGTTCCACTAGCAAAGGTCTAGTTGAACTAACAAGATTACTTTGCGATATATATTCCTCGCGATTTGGTTTATGGTTATATGTTGAGTCATACTGAACTTGGCTTCCTGTCACCTTGAGCGGAACACCAGCTTTGTGAAATAACGATGGGTGGCGGACGTTTACGTGACCTTCCGTAGCCTTGTGGTGAATATGTACTGGACGTTGGGTACGCATGTAATTCTGGTTCATATGATAGCTCGGACTGTGGGCCTGATCTACTTGGCTCGATTGACTATTGCTCTCCATTGGCCTGTACCCTGGGATGGTGAGCGGGGTAGTTGAGGAGGGAGTCACTATGGGGATATGGTCAAGTTGAACGGTGTGATCCTTGGTGTGATGGGTCAAAGATGTGATAACTTGTCGATCAGGGCTTTTGCTGTTACTTGCTGGGATAGTATCGATCTTTTGCCATTTTATCAAGCCTTTATTATTTTCCTCGTGATGATTATTTACACCATACTGATTATTTACAATTGTCTGTGGTCGATTTCTTAGTTCCTCATAGATGTGAGATGGAGAGGGGTTAGCATAATTTGGTGTTGGATAATAAGCTTTATTATCATTAGCTGGTGTTACTAGACTCTGTGGTGTTAGGTAAAGTGGATTACTGGGAGTTACATCGATCTTTGGAACTTCTGTAGTAGCTTTATAATCTAAATTCATTAACAGAGAATAGGTAGGTGTTGTACTGCTGGAAGGACTTCTTAGAACGGGGTAGTTAGTTACTTGATAAGATTGTGTTGAAACTTCAGGATGTGGTAGAAGTGACATTTCAGGCCTAAAGTACACACTTGGAGGCTTGAATGCATTGTTGCCCAAGTAAGCCTGTGAGTTAGATGATTCTGAGCTGCTGCTTGGTTCTGGTGAGGTGATATAGCCATGCATGTTTGAATGTACTGAGAAATGACTGAGATTGTGATCTTTATGTACGAGGGAATATAGGTCGGGAGGGTTCTTCATATCATAGTCGCTGGTGGTGATATGGGTGAGGTAAGGTGACAACTCAGACACAGGGATCAGTGATGAGTCGTGACCGCCCGGGATAACCTTCAGGATGATTCTCTCCTCTTCTGATGAATCTTGTCCCCAGAGATTGACGACAGGTAAAGGAGATGTATAGCTGTGTGGCGATTTAGTTGTCATATATGCACTATCCATTAGGGCATTAACGGTGGATGACTGCTCTTCTGTATCATATGTTAGTTGCGGAATAGAGGGATTAAATGACACCGGCAAATTAGATAATATACTAGTCTTCGGAATTTCTTTTCTTGATTTGGGCCCCTTAGGTGGGTTGGTGGGAAAAGGTATTTCATTGGTTGAGGTGATTGGGTTATTACTTGCAAGTATATTATAGCTCGGAGTAGCTAAATCCAAAGATAGCTCTTGATTTTCGTTCACATGATGATCAAAAAGAGAACTGATGGGTTTTAGTGAGTTTGTAAGCAACTCGAAATAATCGTTATTCAATATTCCCGTGCTATTCAATACATCCTCATACCACAAAGAGCCATACAGAGTATTGTTTAGAGTGCTATTAAGTTTGCTAACACTCTCAAGCAACTCGGAGATATCTTCATCGCTTAACCTAGGCATAGATACATCAAAATCATCCACAGGTTCTCGTCCTTCATACCTTGGATACTCCCTTACAAATGGTAAATTCTTCTTTCCCTTTATGTTCTTGTTCTGAGGAGTTGGTTCATTAATGAAAGAATAACCAACGTAGGCTCCCAGAAGCATGCCGGCTGATATAGCAATTTGAGATATGGGATCAAATTGTCGCCCTGTCACTACGGCATCTTTGGCACGATGATTCATGTCTTGTGTTTGAGTGAGCAGAGTAGCGAGTGATCTTTCATTTCTACTCACAATATAATTTACGGAAGTATCGTTGTGTTGTATGGAGAGTGTCTTGTTTAAAATATCAGAGCTTGTCACATTAATAGTTGCTTTTTGTAATATGTCAATAATATTCATTAATTCCTCTTTCGAAACATTTTGCTTGCTTAGCTGTGAGCCTCTTGTTAATTCTTCTTCAGTATTATTAAATGTATTTTTTTTAGGAGTTCTTGCGTCGGCATCTAACTCATCTCTATAAGCATTGTTGTCACTGTGAACTACTTTACTCACATTCTGAAGCTGCCTGTCTTCTTCTTCTGCCTCTGATCCAAATATTTTACCATGGATATCCCAAAAGGAACTGGCAACGTTCTGAAGAGGTGCTGAAATAGTTTTGGCACTGTCCCCCATTAATGAGTTTGCCATGTAGAGCACAGTGAGCGTAGAGACAAAGAGAGACATGACGCCCACCGCCTCGGCTGCAGTTGATGTGTCACCAGAGGGCGTTGTGGCAATGTTGGGAGAGCTTGAACTTCTTCGAGAGGCTCGCCAAGGTTGCATTCTCCCTGCACCTGAAACTGGACTATGGCTCACTCTACTGTGGCCAGAAAATAGCCAATTATTTAATCTGTCAGGATCGTTGTCGTGGCGCCAGATCCAAGGGTTGTTGAAAGGCCGCCATCTGCCTGGTTTGGACATTACTGGTTCGCTGCCCCATCGATGATTGTCGGCGTACTTGGGATCGAACCAGATATCTTGACCTTGGTTGTTACGCCAAGGACCTGCACTGGTGCTCTGAAATCTCTGAGGACGTCTTTGTTGATTACGAAACCCTTGGCTTTGTCTTCTATTTCCTGGACGAAAATGAGGTTCATTTGGTTTACTTCTACCGAATGTTGGCCCTCTTAGCCTTGCAAGATTTCCAGATAACTGTTGTTGGCTACCAGAGCCAGTAGGATGTTTTGGGGGAGTAACAGTATGTGGTCGTCCTGACCATAGGGGATTTGACCGCAATCTTTGTGGTTCTATGGGATTTAATTGTGCAAATTTTGATCTTGCTGGATACAATGATGGTCGTCCTGGTATTGTAGGACTTATTTGTGAAAGCCTTGATGCAGAAGGATTTTGAAATTGTCGATTGATCTGACCAGTATTCAACAGAAGTTCTCCTGCTCCATCAACATTTACTTGTGATTGTTTTGTTTTATTCAAGGTTAGAGGAGTCCATCCTTTGGCATCAGTTTCATTGTGGTGTTGTCTAAAGTGGTCAAAGCGTCGTGGTAGGTCGGCGTAGGTCAGGGAACAGGTCAGCAAGGATGTAACTACAAGTCTCCAGTACGAGGCCATAGTCCCTGGAAACAAAAAAAAAGTGTTGTCAGTCATATAGTCTCCCTTAAACTTGTAGCTGTTAATGATAACTCAATAATTGTCCTTATGTTTTTGTCTTCTGAATATACAGTTTTTGTCTACTATGTGTACTGTGTTGTTTCAAATAACTGTAGGCCCTACTTTATTTTAAAAAGAGAAACGTGAAAATATTAAAGAGAAGTTCTGATTTTAACATAAAATGGTGTTGATGTGAACATACACAAAGTAAGCAAAAATCACAGAGTATTTTAAGTGAATATTTGCTAAACAAAAATAGACGAATACATATTATAATATTGTTGTAGATTCTTTTACAATATTGTGTACATTGAACGACAAACTTTCGTTCCCCCAACCTACCACTGTGTGAATCCGAATCACCTGGGGGTCGATAAACGAAGCATTTATTGAGTGTAAATGGCACTTATTTCAGATGCTTCGTTTGTCGACCCCCAGGTGTTTATGATTCACTGGGTGGCTGGTTGGAGGAACGAACTTTTGTCGTTGATATTACATTCTAAGACATAAATCCTGGCCCAATATCATAACAAGGGACTGGAGTTCTCGAAAAGGGGCTCCGGTCCTGACGCGATTTTTGACTTACAGTGAGCTGGCTCAATAATCCAAAAGGGTTGAAAGCCTCTGAAGTCCTATTTTATACTTACTAACTAACCAATATCAACCCTCAAACACCATAAACAAACCTCCAAAATGTTAATATTAAGTACAGACTTAATGAGAAACTTCGCTTTAGTTCAGGACAGCTTCGGAAATTAGAGGCCACTATTAACCCCTTACGGACGGGGATATTTGTAACTTCTACTACCTGCCAGGCGGGCATATTTACCCTAAACAAACATCATCCATGCTCTTTTTCATGCATAAACAATAGCCAGAGCGTAATACAATTATGTATCCTTGAAAGGGCGATAATAGAGCTTTCCAATGACACCTGAATCATCCTTGTACGACCACGGGTTCGCTTGCAACGATGTTGCCACACGAGTGCAAAAACCCTAAAATACGGTAAATTCCCGAGATATTACCTTGCCTCGCGAGGCAAGGCATGTGTAGGGGTGTGGTAGTGATACCAGCTACCTCGCTAGGCCCAGGCCAAGTGGTCAGAGCCCGCCTGCGGTCCTCCCACTGCGTGGACTCTCTCTCAGAGCCCATAATGTGCTCAACATCCCTTGCGACTTAAGTCGGGACCCGCCGGTTAGGCCATGGTTCTCTCACCCGATTTAAGTCGAGACCCGCGGTTTGAGTGTTAATGTCACAGAGTGTACACAAGGTAAACACAAGTAACAGTGCGCGAAACATTATGACACCACGGAGCGAAAGACAGTGAAATGTTAGTGGCCGACTTACCACACGTTGGTCGCCCTGCTGTTAGGCGCGTGCCATAAATCACCAGCCACCGAACTAATACATACAGTAGTAGTATATATTATATGTTTATATAAAACCCTCCCACAACATCACTGGTTCTTTGGATGTTTGCGGTAGGCATAGGATCACCTGTACACTGATACATTTTATACCTTGTGTACAGCTATCATATAAATTAAATAAATGCATAAACATTTTGGAGAGGAAGTAGAGAATTGTCAAATAAAATTATCAATTCTTTCAAGATTTTCGTAATTTGTTTAGATACTTGTGCTGGCAATTGTACAGTCCTAGTCAATAACTTGTATGTATGTTAAAGCCTCGAAAAATTTAAAGGAACCTCCGAAAAAATAATATAATGTAAATAATTAATGAGCTGCAATTCAACCCGAAACAGCTTAGAGGAGGGGGGGGGGGTATACTAAAGAAAAGGTAGTTCAAAAGTGTTTGTCTACACCAGCCATGTCCGGTATCTCTTTCTGTCATAGTCAAGAGTATCAAGAAATGTATCTACGCCAGCCATGTCCGGTATCTCCTTCTGTCATACTCAAGTGCTTCAAGAATTTTGGGTAGTACAGTTCTCCGCATTATAAGGTTTCACCAGTTCGAATCTTTGAACCTTGTTGTGAAGCATCTGGGCTATAATAGTGTAATTGTATCGTTTGCGTTTGATGCGGATTCAAATGAGTGCGTAGTTATGTATGCCTTTGACTGTACAGTTGCCCACATAAGTTATATTCCTCTCCGTGATCTTATACATATAAATATATTGAGCATGATTGGATTACGAGTGTAGTTTCTTATGCAGTGCGTAGCTCAACTATTACGAGTGTAGTTTCTTATGCAGTGGGTAGCTCAACTATTACGAGTGTAGTTTCTTATGCAGTGGGTAGCTCAACTATTACGAGTGTAGTTTCTTATGCAGTGGGTAGCTCAACTATTCAGTCAAACTATAATTAAGATAAACCAAAGTAGCAAGTAATTCATACTAATTTTACTTTCATACATAAGATCACGACGAGGAATCAAATTTATCTGGGCAACTGGACACATGTTGTATATATTGGTGACCAGTTGTATTATAGTATACTGTATTGGTGACCAGTTGTATTATAGTATACTGTATTGGTGACCAGTTGTATTATAGTATACTGCATTGGTGACCAGTTGTATTATAGTATACTGTATTGGTGACCAGTTGTATTATAGTATACTGCATTGGTGACCAGTTGTATTATAGTATACTGTATTGGTGACCAGTTGTATTATAGTATACTGTATTGGTGACCAGTTGTATTATAGTATACTGTATTGGTGACCAGTTGTATTATAGTATACTGTATTGGTGACCAGTTGTATTATAGTATACTGTATTGGTGACCAGTTGTATTATAGTATACTGTATTGGTGACCAGTTGTATTATAGTATACTGTATTGGTGACCAGTTGTATTATAGTATACTGTATTGGTGACCAGTTGTATTATAGTATACTGTATTGGTGACCAGTTGTATTATAGTATACTGTATTGGTGACCAGTTGTATTATAGTATACTGTATTGGTGACCAGTTGTATTATAGTATACTGTATTGGTGACCAGTTGTATTATAGTGTACTGTATTGGCATGCTACTATCTTCGAAAAATTATGTATTAGAATTATTGCCCGTGATTTTACAGTCGTGAGCATATTATATGGTTACACCAATTCGAGTCTTAAATTGAACGTTTAATGCCAAGTTCTGAAACATCTGGGCTTTAATAATGTACTGTACGCATTGTCTCGTTTGTGCTCGATACTGCTTCAAGTGGTTGTGACGTCATTTATGCTCCTGGTTATACCGTCGAACACATAAACTCTTTCCCTTTAAGATATTTTATAAATGACGATGTAACTAGTATGACTTGGGTTACAAGGGTAATTTGTTATGGAACAGTATACTAATGAGATGGATTAATTTGTTATGGAACAGTATACTAATGAGATGGATTAATTTGTTATGGAACAGTATACTAATGAGATGGATTAATTACTTCCTCACAAACTACATTCTTAGTCAACCGTATAAACATTACTTACGGACATAAGATCACGGAGATGGATTAATTACTTCCTCACAAACTACATTCTTAGTCAACCGTATAAACATTACTTACGGACATAAGATCACGGAGATGGATTAATTACTTCCTCACAAACTACATTCTTAGTCAACCGTATAAAAATTACTTACGGACATAAGATCACGGAGATGGATTAATTACTTCCTCACAAACTACATTCTTAGTCAACCGTATAAACATTACTTACGGACATAAGATCACGGAGATGGATTAATTACTTCCTCACAAACTACATTCTTAGTCAACCGTATAAACATTACTTACGGACATAAGATCACGGAGATGGATTAATTACTTCCTCACAAACTACATTCTTAGTCAACCGTATAAACATTACTTACGGACATAAAATCACGGAGAGGGAGATAAACCATCTGAACGATTGTAGGAACCGAATACGAACGAAAAGAAAAAAAACAAAAATCGTCGACTACTACTGGTCTTGTCCTCAGTGTTGTGCCCGGCCTACTAGAGAGAACACGCGTCAGATTTTACTCAGTGATATTGTGTTGTATAATTATGAGTTTTGGTAAGTTTTGTGTACTGTGCATAATTTGCGCACACCTCTCGCTCTTTCTATTAAATTTCCATCATCTGTTATTATTTTATATCCGAGAAAAAATCTGGTATTAGGCCTATTTTATATCTGAGATTTGTTTTAACCCTGTTTGGTCCGAGGTGGTTTATATTGGACTTACCTTTTTCCCCATTCGTTTGGAGATTTTAAGATGTTTCACCCAACTAGTTTGGCGACAATAAGACCCTTCATCTATTTCAGGTGTCGATTTTGTTCGGGGCAAGTGATAGCCAGCCTGTATCTTGAGAAGAAATCAACCTTCGTCCGGGACATTTGTCTATAGAAAAATTTACAAGTCTCGCTTGAAAAGGTGAGCATTTTTTGTTTAGTTTGAAGGAAGTCTGGGAAGGCGTTTTAATTATTCTACGGGACAAATTATATAATACATTTCTTTAATATAGCAATATAAAACTAGGATAAATCTACAGTTATACTACCCCTATTTTGTCGCTATTCTGTTGGTACTAATGGGTTAATATTATTAGTAGTAGACTTAGTATGGTTTGATGATGCGCGGAAATGTATATTTGACTTGAAATAGATACATTGAAGTATTACAAACCTTCGCGAACCCATAAACAGGGAACGTGAGCAGGGTTTAGACCGTCGCGCACCCATAAACGGGGAACGTGAGGGGGAGTTTAGACCGTCGCAATGACGATGACGGGTCACTTTTCGGTTAGGTTAGGTTAAGTTAGGTTAGGTTAGGCTAATGTTACAAATACTAAAATGCGACGGTCCTCGGTATTAAACAACACTGTATATCAAAGAAAACATGAAAAACAACAACAAATTACCTGAAAAACTATTACCGGTATCTGGTTGGTGATAATTTGTTATCAAAATACGTTTTTTTCCAGTTTCCGCGTCTGCTGAACCATCCAAAAATACGCTAAAAGGCGTGTTTTGAAGGGGGGAGGTGGTGGGGGGGTAGTGGGGGAGGGGTAGTATAACTGTAGATTTACCGATGTATGTAACTTTCAGAGTAAATAATAATACCATGTTTTGCCTTGGGATATCACCCCCCCTTCCCCCCTCCCCCCCTCCCTCTGACTTATTGAAATCAGCATCTATTTATACAGTATGGGGCTTAATAAGAGTTTTACCGCCATCAATAGGGAGATTTGTTTTTACAGTGCACATAAAATGCCTTTTTCGGTGGTTGAAACAAATATTAATATGATCTTTGCAACATCGTTATTCTAGGACAAAATGCATTTTAGGTCACATATGGGATATAATTCTATATGTGTTTTCTATAGCTTCCTCTTACAGTATTAGTCACCGCAATATATGTATTTACAGATATTTTCCTCTTATTCCCCCTTTTATCGGGTAATTTTCCGCACGAATTTCCATCACGCAGTCTCTTTAACAAGGGCGAGGCAGCTACAGATCCTTGCAACACAGAGACTTCTACTGTAAGGCCTCAGTGTCACTCTAGAGCTCCGAGAGGGAGGGTATACGCCGGCTGGCCTCTCGTCTCATGATACGACCGGGCGTCAATAATACGTCTTTTTCACCCCCCAAATGCTATTCCCACCTATTTTATTGCTCTTAAATGTTCATATATTCCTATCTAAAGTAAAATTGGTGCATATGGATAAGTAATAATGATATATATGGTAAATATGACGATTTTCGTCAGAATTGAACCAAATGCCTTCGCATGGCGGTGCCCTTTAAACTACCATAGCTTCACCGTTTGAAGGTTAAGTTAACATAATCAACATTACGCTAGTTTGGTTTGGATAGGTTTAGTATGTTTTGTTTAGAACCGGAATCAATAAATATTCAAAATAAGAGTTTTTATTTTAACTTTATTTTAGTATAATCATTTTTTGTATTCAATGTTTTGAAGACAAATATGGAATCTATATGCTCTAAAGATCACAGTAAAATGTGTTATAATCCTCGGTAAAGTCTTATATACGGTTGTTATAGGTTTGATCCCTGAAGGGATGAAGCGAAAACCTAAGATTTATATATCCGGAATCTATTTACGTACTGTCAATATTCATATTTGACACCTTGCTGTATAGGGAAGCCTTTTCGGTCAATATTTACGAGCCGCACCACAGCTGGGATCTCATTTCTAATGGTAGTTTTGGGTTCCTATTATTTTATACTTCATTGCTATATAATTTTTATCCACCGGAAAATATATTTTTTTTCTTGGCTTTATTTGTTTATTTTTATTTTTTTGCATTAACCTAACCAAAAAACCTAACCTAACCTAACCCGAATGTATTTGGGGGCTATTAGGTTAGGTTAGGTTATTTTGTTTTGGTTAGGTTAGGTTTTTTGGTTAGGTTAATGCTAAAAAAAAAAAAAAAAAAAAAAAAATCCGGTGGTTAAAAATTATATAGCAATGACGCATAAAATGATAGGAAACCAAAACTACCATTAGAAATGAGATCCCAGCTGTGGTGCGGCTCGTAAATATTGACCGCCTTTTCTAGGGACCGTCCGTCCGCCAAGGCTTCATAGGCGGCATGATTAATTACCTATGGGACGTCAATTGAATCGATGCCACTATGAAAAGATAATGAATACAAATATATACAGAATAGTATTGAGGTGCTGTGATGCCTTTCTCATCCTTTGCATGTTTCCAAGCCCACGCTCCCTCCCTTATGATGATCTAACGAGTTGAAACAGAGGAATGAGAAGGGTAAGTGGGATGGTCAATTTCGTAATTGATTCCGGGGTCACTTAAACAAAATTAGGTTTTCTCTTCATGCAATCGGGGATCAACCCTATAATTTAAGTGACCCCTCCATCAATAACACACTGCCGAACTGGAGGAGGGAAATACCTATGCCAATTAACCCATGCAATCAAGGAAAGACAGAATTAGTGCTTAATATATACATTCTGTATTGTAGAAAAATCATTACAGCAGCAGCTCATACCTTCATGAACACACTGCGGAAGAGAGACTTCATAAACAAAGAGTAGGGCTTACACAGTAAACAATATACTAACGTGTACATTAGATCAAAACAAAGAAATAGTACAATAATTTGTACAATTGACATGTTATTATATCTATAGTACTGATTGGCGACTACGAACATGATATCACAGATCAGGTACAGAATTAACTTATTTTGTGCACCACTTAAAATTAATAGAAACATTAAATAAAGAAAAAAAGGTTATCACAGGAGAAACCTGGGCCAAGTTTTTATTTTAGCACCCCACCCTCTCCCTTCCTTTTTTAAAATAAAATTACAATTAGGAATTCGTGATAACTTAAACTTTGGTAGGATAAATTGTTTGCCTTAATGCTAAACATTGGACATGGGGTCTATCGAGGTGTACCGACAAGTATAGGGAGAGGAAAGTATGTACCAATGAGGTTGGTCTAGGCATTGTCATCTAAAGAGTAGTAATTGTGAAGGAAACTGGATAGGGAAAACAAAAAATCGGATGCTTGTAATCAAAACTCTATATATTGATGAACATAATTATCATAATCCAAAAACTAAAACGCCGGGAATAATAATGACATTAAAATAAAGAAAATAACAGTTTTGGAGGCCATGACTCACAACATCCGGTATGGGTTTTTTTTGTTATGTAAATATATATATTTTAACCTCAAATTCTGTAAAAGGATGCAAATTCCCAGCCCTTGACACATACACAATCATGCCTACAAATACACGCCTATGCACATGCGAGCATACCCACAAACACACACACATGCACAAAAGCAAGCACATAAAGCACACATAGACATCTAAAACAAATAAAAGCACAGCAACAACAACAACAACCCCACCCCCCACGCACACACACACATATACACATACACACCCTACACACACACACACGACAGCAAAGTATAACGTGTATTTCTCCCAAGGGATCTTCCTGGCCTTGTTATAAAGCTATCTGGTTCACTTCTCAAGACTCCGGTTAAATGCTGCTACAAAATAACGCGCGACCATTTCCGGCACACTATGAAGTTTAAGGGGCGTGATGGTGTGAAAATTAACTCAAATGTAATAATACGTGGGAGTGCCGATCTCGTGAAGCCTGGAGAAGGAGCTTTGGCATTACATAACCTATTTGTGGATTATTACCATTATGTTTGTGCAATGATAAATGTTAAATTCTATATTATGTATGTACTAAATTTGTCATATGTGTTTTATTGTATTTATAATTAAAACTGTCTTAAGATAACTAAATATGTTACCAATAGTTACAATAACTCGAATAAGTCATTATGATTAATATCGTCTATCTTTCTATATATTTATATATCTCTCTATCTGTATATTCTAGTTTAGGTGTGAAGAAAGTCTAGGTTACATCATTATCCACCTTGGCTTACAGTACAGGTACAATGTAATCGTGTATCTGACCGACTGAACACCACACTCATCCTTTGTTTACCTGTGCCCCCTTCCCACCCCCTCCTGTGTTCGAGTTAACTGGTGTTGTTCTCGCCCTAGTGTTCGTGTTCTCAAGGTTACGCCATTACCGGATACTCAGGAGGGTCTGTTAGGCTATGTTGTGGTAAGAAATTACGATTCATTGTCGAGGCAGATTGTTAAATGGTTACAATGTAATAACTCGTCCATACTCAGAATAACTAAGTATTCATAAGTATATGTACAGTCGTAAGTATATATAAGGTTACGCCAATTTTAATCTTTGAATTTTTAAACCCAAGCTCTGAAACATCTTAGCTGTAATACATCATTTTATTCTCATATATATCACGAACTCGTTAACGGTGTCGTTCTCGAGTTTTAGTTTATGAATATATTAGGCAAGAGTGAAGTGATGGTGTTTTGTATTAGTTTGAACATAGCAAGGAAAGGTCTCTAAAAGACGAATTTAAGTGTTTTTACGTTTTCCACCGAATATTCTTCCCGAGTTATATACACTGGGGGATCGTCACTGGAGGCCTTCTAGGGAGTGCGGGTATGCCTGGTGCTTTTCTTCTTTTTATCTTTGGCTACCGACTGGGATCTCTTCTTCTTGTGCTTTTACTTCTTTGTTTCTTTGGTTCTAGAAGAGAGTGAGGTATTTGCACCGAGATACTCAGATGCGGAGCCGAGATACCGACACTCAGTGCCGAGGTGCTCGGACACTTTGGGTTCCATTAGAAACACAGTGGAATCGTTGAGATATTCAGACGAGACTGTGGCGAGATACTCACACACGGATTTTACTGATGAGAGGCTTAGTCCGTTACCTTCGAGATTTATTTAAACATATTATCTTTTATCAATTAGCCAAATTTATTTAATAATCAAGCTCATCTTGGTTTGCGTATTTTTTTAAAACTTAAATTGTTCAATATTGATAATTTATATTATCAGCTTGCTATATTAGTATGTAACTCGATAAACGGTTTGCATAATATGGGTAGTAAGTTTACCATGGTAAATCATGCATATAATACTAAAGATCGCGGCAATAACCTGGTGGTTCCTCAGGCAAGAAGAGTATTTGTCAAAGGTATGTAGCATATAATGGCCCTGAGTTCTGGAACTCCTTGCCACAGGTCAATAAAAGCGCTGACACTGTGTATGAATTCGAAAGGCGTGCGATATATTTGCCCTGGAACAAACAAAACTGCCCAATTGCATAGTAATTGTTATTTCGGTCCTGTCGGAATTGTGTTAAATCTGTCAATTTTCTTGCTCATAATGTTTCGTCAGTATCTGATATATATATATATAATATTATAGTGTAAAATTCATATATCGTGGACATTAATTGTTGACAAGGATACATGTGATATTGAGCTTGTAAAGTGTGTGTATGTATGAATAATATTAAATACTGTATGTATTGAACTTTATGTAGTTGTGTGTACATTGATGTGTGTGTATGTACGACTACGTGAGCACGGTATGTCTGTGTTTTAAGGGAGCCCACCTCGCTTTTTTTCTCTTTCTCTCCCTCTCTCTTTGGCTTGAATCCATTCGGCTCCATTCAGCCTACTGTTTTAAGACGTTTACCCCAATCCAGGTGTCAATATTTTCCTGGCGAGCGGTAGCGAGTCAGCATATATACAGTATATGTTTTTTGTTTTGACAGCAAGCTAAATTTGTACATTTTTCGATAGAAAAATTTCTCCGGCGAAGCCGGATTTCTCCATACAATGCTGGCTCGCTATCGCTCGCCAGGAAAGAGAGAAAAGGAGAGAAAGATAAAAAAAAAACGGTGACCCCCTTAAGATGTGTAAGCTAGCGTGCGTATTATATATGATCAGCATTATTATATATGATCAGCATTATTATATATGATCAGCATTATTATATATGATCAGCATTATTATATATGATCAGCATTATTATATATGATCAGCATTATTATATATGATCAGCATTATTATATATGATCAGCATTATTATATATGATCAGCATTATTATATATGATCAGCATTATTATATGATCAGCATTATTATATATGATCAGCATTATATATATGATCAGCATTATATATATGATCAGCATTAGTATATATCAGCATGATCAGCATTTATTATATATGATCAGCATTATTATATATGATCAGCATTATTATATATGATCAGCATTATTATATATGATCAGCATTATTATATATGATCAGCATTATTATATATGATCAGCATTATTATATATGATCAGCATTATTATATATGATCAGCATTATTATATATGATCAGCATTATTATATATGATCAGCATTATTTTAAAGTTACTGACTGACGAAACCTTACATTACCAACCACTTCCAACTCCTGAAGAAAATGTGAATATAATAATGTCTGCTAAGGCGCATAGAGGTTCAGTAGACTAGGCCAATTTTAACTGTGCGTGTGTAGTAATAGTTATCTATATCCAAATGCAATGATTAATTTGGATTTTAAGTTTAAACATCCTTTGATTATTAACACAATATAAAAGATCTATTACAGATATTTGTGGCTGAAGCTGGGTTAAGGGGAGGTTTTTAGTTTGGTCCCTAGATATCCATCAAGCTTAAGATTACACCCCCTTGAGCCCCTTTCAAGATAAATTTGTACATTTTTCGGTAGAAAAATGTCCCGGCTAAAAGCCGGTTCCTCTTAAATTACAAGCTCGCTATCGCTCGCCAGGATAAAATCGACACCTAAATTGCACGAAAGGTCTTAAAATTGACCGAAATGGGTTGAAAGTTCTTAAAATCATCAAAATAATGGGGCGAACGTTTTAAATTTAGAAAAACAATGGGGGCTAAACATGAGGGAGAAAGGAGTCAAGAAAAAACTCCCTCAAGTGGAAATCTCCCCCTTAACATTTCTATTGTACCGTATGTGAACCCCACAAGTAGTTTAGTCATAAGAGGCAGGCCGAGCATAACGAGCTGTACAGTATAAGCCATCCTCTCGCTGTTCTATTGAAGGGCAGATTTCCACTGGAGGGATTTTTTTTCTGGACCCCTTTCTCCCTCATGTTTAGCCCCAATGCTTTTAAGATTTGGAGATAAGTTAGACGATCTTAAGAACTTTCGCCCAATTTCTGTCAATTTTAAGACCGTTCGTGCAATTTAGGTGTCGATTTTTTCCTGGCGAGCGATAGCGAGTCTTTAACTTAAGAGGAACCGGCCTTCGGCCGGGACATTTTTCTACCGAAAATTGTACACATTTATCTTGAAAGGGGGTCAAGGGGGTGTAGTTATTAGCTTGATGGAGGTCTAGGGAACAACCTAAAAACCTCCCCTTAAATATTTGTTATGTATTCATTTTATTATTGTTATTCATTATATATACAGGTGTGTGTGTATCTATCTATCCATATCTATCTATCTATATCTCTATCTATCTATCTATATCTATCTATCTATCTATATTTATATCTATCTATATTTATATCAATCTATCTATCTATCAATCTATCTATCTATCTATATCTATCTCTCTCTCTCTCTCTCTCTCTCTCTCTCTCTCTCTCTCTCTCTCTCTCTCTCTCTCTCTCTCTCTCTCTCTCTCTCTCTCTCTCTCTCTCTCTCTCTCTCTTTTCTCTCTTCTTCTCTCTCTCTTTTCTTCTCTCTTCTTCTCTCTCTCTTTTCTTCTCTCTTCTTCTCTCTCTCTTTTCTTCTCTCTTCTTCTCTCTCCAAACACTCAAACTTGTGCTTCCCTCCCCCACCTTCCTTCATGGACTATTTACACCACCTTCCGGTTCACGCCTCTTCATTCTCACTCCATCTATAATAATTTATTTTCTCTCGCCTCATACTATAGTGCGTTTATTCTAGGTTGGGCAGAAAACGTAACCTCTAACCTCTGTAACTCAAAAAGGGCTAGAACAAATGAGCTGTCAATTTACACCCATATTCCCTAGCCAAGTCTTCCTATTTGGTAGACATATTATTATTAGGTCGATGACTCTAGTCCATTTCGAGTTACAGAGGTTAGAGGTTACGCTTTCTGCCCAACCTACAATGAACGGACTATAAACGTTAACCCCTTCAGTAACGGTGACATCCTTTGCATTATATTCTGCCTACTATACGATGATATCATTCAGTATAAGAAGGACGTCTACCAATTAAAAGGCTACAGACTCAATAATTTTAGCTACTGTATATCCTTCTTAAGCTTCATAAAATCGTCTAAATGTAGGCTAACTGAAATATAAATGAAAATACGTCACTGGTACAGAAGGAGTCAATCTCTCCTTTCCTTTTTAAATGTCTGTTCTGTTCTCTCTACCCTCTTCTTTCTTATAACTTGTTCTAATACTCATTCATTTTCGCATCGGGTCTCTCTCTCTCTCTCTCTCTCTCTCTCTCTCTCTCTCTCTTTCTCTCTCTCTCTCTCTCTCTTTCTCTCTCTCTCTCTTTCTCTCTCTTTCTTTTCTCTCTCTCTCTCTCTCTCTCTCTCTCTCTCTCTCTCTCTCTCTCTCTCTCTCTCTCTCTCTGCTGGGAGTAACATTCGAGTAAACCTAAAACCGAATGCAACAATGTTCAGAAAAGTTGTTAAGAAGGCAAACAAAATAATTGGCTTTATAGGCAGGTCATTTGAGCATAAAACCAAAGAAGTTATCCTAACCCTTTACAATTCCTTAGTCCGCCCTCTTCTGGAATACTGCGTTCAATCCTGGTGCCCTTATTACCAAAAAGATATAAACAAGCTAGAACGAGTTCAACGTAGAGAGTTACCAAAATGATACCTAGCCTAAAGAACAAACCATACGAAGAGCGTCTAGAGAATTAAATCTATTTCCTTTAACCCAGCGCAGATTAAGAGGCGACTTAATTCAAGTGTTCAAAATCATCAAAGGCATCGACAATATGAACTGTAGTAAGTACTTCACTATCGACCAATCTAATTACACGCGGGGAAACGGTTGCAAAATTATTGGTAAATCTTTTAACTCGCACGAACTAAGAATTTCTTCTTCAATCGAGTTGTCAACTTGTGGAATGGGCTTCCCCGAGACGTTATAGACTGCAGCACCGTTGATTCATTTAAATCCGCCTAGACAAATATCTCGCATCAAACCCGCGACTGACTGCGTTTGTAAATGAATAACTTTATCCTCCCCTCAGTTACTAACCCATATGTCCACTACTAACTTCCTAGTCCTGCCACGTTAGTGGCAGGGCAGTAGTTTCCTTTCCAATGTTCCCTTACCCACTCTAAACCACTGTTTGGACACTTGATCCTCAGTGTTTTGGAGGACAAGCAACCTAGAAGGGTCACTAGATCTGTTGTTGCTTGATTTCCTTTGTACTCCTTTGTACTCTCTCTCTCTCTCTCTTCCTGTACGCACCCTCCCTCCCTCACGTCTCGTCCTATTTACCGATATAATGTTTTCCTATGCGTTTGTCTGTCGTTGCGAGTTTATTTGTATATATACAGCATATACAGTATATATATATATGTTTTTATTTATTTATTTATTTATTTATTTACGGGTCGTAAAACTATATGTTCAATCAAACTTAGTCACAATAGTTATGGTAGTACAAGTGATATATTTTGCCTACCAGTTATGCCTTACTTTCCGCTTATAAAGGAATTGCTGTGCTACTTTACACTGGATAGTATTCATGAACATTCGGTTGGTAACTGCCTGGAATTCGCTCAGGCTAGAGATGTGCAGTCATGGTCAAAAGTGGTGTCCTACTTCCATAGCTTCTACTTGGGGTATCTAACTAGAAATACTATAAGTGAAAACACAAATATCCGACTAAATATTCTTACAGGCATATTCAAAGTGGTTCAGGATCTTTTATACCGGTATTAAACTAGTAGAGGAAAAATAATTTTAGTTGAGAAATATGAGATACCGGTACTGTTCAGGCCCGACAGACAATATTAATTCGGCTTTGAGTCTGCCTCTGGGAATCAAAATATACATTATCATCGCATTCAATTACTTCGATTCTGAGAAACTTATCGAATCCTAAATAAAATATCCTAGCGGTACTTGAGATAAAACTGAAAATTCGAAATCGTGCTAAAAGAATATGAGATTGAGTGAATTAGACCACGTATTTATATTTTGCGATGAGCTCTGTTGTTGTTACCTGGCGAGTTGGCGATACTAGAGTGGTGCAGAGATCCTAGAGTGAGAGAGAGCGGCAATCATTGTCTTTGGGTGGTATAGTTATCAAAGGACGAGGTGACATTTTATTTTTGGCCATGCAGAATTTAGATACAAAAATAAAACAATAGGTATAGACATCGATATTTAGCAGAATTACCAGCTAATCTACGGTCCTGTTACATATATAATCTACGGTCCTGTTACATATATAATCTACGGTTCTGTTACATATATAATCTACGGTTCTGTTACATATATAATCTACGGTCCTGTTACATATATAATCTACGGTCCTGTTACATATATAATCTACGGTCCTGTTACATATATAATCTACGGTCCTGTTACATATATAATCTACGGTCCTGTTACATATATAATCTACGGTCCTGTTACATATATTAATACATAAATCCAAATTCATCATACTTTCTATCCATCAGAAATCTAGATTGTTATTGTATTTATGTTATTTATCGGTGCTTACGACTTCAACTTCATTAAAGACTGAAACTCGCAAGTTATCATTAGAGTGTAAACTAAGAGATATTGATATTCCAGTCGGAATGCCATAGGTACAGATGGAATAGTGCCTGCACATATATAAATTGCGGACATTCGCTCCATTAGATTGGCGACAGCTGTATAACCTTTCGTGCCATTTAGGTTTCGATTTGTTCCTCGTGAGTAATAGGTAGCTTGCAATTGTTGAGAATATTTCTACCGAAAACAACATAAATTATGGTCTTGGTAGTATTTGTGTAAGCATGATAGAGGTCTAGGGAGGAAACTTAAAAAAAGAAAAAAAGAAAATAATAATAACATAAATAAATAAAACTATATTATTTAATAATTGCTAATAATAAATATATATATATATATATATATATATATATATATATATATATATATATATATATATATATATATATATACGGTATATATATATATATAAACTTGCCCTTAATGATACGAGTGGGGTTAAGATGCATTTTTTGTTCTATGTGAATGAGGGAGACAAAAGGCATAACTACCTGTAGCGAGTGCCTCCCCCAGATTTCAAAGAGTGACAGGGCCGAAATCAAGGGACGTTCGAGCTAAAATGCCTAAACACACTGAGTTCGAAGCAATTTAAATCATAGGAAGAGGGAAAGACTGATTCTGGGAAAGAGTTCCAGAGCTCAGCAGTTGAATAGAAGAAAGTCTGAGAATAGTGTTTCACTCTTGGGTTGGAAAATTACACAGAGTAGGGGTGGGATTGTGTTACAAGGCGGGTACTACGTACCCTACGTAGAGGAGGTGGTATACACTGGGAAAGCTCCGAGGAACACTGATTATTGTAGTAGCGATAGAATAGCGTTACTAAAGGGTCTGTATCGTTAAGCCCCTCCCCGTTATGATGGTGTGTGCTAAACATACGCACGCTAAGGTTTGCTTCCATGTCACGCTAAAAGAAGGTTCACACGACAGATTATTTTTCCGGACACTTTTGATCGGCATCTTTGTTGTTACCATTTCAATACTTTCTTATATTAATTATTGTTAATATTTATCAGCAAGTATGCTGGTGTTAGACAGATATACTTTGGCTGACATCTTATAAACAATTGAATTCAGTAGCTTCTGTACAATATAAACGGGTGGTGGTAGATGGAATCTGGTTCCAATTCTCGCTACCAAGAATACACTCGAGACCTCTGGTGGACGCTTCTGAACTAGCGCCACAGCTACGACTGTCGACATCAACAATACTTAACACCTAGGACATGCACAGTTTATCATGATTTCTTGTGATTATGCTTGCTGTTATTATACAGTATACGACTACACTAAATCCTTATGAAGTATAGTAGTCATTGGAATGTCCATATGCAGCTGATAATGACTACAAACATAATTATAAGCTGATTAATTATCATAACAAAAAGGCGCGAAAATACCTTCTGACTTTGTATTGTAAATATACGTTATATATGGGTATGAGTGATTTTAAAATATAATGAACAACAGTATGCATAGGCTATAATATGTGTCAGCTACAGAAATTTCGACAGACCGCTTATAATAAAGAATTGTTGAAAGAGAGAGGGTGGAGAGATCCGCGACGAAGACTTATACAATTTCCCATGATGCACCGCGGTAAACATTGCGTTCAGCGCCTCTGTCGGCCACTTTAGGCATTTGTTAGTAGGGAGAATTGAAGCTATCACTTTTAACACTTACAGAACTGGTGACGTAATTTTGTTTATATTTGAGCTACATTTAGACGATTTTATGAAGCTTAGGAAGGATATATGGTAGCTAAAAGGATCAGTTGAGATGGTTTAATCTTTTAATAGGTAGACAGCCTTCCTAAGCTCAACAAAACCGTCTAATATTTGCCAGAATATAATGAAAAAGATGTCACCGGCACTGAGTGGTAAAGCTCCTCCTGCTGCGCTACTGGCCTGGGTTCGAACCTGGTTAGGTCATACTGTATTACAAAAATAGTAATACGAAAGCCGATGTTAAGAGCCACGAAATATTGTCAAGACACATTTGCTATCCGAAAATTGTCGTCGGAAAGCTCTCGTGACTTGTATTTAAGGCTTGTAAATGGCTTGGTCGATTGTTTACTTTTGTTCTATTACCGGTACCTATCTATGGGTTTAAGAGGAGGTTTTTGTTTTCTTCTGGACCCCCTTTTCTCATGCTTAGCCCCATTATTTTGTTTAGATTTTAAGATGTTTGATCAAATAGTTTGGCGATTTTAAGACATCTCGTCCCATTTCCTTGCCAATAATAATAGCTTTCGTGCCATTTAGGTTTAAAAAATTTCCGGGCAAGTGATAACAAGCCTGTAATTTAGGAGGAATCGGCCTTTGACCAATACATTATTCTATCGAAAAAAGTACAAATTTGTCTCGAAGGAGGGTATTGGGGAGTTTCTTGTCAAGCTTGATAGAGGTCTAGGGAGAAAACGAACCCCTCCCCCCCCCCCCCCCCTTAAGAGTCCAGAAATAATGTCGACAATTGCTATCCGAAAATTGTTGAACAAATAATGTATACGCAACGCTTGTATCAGTCCTTTTCTTGGTCGATCTTCTGCCCCTGATTGTTCTTCCTTTCTATGTGTTTATCATTATATTGGTTTGTGTTATTGTATTATATTATTGTATTGCGTATTATTGATGTTATACTCTTATATTCTTTCACTACTTCTCCATTCAGCTAACATTTCATTCATTAACTTTGTACATCCCTTTTCCTAATTACAAACATTCTTTACAAATCTGTTTGTCTCAGGGTGAATAATGTATATATTCACTTTGTTGTATATTTCTCACATGATTCAGTTATCCTGCCATATCAATATAATTTCAGTATAAATGTCTCACGTGTATGGGAGAGAGAGAGAGAGAGAGAGAGAGAGAGAGAGAGCGAGAGAGCGAGAGCGAGAGAGCGAGCTTGATTCAACTTTTAATTTACCCAAACTACATTTGTTTCGCTAATTATATAATCCCCCTTTTCTCTCTCTCTCTCTCTCTCTCTCTCTCTCTCTCTCTCTCTCTCTCTCTCTCTCTCTCTCAATACGAATACAACAGGCAACCATGCACTGGAAGTTATAATTGAGAAAATTCATCACTAGTATTTATGGCAACTTTTTCACACATAATATCTGTTCTACTTGGAACAAACTTCCCTTAGAAGGTGTAAATAGTTCTTCAGTAGAGCAGTTCAAAAAGGGAATATATTGTATTTTGCACACTGCAATAAGCACAATACACTATACAATATATCTTTCCACTTCGAGTATCTCCTCGGAATGGACCGCAAGGTCTTTCCGATACAAACTATTCCTTGTAAAACCTTGTAACTCTCTCTCCACAATGTTCTCAGCCAGGGTGACACATTTACCTATTAAGCCCGTTCCTCGGTCATCACACATACACACCATGATTACTATTATTGGTCTTAATAATACCACACACACACACACACACACACACACACACACACACACACACACACACACACACACACACACACACACACACACACACACACACACACACACACACACTTGCACACCTTGATTACTACGTTTGGTCTTAATAATACTAGCATCACCATAGACCCCCCCCCTCACCCCATACACTGCATATACTTGTATATATATATATATATATATTATATATATATATATATATATATATATATATATATATATATATTTGCTGTATATAATTCAGGCTGTTTATAGTATGGAAATCTGATGTATACATTGTAATTGAACATTGCGTTGTTTGCCTCAATACATCCATGTGCGCAAGGGAAAAACGCATATTGGATTGGATCTAGGCTTTCCAAACGTCAATGAAATCGCTCGGTATAAATAGTATATATTGTAAATATATATATATATATATATACATAATATATATACTGTATATATACAGTATATACTGTATACAGTATATATATATATATATATATATATATATATATATATATATATAACTTCCATGGAAAATCATACCTTAATGCCATAGGTATCGTTAAATCATATATCTGTCCGCTATTTATCTAGGGCTCTAGGCTAATTATTGGATATCACACTATTTACTGTATGTTTTCCTTTGTCATATCTACACACTATATGCATCTATATATTTGAATAATGTCTATCTACTCGTCAACATGTGTACTGTACTGTCTGCATGCCTTCCTGTCTGTCTGTCTATATATCTGTATGTATCTCTTTGTATCTGTCTGTCTAGCTATGCATTACATAATTACATAATTCTGGCTCTTGCATGTCTATCGCTGCTCATTACATCGACTAACTACTGTACGCTATAATAATTGAGTGTGTGTGTGTGAGAGAGAGAGAGGGAGCGAGAGAGATTGTGTGCGCATAAAGTTGATATATATATATATATATATTTTTTTTTTTAGCGCGTGTACTGTAATGTCAAATATAAGATAAAACAAAAAGACGATATTAAGAGTAGAAAGTGTCTGTGGGTGTCTAAAGGTCATTAAGATCAATCTTACACCTATATAGGTCCTTCGTATGTTGCATGAAATAAAGGTCATTAAGATCAATCTTACACCTTTATATAGGTCCTTCGTATGTTGCATGAAATATAGGTCATTAAGATCAATCTTACACCTTTATTTAGGTCCTTCGTATGTTGCATGAAATCGTCTAGCATTAATTGGAATACAGCAAAATCGACACAGTGTTACTGAAAGAGTTGATAACATCCTCCCGTTACTGCCAAAACAGCCACACTCCTAAACGGCCACAACCAAAACAGCCACAGTCGCCTTACATAACATTACCCCGAGTTAACCTAACTAATCCTAATATAACTTAACCAGACCTAACTTACCCTGACCTTACTTAACCCAGCCTAGCCTAAAGTCGGTTGCATCTCCCCCGACGGTTAATTTAATCCCTCAGTAACTTTTGTCTCGATAGTTAATGGAAACATGTGTAACTGTCTATCATATTAATACCAGGCTTTCATAATTAACACTATATTTCATTACAAGATCTATATATTAGGTAAGAAATCAAGAAGACCTAGCAATTTACCGTCAGCTGGAAAGAAACTGTATAATTTAAGGGGACATGGGCTGGTTTTCTGGACCACTTTCTCCCTCATGTTTAGCCCAATTAGTTAGTCGATTTTAAGACCTTTCGCCCCATTTATTCGTCAATGTTTAGACTTTTCGTGCTATTTAGGTGTCGATTTTTCCCCTGGCGAACGATAGTGAGCCTGTAATGTTGGAAGAACCGGCCTTCGGCCGGGACATTTTTCTACCAAAAATTGTAAAAATTATTCAAGAATTGATATGTGTTTTTTTTTTAATTTGATGGAGGTCTAGGGAGGAAACTAGAAATATAATGAATACATGCACAAATCGCCCAAAAAGTGAACCAACTAACTAACTAACTAAACTTATCCTAGACTATTTAGGATTATGGCCGTTTGTGTTTTGGTGTTTGTTTAGTGTGGCCGTTTAGAACTGCTTCCCTTCAGACGGACGACTCGACTTCTCGGTTTACTTAATGTTTTCAGTCTGATGACCAATATATCCTATGTATCGTTCTTGCAAGTACTAGACGATTGTATTAATCTTAAGAAGGGATGTCTAAAAATCCGCGTATTTTTTTTTCTTTTATTCCAAGTTTCATATCTTAAGCCGAACAAAACCTGCCAGTAGTTGATTAAAAAGTAAAATATAATTTGATTTAAAGCGCTAATACGGGGTTGGGAAGCCCACTATCGATAGACATATACAGTATATACATGATCGATACAACAAATACTTTATGCCGGTAATTAAAGTTATGCCTGCCTTCGCCAAAAATGCAAAATAATATACTCGTTAAATCGCTTTCCTTATTAATTTATTCAAAGCATTATAATCCAGTCCTGCCTTCACAGCACCTGCATCACACGACTCCGAGTGTACAGTAGTGGACAGGAGTTAATGGATTTTTTTTGGAGTCTTATGCATTTCTTGTGATTCACTAGTTAATATTCAGTTTTGCTTTTGTCAATAGGTGTTCAACTATTCCTTACCATGAAAGTACATTCAGGTTCACATAAAGTACTAGACTTAATCTATATAATAAGATTGATTGATTTGCTTTGCACCCACTTTTAATACCTTTGATGCACATGATAAGACTGCTGTAATTACCATCTTACTATAATACGTGAACACATTAAATCAATTAATAAATCAAACGAATACATTATTTTCATTACTCCGATTGTACAGTCATGAACAACTCATACCATAAGATGAGACAGTGTACGTCACTGTACAGTCTATTATAAATAATCTAATTTATTTAGTTTACTCCCAACACCATACATCTCCCAATAAAATTAATTAAAGTATGTGATCCTACCGATATTCGAACCTGAGTTACCACATACAGATTTTACACACTCTAATTATTACACCATCAAGAGAATTAAAGGTTAAGTACATGACTACGATTTTATATCCATTTATCGAATACTGGATACTAATCTAATCATGTACTCAAACCCAACTGCACACTGAATAGCTTTGTGACTTTCAGCTGGTCAAAATACTTAATTAGTGAATCTTAATAGTTTCCCCAAATAATGTAAACACAAAATCCTAGCCACTACTGGCTGCACCAAAGGCCTCCTACTAACTAAAACATTAAGAGTAATATGATTATTAGCTTACCTGTTTGGAGCATAGTGTGCTTGCGTTTACCTCTACGTCCCTTGAAGTAATAAGAGTCGGTGATGAGACAAGTATGTGATCACCAACACTAAGCTGAATAAAATCAAGCTAACGCTAACATGGAAGTAAGAGAAATATACACAGCATTCATATTTACCTGCTTTGCATGTAGTGTGTGTTCGCGTTTGCCTCTACATCCCTTGAGTTAACACGAATAAGTGATGCGTCTTCTGATCAGCACTTCCACCACCACTTCCACAACCACCTCCTTCTGTAACGCCGTCCCCGACACGACTAGTACCAGGCTCTCCAAGTGGGACGTCTTGGCTCATATTTTCCACGGTAGAGCGCTCTTTCCCGGGAGTTATAACCCTTTCGGTATGTGAGGACGCCTTTTTGTCATTTATTCACGCCTTTCTTCCTTTTATTCTGGCTATCAGTAGACTATTTAAGGGGGAGGCAGCCGCTTTTTCTCCCTCATGTTTAGTCCCATTAGCTTGGAGATTTTAAGACGTTCGTTCCATTAGTTTGGCGATTTTAAGATCTTTCGCCCCATTTATTTGTCAACGTCAAATTTAGGTGTCTACTTTTTTCTGGCGAGCGATAGCTAGCCTGTAATCTGGGAGGAACCATCCCTTGGCTGGGACATTTTTCTACCGAAAAACGTACAAATTTATCTTGATTGGGGGTCTAGGGAGTGTTTTGTTAATTTTGATGGAGGTCTAGCGAGGAGCCTATGAAATAAATAAATACACACACAAATACCCACTGCCCCCTTAATTCAGCTCAGGAAGGAATGGTGTAAACCAGAGGGTTAACTGAGGTAGACTTTACCACTCTGATTCCTAGAGGGGCTTCTAAAGCTACGTCAATTCATCTAATGTTACCCAGAATAAAGTGATTGAGGGGGATGGTTCGTTTTTCTGGTTCCCCTTCTCACTCATGTTTAGCCCCATTTTAGTTTTGGGGATTTTTAGACTTTCGGTCTATTAGTTTGGCGATTTGAATAGCTTTCGTCCCATTTCCTTGTCCATTTGAATACATGTCGTGCCATTTAGCTGTTTATCTTTTTCCTGGCGAGCGATAGCGAGCCTGTAATTTTAAGTGGAATGGCTTTTGGCCGGGACATTTTTTTACCGAAAAATATACAAATTTATCTTGAGGGGAGGTCTAGGGGATGTTTGTATAAGCTTGATGGAGGTAATATTACATATGTGATTAATTCAATAGAACTACATCTGACTGACACTACTCTTCCGATGTATTCTTTATATGACTGGTTACTCTTATAAGGACTAGGTTGGAGTATATTAGACTAGGTTAGGTTAGATTGATTTTGCTGTTTATACGATTATCAAGAAGTAAGATGCCAAATATATATATATATACCCCCCCCCCTCCTCCTTAATATCTTACATTGTTTATAAACTATGATGTAAATATAATGATTAGTTTTAACTGGTTCGAATTACATTATACGCCGGCAATGAAATCGCTGTTTATAGAATTACGAAACTAATTATCCTGAATGACATACGGTACGGTAATAAGTATATTTTTTTCACAATTGACTAAATTGTTATATTAGTTTTCTTAGTTATTATATGATATCTGAAATAATTATTTACAATATACTAACAATAATATTGATAGTAATAATACTAATACTATTATTATTACTAATATTATTATTATTATTATTATTAGTGGTACGGTTACTATTATGAGAGAGAGAGAGAGAGAGAGAGAGAGAGAGAGAGAGAGAGAGAGAGAGAGAGAGAGAGAGAGAGAGAGAGAGAGAAAGGGGGAGAGAGATACTGAGAGAGAGAGAGAGAGAGAGAGAGAGAGAGAGAGAGAGAGAGAGAAAGGGGAAGAGAGAGAGAGAGAGAGAGAGAGAGAGAGAGAGAGAGAGAGAGAGAGAGAGAGAGAGAGAGAGAGAGAGAGAGAGAGAGAGAGAGAGAGAGGAGAGAGAGAGAGAGAGAGAAGAGAGAGAGAGAGAGAGAGAGAGAGAGAGAGAGAGAGAGAGAGAGAGAGAGAGAGAGAGAGAGAGAGAGAGAGAGAGAGAGAGAGAGAGAGAGAGAGAGAGAGAGAGAGAGAGAGAGAGAGAGAGATTGATTATACCTCACATTGTTCATAAAGTTTGGTGTCCCATACAAGGAATGGTATACTTTTGCGACGCAAATGCGGAACACAATTTATATAAATTTGAATGAACTAATGAATACCTAAAGAAATAAAATTAATGTAATGTCAAACCCTTAACTGACATAATGTAATGTAAACAAACATACAGATGAGGAGGTTGGCAAAGCGAGAGGCAAACAGTTGGACGGTAAATCAATTTGTTGGAGACGTTGACAGACTGGTGGAAACTCAGACAAGTGGTTAAATGGGCAGACAATTTGAAATGAGAGGTAAGAGATTGGGGTGGTAAAGAATGTGATTGAAAATAAAATAGGTGGTGAGAACATAATATAGGTGGTGAGAACATAATATAGGTGGTGAGAACATAATATAGGTGGTGAGAACATAATCTAGGTGGTGAGAACATAATATAGGTGGTGAGAACATAATATAGGTGGTGAGAACATAATATAGGTGGTGAGAACATAATATAGGTGGTGAGAACATAATATAGGTGGTGAGAGAACCCTATAGGTGGTGAGAACATAATATAGGTGGTGAGAACATAATATAGGTGGTGAGAACATAATATAGGTAGATGGGCAATAAACAAGCGAAAAAAAGAGTAGATGAGTGGAAAGAGACGCCCTATACCCTGTTCCAACCAGGTGGTCCAGAAATCGTGAACCCTAACCTCTGTAACTCAAAAAGGGCTAGAGCAAATGGGTTGTAAATTTCCACACCTATTTCCTGGCTGACCCATCCCAAATGGTAGAAATACTAGCTCGATTACTCTAGTGGTTTATGAGTTATAGAGGTCAATGTTCGAGAGTTTGGGAATACTTACTTGGAATAGGGTATAGTAGAAAGATAGACTGTCTTGATAGCGTAATGGATAACAGCGCGGAATTTCGGTGTGAGTATCCTAGGTTCGACTCCTTGAAGTGCCACATGTATTTGTTGATTTCATTAATTGAGTTTAGAAGTGAAGTTGGTTGGTGGAAAAACCATAATAATTAGAACCTGTAATCAAACGGAATATAATAGAAGACAGGTGGGAAGGTAGGCAGGAGGGTGCGAAAATCTACTACTTACCAGAAGTCGGAACATGAAAGACAAATCATCGCTTGTGTTTCTCTTTCTCTCCCTCTCTCTTTGGCTTGTATCCATTCGGCCCCATTCAGCCTACTGTTTTAAGACATTTACTCCCATACAGGTGTCAATATTTCCCTGGCGAGCGGTAGCGAACCAGCATATATATATTTTAGTTTTGACAGCAAGCTAAATTTGTAAATGTTTCGATAGAAACATGTCTCCGGCGGAGCCAGATTTTTTCATACAATGCTGGCTCGCTATCGCTCGCCAGGAAGAAATTGACACCTGGATGGGGATAAACGTCTTAAAACAGTTGGCTGAATGGGGCCGAATGGATACAAGCCAGGGAAAGAAAGAAAAGGAGAGACAGATAAAAAAAAGTCAAAGGCATTTGAGGTGGTTTCATGCTTTGCATGGGATTGGAGACTTACTTTATAAGTAATTTCACCCTTATCTACCACATATGTGTCTATCTCTCTCTCCCTATACGGTATGTATATTGTACAGTATGCATGTGTATGTATGTGTATCTTTTGGTGGGGAGGGAGAGATGTGGATGGTTTAGAATTTAGATGGATAGAAACGGAGATAAACAAATATATATAAACTGAATAATTTTGATAAAAGAGTGTGCTTAAAATTTACCTAAAACTAATGTGCAATATATGAAGTAAATGCCAATGAAAACTAAAATATGGAAGTCCTGTGTTAAAATGTCAATCAATTAGGAAGGCCGTTTGGCCCAGAATCAGAACGGCATTCCCAACTCTGGGATTGGGGTGCCATCTTCACTATAGTCTCTGTTTTTCCAGCTGATGGTAAATTACATACTTTAGATCAGATTTCATGATTCTTACTGGACAAATCTAATACTGCTATGTCTGTGCGTTACATTATTGCCAAGTTGTCATAATTAGCAACATATTTCGCCACAAAATCATGATAATAAAGTAGTAATCAGAATGGAGATATGGCAATTTAGTTCCAGCTGGAAAAAAATAGACTATAGTACTGCCAACATTATCAATACTACTGTCACCATCACTACTCCTGTTACCATCATCAGTACTGTCACAATCACCACTACTACTGTCACTATCATTACAATCATCAATATCATCACTACTACTATCACCATATCATTACTACAGTACCACATAATCACTACTACTATCACCATCATTATTACTACTGTCACTATCACTAATACTAATGTAACCATCATCACTACTATGACCAACATTATCACTATCACCATAACTAGTATCACCAACACCACTACTACGAGCACAATCATCATTACTAGTCACCATCATCATTCCTACTATCACCATCATCACTGCTACTATCACCATCATTACTGCTGTCACCATCACCACTATTACTGTCACCATCATTACTACAGGCACCATTATCAATACTACTTTCACGATAATCCCTACTACTATCACCATAATCACTATTACTACTAACACCATAAACACTTAATATCACCATCACTGCTACTACTATCACCATTATCACTACGAATATCACCATCACTATTAATATAGGTAACGCCAGCGAACTTGACAATTATCTTGACCCCTTAACTTCTCATAACTCAAAATTAATGAAAGCAATCGGGCTGACATTTGCATAATTTGGGAAGAGCCCACCAGGAAATTGGTGTGGATATTTACAGCCAGTTTGCTCTAGGCCCTTTTGAGTTACAAAGAGGTCAGGGATCAAGATTGTTGTAAAGTTCGTTGGCGCTACTATCAGCAATGCTACTATTACCATCATCACTACTATCACCATCACCACTACTATCACCATCACCACTACTATCATCATCACCACTACTATCATCATCAGTAGTACTGTTATTACCAGCATCACTACAACTATTACCATCATCACTACTAATATCACAACGCAATCACTTCTGAAACCATAATCACAATTCTATTATCACCATAATCACTTTTACTATCACCATCAGTATTACTACCATAAGCACCAACACTAATACTTCCACAATCACCAAGACCATCAATACTACTGCCATAATCACCATCATCATTACTACTACTACCTTAATCACCATCATCATCACTACTACTACTATGATCACCACCACCACCATCACTACTACCACCCCAATCCCCACCATCATCACTACTGTGATGTGTGGTTCATGCACGACACACCGTCATCACAACTACTACTACCACTATCACAACTTCTACCACAATCACCATCAATATCCCACCGTGCCTATTGAAAAAGTAAGAAGCATTGCTTTGCCCGAAACCAAAACAGCATACCCAACTCTTTTCCGCCCTCAGTTGATCGTGCTTTTGTGCCTCTAATCACAATACACATACAGCAATACACACAGTTACACCATCACGACGCTCTCATCGACGCCATGACTGACTGACAGATAAGCATAATATTCATGTCCATTCCCATGTAATCATTTATTCTTTCTTTAACTTGACTCGTGTCTCGGGACCGAAGTCTCGATCCCCATTGTCCACCGCCATATTGGGTAAAACGTTCTCCCTTGCCTCATTGCCACGTGGAACTATTGGTGAGTTAATTCCTGGCTAATATTAACCCTTATAACCTTACCCTATATATAAATTTATTATGCGAGACCTTTGCACATAAATTAGCTTGTTTCAGATTGAATTCAATTTAAATATGGAATAGTTTTCATTTAGATTTATTTATTTGATTCATTATAGCTTAGTAATATTTAACTTCCATTGATAGTTTACCACAACATGGGTAAAATGTGATCTGCTGGTATCTTATTTCAATATATATTAAACTGTGTATACATTATTGAGTGCTTCATAACGTTCTATTGGTCATATCTTTTACGAAATAGTGCAGTTACAATGATCTCTAAAATCGTGAAACGCCATCGATCAGGGGGCGAGAAAAAAAACTCGCCCGCATTTGTTAGGTTAAGTTAATTTAGTTGAGAATAGAAGTGATGGTAGTAATAGTGGGGATATTGTTGATGGTAATAAGAGCAGTGATGATGGTTGTAGATTTAGTGATAATGATGACAGTAATGATGATGATAACAGTAGTAGATATGATGGTGACAGTACTAGTAGTAGTGATGATGGACATAATAGTATTGATGATGGTGACAGTAGTAATGATGATTGTAAGATAATGGTGACAGTATCAGTGACGTTGGTAAGTAGTAGTGATGATGGTGAAAGTTGTAGTGATGATGAGAGTAGTAGTGATGATGAGAATAGTAGTGATGATGGTGAGAGTAGTAGTAGTAGTAATAGTAGTAGTGATGATTGACTAGTAGTGACCTATCGCAGAGTTGGGTATGCCGTTTTTATTTTGGGCGAAACGGCACGTCTACTTTATTACAATACTATTGGGACACATAAAAAGACAAAAAATCCACAATAACTATACATAGGTAAAATGTGATCTGCTGGTATCTTATTTCAATATATATTAGACTGTGTAAACATTATTGAGTGCTTCATAACGTTCTATTGCTCAAATCTTTTACAAAATAGTGCAGTTACAATGATCTCTAAAATCGCGAAATTTGTGGTGGTGTTGGCAGGCGTAACTTGCGTAAGTTACTGTTGGTATGCGGAGAGCAACATGAAGTCCTCTAATGAACAACTATCTAAAAGCCTGGAAGAACTGATCACCCCTCCACCTTGGTATTCCATGCAGAGCTGGTTCCCCAAACTACTCCCTCAAGTGGGGTATTATATATTCCCGGCATACGTAAGCCCCGAGGAGAAGTGCGGGCGAACTCCTAAGATGACCTGGGTGCCAGGGTGGGGCATTAAGGTACGATATAGCTACCGAATGTGCCTCTTGCAGCACATGAGCGACGCGGAGCGAAGAGTTAACTGGGCGAGATCTCTCTCGATGTTGCTGATTGCATATTGTTTGCTTTTGACAGTGATTCGGTTGGGTATATTATGTAAGCCATTCATGGGGGTCTGGTGGTTATACTCATAGGTCAACGCTCGTGCTGCCCTACACACTCTTGACGACACCGCGAGCTGTATGGATGGAGTGGAGCCCGAAAATGCGAACCATTTCCCCTCCTCAGTGAGAAAAGATCCTAGCTCTAGCTCTAGACACACCAGGAATAAGAGGAAGGATGAAAGATCAGAAAAAATGCAAATCGTTGTTACCACCGCTGTAGCACTTGCTAATGGGGATCAAAATCTCCTCAGGGAGATACTACCAAGATTCCTATCAGCAAACAATCTTCCCACAATTATTGTCCCTAGTTTAGAGCCCAACAAGACGACTCCTCGAGCCAGCACACAGGTAGCAAGACCTACTCCACGCCCTCAACTACTTGTCTTGCCCATTAAATAGGCAGAAATCTCCACCTGATATGACATATACTGTCAAATCCACAAAAATCAGCAACTCCAACACTGAGCTCAAGGCAAAACTAAAGATGTCTCCACCAATCAACATCTTCGAGAAAAACCTAGAATACGAGACTCCAGCTACATCAATGGAGCCTGAGGAAGCCCTATCATCACCACCAGCTTCCCCCGACACTCCTCCCCCTCCTGTTCTGACCCCATAAGTTGCAAAAAAGAAGGAGAAACAAACAAATTATTCAACAACCAAGCTACCAAGTCCCCAAGACAGGAACACAGCTACCAAGACGCCAAACGAACAACCATGGACAGATGCAGATGGCAAAATGTTAAAATTAGCAACAGATCTAGAAACTTGTACTCTTCCTAGAATGAAACTAAAATGCCCTGATATGGAATTAAACTGGACACTATAACCAGAGGGGAGATATTATTTTTTGGTAAAGATAAAATTAAATAAAAGATGAACTTGAATAAATTAATAAAAACAGCAAAGTAAGTTCAACATTATGAGGTGATCATCACCAACACCATCTCCTTCACCTCCATCATCTCCCACCTTCACCAACATCTCCACACCACCAACACCACTTGGCATTGCTGCTCTAGAAATGCTCCTGCGACACACCAGTGAGACAACACAAAACCTTAACAATAGCAAGGAGGACAGCCCTCCATCTCTTACTCTTCAACTTTGCTCTTCATTTCCATCTTTACTTCTCTCTAATCCTTAAGCCGGCCATACACTTGCAAGCCCGGCCTGTCTGGCCAACGAAAAGGGGCGGGGCATCGTCCAACGGACAAGACCCACACACATACAGGCCGCCTCAAGAAAATACACAGTATACGTCGGGCCACCTGTCGGTAACATGAGTCGGTTGTCCAATAAGGAGTTGTTGGCGATGGCTGCATGTGCAGTGTATTGCACACAAAGCGTAAATGAAAAGAGCAGAAAAAAAGAGATAGATAGACAGGTAGATGGATAGATAGATAGACAGACAGGTAGATGGATAGCTAGATAGTTGGGAAGATATAGATAATTAGATAGAGATAGACGTATAGATATATAACTAGATAGATAGAACCCTGCTCAGTTAATGTTCCGGAACAGTCGCGAACTTGGGAATGTGGACCCAATATGGGTACCAGCACTTTAAATGGCTCTCACTCGAAAACTACTAGTTGTATTTTAAATGTCTTGTTACCAATAGAAACTACAATTAATGCCTAATATTATGTTAGAAGCAAATTACACTACTGTAATTATTAGTCTTAAATCTAAAAAAAACAAAAATATGGAAAAAAAGGTCAACAAAAGTGAGGCATATATCATTCATTACATAAGCTGGATTAACCCACTGAGCCCCAGGCAATATAATATGAATGTACACTCCAGGCCCAGCAGGTTGTCAAAAAAATAGTTTTTTTTCAGGAAACACCTGGAATGGGTTAGAAATGAATGAAAAAAAAAAAAAAAAAACGATCCCCTAGGTCATTAAGGGGTCCTAAGGGGCGCCCGAGAGTCGGAATTAACATGGGGAAATGGTAGGCAAAAACATGTTTTTGCACGCTCACGCGCACATGGTTGGAGTTTGAGAGTTTTCAACCATCGGCATTGTTGCGTGGGATACGTACGCAGTTCCCATACAAATCTGAGCCCTCTAGGTGCCATAGGATCGGAGTAATTAACCGTGACGCACCTTATGCGTCGCTGGGGTTTAGCGTTACATATATACATTGCCAACGCATACGCTGCGGCGCTGGGGTTCTGTGGGTTAATTTGGTTGCAGGGCCGTGGAGGCGATGGATGAGGGTCTTGGGTGACCACTAGGCAGAATTCTGGGGCTAAAATTGTTTTCAACTCTGCGTAAGCAGAGTTTGGTATCGCCCCCCTGTATAGTGGGTACCACCCAAAAAAAAATCTGTCGTCGTCCGTCTGTCTCGAAACTCCTCCTAGACCGTTGGACGGATTTTCACCAAATTTCACACGAACATTTGCTGTGTGAATGCGAACGTCAGTCAAAAAAGATTTGTTGTATTTATGCAATAGTTATGATTTTAGGTCCAAAATATGGTTTTTACCCCCCCCCACCTCCCAGACCGGAGGTGTGAGCCCCGAAGAGGCTCGCACACTAAAAACACATTCATTCTGGGGGCGAAAACATTTCGCTCTGCATTTGCTAGGTTAAGTTAGTCTAGTTGGCATTAGAAGTGGTAGTAATAGTGGGATTGATGATTATAGTAGTGATGATGGTTATAATAGTAGTGATGATGGATGTATTTGTATTGATGATGATGACAGTAGTATATATGATGGTGACAGTAGTAGATATTATGGTGGCAGTAGTAAATATTATGGTGACAATACTAGTAGTAGTGATGATGGTTATAATAGTAGTGATTATGGTGATAAGTAATTATAATAGTTGTGGTGATAATAATGACAGTAGTGATGATGGTAGTGACTATGGTGTGAGTATTAGTAATGATTGTGAGTAGTAGTGATTATGGTGAAAGTTGTAGTGATGATGACAACAGTTGTGATGAAGATCATAGTAATGGTGATGATGGCAGTAATAGTGATGATGGTGATAGTAGGATACATGGTAATACTTGTGACAGTAGTAATAATGATGGTTATAGTAGTAGTGATGTTAACTGTAGTAATGATGATTGTAAGATGGTTGATAGGTGTAGTATTAATGATGATAGTGATTAAGATGGCAGTTACAATGGTAACAGTAGTAGTGATAATGGTGAGAGTAGTAGTAATCATTGTAATTGTAGTAATGATGATCATAGTGATGGTGATGATGACAGTAATCGTGATAATTGTGGCAAATGTAGTGATGATGGTGATTGTTAATGATGATGGTATTAGTAGTGATGATGGTAACCCATCGCAGAGTTGGGTATGCCGTTTTGATTTTTGGCAAAACGGCATGTCTACTAGTAGTGATGATGGTCATAATAGTAGTGATGGTGAAAATCAATGATAGTTGTAGTGATAATTATGACAGTAGTGATGATGGTGACAGTATTAGTGATGATGGTGAGTAGTAGCAATGATGGTGAAAGTTGTAGTGATTATTACAGTAGTAGTGATTATGGTAAGAGTAGTAGTGATGACTATAATAGTGGTAGTGTTGATGATAGTAATGGTGATAGTGACTAGTAGTGATGATGGTGCCCCATCGCAGAGTTGGGTATGCCGTTTTGATTTTGGGCAAAACGGCATTAAGTCGGAATTAACATGGGGAAATGGTAGGCAAAAACAGGTTTTTGTGCGCTCACGCGCACGTGGTTGGACTTTGAGAGTTTTCAACCATCGGCATTGTTGCGTGGGATACATACGCAGTTCCCATACAAATCTGAGCCCTCTAGGTGCCATAGGACCGGAGTAATTAGCCGTGACGCACCTTATGCGTCGCTGGGGTTTAGCGTTACATACATTGCCGACGCATACGCTGCGGCGCTGGAGTTCTGTGGGTTAATCTGGTTGCAGGGCCATGGAGGGGATGGATGAGGGTCTTGGGTGACCACAAGGCAGAATTTTGGGGCTAAAATTGTTGTCAACTCTGCGTAAGCAGAGTTTGGTATCCCCCCCCCCCCCCCCCCGTATAGTGGATACCACCCGAAAAAAAATTCTGTCGTCGTCGTCGTTGTTGTCCGTCTGTCTCGGAACTCCTCCTAGACCGTTGGACGTATTTTCACCAAATTTCACATGAACATTTGTTACATGAATGCGAATGTCAGTCAAAAAAGATTTTTTGAATTTATGCAATAGTTATGACTTTAGGTCCACAATATGGTTTAACCGCCCCCCCCCCCCCACCTCCCGGACCCCCCCAACCCTCCCCCCCACACCCAGCAATGATGGCGTTCTGGGGAAGAAAACATCTCGCTCCGCATTTGCTAGGATAAGTTAGTTTAGTTGGCATTAGAAGTGGTAGTTGTTGTTGTTGTTCCCTAAGCTGCCTGGCCGAACAGCCCCGAGTCCCTGAGGAAGGCCATGGCCACGATCGGGCTTTCCCACAGAGCTCTCATTGAGTGTAGATTGTGTTGTTGGCGTAAGTGGTTGTGTGAAATGCAGTCTTCTATGATGTGTTTAATGGTATGGGGTGCTGTGTTACATCCCGGGCAGGAGTCGACAACGGAGTCATCCAGTCTTTTCTGATAGCTCAGGAGAGCTGGATGGTGTCCGCATCTCAGCCTGGCCAGGTGAACTCTGTCCTCGCGAGGAAGGGAGGATTCGGAAGGATGGATTTCGGGAGGTCGTGCATGCAGCTGCGTGTTGTCTGTGAGTGAGTGGATGGATCGGTGAGAGATATGAGTATGGATGTGCTTCTGGAAGTTGGTTCGGGGTGGGCAGGGAGGGAGAGAGGACAATAATTGTGTGTGATACCGTGTGCTGGGTGTTGTTTTGATATTTCTTGGTGTCTGTGGGTGTGTTGCCATGTAGTTTAGTGGGTGGTCTTGGTTCGTGGAGGCTGCTGCCAAGAATTGAGTGCCTCTCATGTCCAGATGGTCTTTGACTTTGAGGATTTTGGTTTCTTGATGTAGGTGATCTGTGGGTGCAGTAGCTGTGCAGCCTGTAATGATCTTCAGGGCTTTGTTTTGAATAGTCTGTAAAGTCATATGATGTGTTTCAGCTAGGTTAGAAGCCCAGGCTGGGCTTGCGTATTCCATCACTGATCTTATGTATTGTTTATATACTGCGGTGGTAGTTTCTTTGTTGTGTCCAAATTTTGTGTGAGCAAGTGACCTGAGGGCGCTAAGTCTGGGTGTCAGTTTCTTTTTAATGTTTGTGGTGTGCTGTTTGAATGTCATATGAGTATCATATGTTACTCCTAGGATTTTGGGTGTGTGTGTATGTGTTAGGGGTGTGTTGTTTATGGTGAGTTGAGGGATGTATTCGTGTTCTCCTGTCCAACTTGTGAGCAGGGTTGCGGTGGATTTGGCTGGGGCTAGATTAAGTCTGTTTGTAGTGCACCAGCCATGTAGTGTGTTGAGATAGGGTTGAAGGAGATATGTTGCTCTTTTTGGGTCATGGTGTGTGCATGTGAGTGTTATGTCATCTGCATAGGAGGCTAAGTTTATTTGGGGCGTATTGGGTGTAGTTATATCGTGCATGTACAGATTGAAGAGTGCGGGCGATAGGACGGATCCTTGTGGGACTCCGTTTGGAAAGTTTCTGATTTTAGATGACTGACCGGCAAAAGATACGTGTGCACATCTGCCTGCTAGGAAGTTGGCCAGCCACCTTTTTGTGTTGTGCATGTTTGTGTTGTAGATTTGATTTGTTAGGTTGTGGCGGGGGATGGTATCGAAGGCTTTACTAATGTCGAGTGTGGCTAATAGTGATCTGTGTGGTGGTCTAGCTGAGTTGATGCCGTCGAAAGCTCTTTGTGTAAGGTCTGTGAGAAGAGTGTTTGTGGAGTGCAGTGGCCTAAAGCCATGTTGTGTTGGAGCTAGGGGTAGGTCAGGTGTAATTAGTTGTAATACTAGGCATTCCATGACTTTGGAGGGGGAGCAAAGGAGTGTGATGGGGCGGTGCGAGGAGGGTAGCGTGGGGTCTTTGTTGGGTTTGGGGAATGTGATGATGATACCATGCTTCCAAATGTCTGGTATTATGTTGTGTGAATAGCTGTAGTTTGATATGTTAGTGAGTGCTTGTATGCCTTGTGGTCCCAGGTGTCTGAGGTGTATGTTGCTTATGTTGTCTAGGCCACAGGCGGGTGAGTGCTTGAGATTGTTGATGATATGCTTTGTCTGGTGATTGGTGAAGGGTGTATAGTCAGTGTCTGTGGGGAATTGTCTCTTACGTCGGATGACACGTCGGTCGTCTATGTGAGGTTTTAGGTGGCTGACATGTGAAAAGTGATTGATGAGAGTGTTTGCTTGTTGTTTACATGAAGGAGTAGAGTCTGTTGTTGTGATTGCAGCATGTGATTGTGTTGTGTTGCTGTTGGAAAGTGTGATGCTGTTTAGTGTTTTGTAGATTTTTTGGGGGTTTGTTTTGTGATCAAGTGTTTGTAGGAAGTTATTCCAATTTAGTTTTTGTTTTTCTTGTATTTTGTTGTTAGTTTGGGTGTTGAGTGCTTGAATTTGTTGTGTGATGTCTTGTGTGTGGGGTGCTGGGGAGTGTTTCAGTATGTCGCATTGTCTGATGAGGTTTTGAATTTCTGGTGTGAAGTTGGGGTTGTGTCTTTTTCTGTTACCTCTTGGAATGTGTTTCTTGTCAGCGTTTTGGATAGTTTTATTGAGTATGTGTACAGCATTGTTGATGTTAGTGATGGGTGTACTGTTTAGAGTTGTGAAGTGTTGTTCTGTCTCATTTGTGAATGCTTCCCAGTTAGCTCTTTTATAATTGGTGTATGTGTGTTTGTGGCTAGCTGGGGTGAGTCTGGTTTTGGTGGTGATAATGATCGGGAGGTGGTCAGAGCCTAAGGTTCTGACCACCCTCCAGGATGTTGTGGGGGCGAGTTCTGGGGAGCAAAAGGTGATGTCTGGAGATGATGGGTTATAGAGGGCTTGGTGAGGAATATGGGTATGTTGATGGATGTTGTGGTAGTAATAGTGGGATTGGTGGTTATAGTAGTGATGATGGTTATAATAGTAGTGATGATGGTTGTATTGATGATGATGACGGTAGTATATATGATGGTGACAGTAGTAGATATTATGGTGACTAGTATATATTATGGCGACAGTAGTAGATATTATGGTGGCAGTAGTAGATATTATGGTGACAGTAGTAAATATTATGGTGACAGTAGTAAATATTATGGTGACAGTAGTAAATATTATGGTGGCAGTAGTATATATTATGGTGACTAGTATATATTATGGCGACAGTAGTAGATATTATGGTGACAGTAGTATATATTATGGTGACAGTAGTAAATATTATGGTGACAGTAGTAAATATTATGGTGACAGTAGTAAATATTATGGTGACAGTAGTAGATATTATGGTGACAGTAGTAGATATTATGGTGGCAGTAGTAGATATTATGGTGACAGTAGTATATATTATGGTGACAGTAGTAAATATTATGGTGACAGTAGTAGATATTATGGTGACAGTAGTAGATATTATGGTGACAGTAGTATATATTATGGTGACAGTAGTAAATATTATGGTGACAGTAGTAGATATTATGGTGACAGTAGTAGATATTATGGTGACAGTAGTAAATATTATGGTGACAGTAGTAGATATTATGGTGACAGTAGTAAATATTATGGTGACAGTAGTAGATATTATGGTGACAGTAGTAGATATTATGGTGACAGTAGTAAATATTATGGTGACAGTAGTAGATATTATGGTGACAGTAGTAAATATTATGGTGACAGTAGTAGATATTATGGTGACAATACTAGTAGTAGTGATGATGGTCATAATAGTAGTGATTATGGTGATAAGTAATTATAATAGTTGTAGTGATAATAATGACAGTAGTGATGATGGTAGTGACTATGGTGTGAGTATTAGTAATGATGGTGAGTAGTAGTGATTATGGTGAAAGTTATAGTGATGATGAGAGTAGTAGTGATGATGGTGAGAGTAGTAGTGATGATTATAATAGTAGTAGTGCTGATTAATGGTGATAGTATGATTGATGATGGTGATAGTATTACTACTGATGATGGTAACCCATCGCAGAGTTGGGTATGCCGTTTTGATTTTGGGCAAAACGGCACGTCTACTTTATTCATAAGTAAATTATCTCGGCAAGTTACTACCAGCATTTGGTGCTTCGTAAATCATATTGACCAACATTTCAATCAATGGTCGTATATTTTTAAGCCTATACAATTATATTGTAAATTGGCGTTTGATAAGTTTTCTTTTACTTACGTTAGCTTTAAAGTGTATGCCGTACCTAATGTTAATATCGAGTCAATGATCACATTGATCAGACAACAAATATACATCCACAGCTTTATAAAAATTATAAAGTACATTTGAGTCCGTTAAAGTTATGCTTATGTCAGTTGTTCTCTTTACTGTATAACAATTTATATTCAATCATAAATATGTAGCCTACCATGTTTTTATAACATTCACTTTGTTACGATATTGACGTTCTATAATTCCTATTCCTATTATTCTTCTCATTCTCTGTTATTAGTACTTAAGCTTTAATCGCACAATAACTTTCAGGCTAGGCCTATATGCTGTATTCTTGCAGCATATTTTAATAAATCATCTTGAGTATAATCCTTTCTGTTTTAAAGTTTCGTTTCTACCATTACAAGTGAAAGAATGACAAAAGAGTGTATGTGAGTGAGGCGATTAATGCGTGGCCACCCTCTCAGGGATCAAGGCATCTGGTAATATATAGATAGTGTAATTCTTCAGAACTGTGCCTTCTCTCAACCCCTCTCACCCCACCAACCCAAGTTTTAATATTTATATTAGACTAACTTGACTTAACTAACCTAGTAGGTTAACTTATGACACCCTACTAACCTTTACCTAACAGTTGCTAATCTTTATCGAACAGTTGCTAACCTTTACCAAAATGCTACTAACCTTTACCTAACAGCTATTAACCTATATAATATAACAAACAAACAATATATACTGTATAGGCTATATATACAGTATATATATATATAACAGCTGGGCAGAGATATAACGCTCGATAATCAAAACGTTCTATCTGGTAAAATATGCATTTCCTATCCGAATTTAAGTATGGTATAAGCCTACTTCAAAAATTCATAAGTACAATCTAGAATGATATTTAAGGCAAAATGACGGAAGGTCTAATTCTGAAGTATTACGATAGATAGAAAAGATTCCGCCCCTTGTTCACCTAATTATGGGGATTGGGGCCTGAGTATATAGATAGATAGATTGACATCATTCTCAGTATAAGCTATGGAGATCACATATTTCCTGCAGCCCGGGAAGAAATATAGACTAGTCTCCCGTTTAATGTAGCTACCATAGAATACGTGTGGAAGACAGAAAATCATCCTCTCTTGAGTAACTATTACATTTCTATCACATTATCTTTCTATGTAATTTGTGCACCACCTTGTCTCAACGTTGCCTCTATTATATTTATATATGTGTTTTGAAATGCATTTGTTTAATCATCTCCATATTATGTTGGTGGGCTGCTGAGATGCAATGTAATTAAATCATCATTTCCTTTGCATTATATATACTTCTAAAACTATATTCCCTTCAGCCACAAACTTCAAAGAGTATTGGGGCTTATACGGATGGGTATATGTAGGATCAATGGAAAATCTGAACTCTGGAATAACCAGGCCACATAACATAGGATTGTGTTGTTTTGATGATATGCAAATAATGGGAGCCCATGGAAATAGTTTTGCGTATTTACAATCAATTTTACCTTTGAGCCTTCTTCTTCTTGATATTTATATGTGCAGTTTGCTCGGAGTATTTCAGATCTCCAGATTACTGCACAGGCATAGAGTTGCTTGCTGAGGGGAAGGGAAGTTTGTTAGTTGAAAGGGATCTAAAGATAGGATGTCTAAATAGTGAGTACAAGTATTGTACCCTACATAGTTTTAACTATAGGTCAAGGTCATTATAGACTAGAAAGTGTTTAGAGGGTAAGTAAATAGGTAAGATGAGGATTGGTTATTAAGGTCTAATAGGAGGTAAGTCGTTATGTCAAGTCGGGTTGAGTCATGTTCGGATTTTGTAAGGTTGGCAGAGGTCTAGTACAGTACAGTACAGTACAGTACAGTACAGTACAGTACAGTACCAGTATGGGTGGTACCGTACTGTATTGGTTAGGGTAGGTTTTCTGTGTGTTGGGAGTTGTTTTGTCGTTGATGTTATTAGATGTCTGAAGTTTTATTTGTGGCTCTTATGTATGTTCCTAGAGCTGAGGCAATTGCATGTTTGCCTTGTTGGTCAATATCTCCTCCTCCTAGGATATGTTGTAGATTGAAGGCCCCTCCGTGTTGTGCCACTGTTCTCCTCAGGTGGGTGCGAGCGCTGTAATGTCTATGGCAATGAAGTAGATAGTGTTCCACTGTTTCTGGGGTGAGGCAGTAGGGGCAGTTCTCGTCTTCTTCTAGTCCCATTCTGTGCATGTGCTCCGCTAGTCTTGTGTGTCCTGTCCGTAGGCGTAATGTAGCTGTATTTAGAGTTTTATTCTTGTATTTTGTATGTTTCCATATGGACCATTCGGGTTTGATATTTCCGTATCTTGTGCCAGTGATGGTGACTTTCCATTCACCCTTGAAGTCTTGGAGGATGTCTTCTTTTAGGATGTTGGCTCTGTCTATTGTAGTGTAGGGGAGGGGTGTAATTCTTCTGAGGGAGTGCATGCCCCTGGCCAGTTCATCGACTATTTCATTGTGGAGTATGTCTATATGGCCAGGTACCCACTGGAAGCTCATAGTATAACCTTGTAGGGGGAGGTTAGTGAGTAGTTGGAGCATGGGGTATACGAGTTCCTTACTTTGTGTTGTGTTGTATGTAATGGCCTGGATAGCGCTCTTGGAGTCGCAGCATATTGTGTATGGGCCTGGTGGAAGGGTACTGATGATTTCTAGTGCTTGATTGAGTCCGTACAGCTCTGCAGTGAACACTGATGTTTGTTTGGGGAGCTTCCATCCCACGATTAGATGAAATTTTGGGATCCATAGTGCTGCTGACGTGGATGTGGTGTTTCCGTTTTTGATGAGTGATCCGTCTGTGTATATGTGAGTGGAATTTTTATGCTGGGTATTCAGGATTTCTAGGAATTCCTGTTTTAATTGGGATGGGTTGTCCTTCTTAGTTTTTAAGGTTATGAGATCTGTGTGAGTTTTAGGAGGGATATATTCCCATGGTGGGACTGGAGGTACCATGGGTTGCGTTTGGCAGCCCAGAACAATACGGGCCTTCCTGTGTATGATCTGGCCTATTCTTTCTCGGAAAGGTGATTTGCGGGTCCGGTTCTCCTGAGGTCGTATTGGTATGTTGCGGAGAGATGCTGAAAAAGGGTGGGAGGGGGGGGCGTTATATGTTTTTGAGAAGTATGAAGAGCACTGTAAGTCTCTTCTGGTGGTTAGGGGGATTAGGTTAGTTTCACACTGGAGGCTGGCTATTGGTGATGATTTGAGACCTCCTGTTATGATTCTCATAGCAGTATTTTGAATCACCTCCAGCTTGTGAAGGTGTACTGGTGCGGCTGAGGTGTAGGCCTGGGCACAATAGTCTAGTTTGCTCCTTATGTATGCTATGTAGAAGGTTCGTAAGGAGGTAGCATCGGCACCCCAGGTTGTTCCAGTAAGTGCTCTCATGATATTGAGTCTTTGATTGGTGCATTGTGTAAGGTATTCGATGTGGTTTTTCCATGTGAGGAGTGGGGCATCAAAAATTACTCCCAGATATTTATGAGTAAGTGTTTGTTGTAGATCTTCTCCATTGAGTGTGAGTCGTAGGGGTCTTACATTTTTCTTTCTAGTAAAGATTTGATATACTGTCTTTGTTGGGTTGATGGTTAGTTTTGCTTTGTCAATCCAACGTCCTAAGGTGTTGAGTGCGTCCTGGATTTGCTGTTCCGCTATTTGAGGTTTGTTATCCGAGGCATATAATGTTATGTCATCGGCATATTGCATTATCTTGGCGGGTGCTACTGTTGGCGTGTCGGATAGGTATGCTGTGAAAAGGGGGGGGCTTAGTGAGGAGCCCTGAGCTAATCCTTTATTGTGTTTGATAGGATTTGACATTTGGCCTTGGATGTACACTTGGCTTGTTCTGTTGGATAGAAATGCTTGTAGCCATTGTAGCAAGTTCCCTTGTACACCAAGGCCGGCTAGTTTGGAGAGCAAGAGGTCGTGGGGAACTGTGTCAAAGGCTGATGACAGATCTAAATATACAACAATGCATGTCTTTTGGTTTGAGAGTGAAGAGAGGATTGCTTGTTCTAAGTTAAGCACCTGGTCTACTGTTGAGCAGGTGGTTCTGAAGCCAGCCTGTATTGGTGGGATTATATTGTTTCTTTCTAGATGCCAAACTAGCCTCGTGTTTACCATTTTTTCGGCTAGCTTGCTCAAGGTTGGTAGGAGGGTAATAGGTCGGTATGATTGGGAGAGGGATGGGTCTTTTACTGGTTTGAGGAAGGGGATGATGATGCCCTTCTGCCATGAGTGAGGGAGCTTGCCCTGTTTCCAGGTTGTGTTAATAAGGTTGAGTAGTTGAGGGTGTGATGTTGAGGGCAGGTATTTTACGAGTTCATACGGTATGCGATCTTCCCCCGCTGCTTTGCCTGTAGGAAGGTGGGTTATTGCCGTTTCCAACTCAAAATGGGTGAAGGCTTGATTCATTTGATTGGGCCGTTTTGCGGCTGTAAAGATTTCGTTGTTAATTCTAGCGGTTTCTTCTGGGTCTGCAGGGGGTTTTTGTTGCTGTTTTGACTGTATATGGTTGGCTATTGCGTCTGCTCTGTCTTTTGGTAATAGACACATTTGTCCGTCTATTATAAAGGGATATGTTGGGAATGATGGACGGCCTTTAATGTTTCGGAATCTGTTCCAGACTTCTTTTAGTGGTGTTTCATGAGTTATTTATTTCGCTGCAGTATTTCCTCCAGTAAGAGGTAGATGTTGACTGAGTGGTTTTCTTGGCATAAGCAGTGTTTTTTTTACCTGGATCCAGTTCTGTAGCGATTTTGATCTCCTTTGTTTCTGAATCGCTCTTCTGCGAGTAGCTACCGCTTTGGAACACTCTTCATTCCACCATGGCCTTAAAATTTTGTTGGAGGGTTGACCTGATGTGCATTTAAAATGTTGTTTGGCTGCATTGTTTATTGATTCGGTCAGATTGTTGTGCATATTGTTGGGATCTGTGGAGCTGGTTTCTGGGATTGTAACTGAATTTTGCCAACATTTCCAGTTGAATTTGGAAGGGATGCGCCATTTGGGTAGTGCTACTGGGTAAATTGGAGGGGTGAAATTTTTAAATACTACGTGTAGGGGGCGGTGGTCTGTACCTAGGTCAGGTCCTACTTTGGATGTTATGTCCGCAGATAGTATTCCTGATCCAAAGCAGATGTCAATCGTAGACGTGTAATTTGTTTGTAGGTTGAAATATGTTGGGGAAAAGGGTTCTGATAACAGGCTATAGTTGGTATTTTGCATGTAGTTATAAATGTTGTTTCCGGCAGTGTTGGGTGTCCCTCTGCTCCAAGATAGATGGTTGGCATTTAGGTCACCTATCACCATGAATGGCGAGGTGACTTGTTTGATGTAGTGATCTAATTCTTGATGTGATATCGGACCGCCAGGATTATATGTGCCAATGATGGATAATTGAGTATTCTGATATGGTAGTGAAATTGCAAGGATTTCTAATATACCATTGGGAAATGGCCTGAGTTTAATTTCTTTAATAGGAAGCTCTTGTTTCATTAAAAATAATATTCCTCCACCTGGTCTTCCAAGCCTGTCTTTCCTCAGAGTTATATAAGGTTTTAAGTTGGGTTGGTATTTTTCTTTTAGCCAGGTCTCTGTTATTATAGCTATGTGTGGGGATTTATAATTAAGGTAGTTTTTTAACTCTGATAATGATGTCTTAAGGCATTTTGCATTCCAGGTCATTACTTGTAATGGAGCCATTATTGTGGTCGTTTCTTAGTGGAGTTCCTAGAGGGTCTTCCACGGTTATCCGTCAGCTGCGATGGTGGGTGTTGTTTTTGGGTATTGTTTGTGTGGTTTTGTGGTTTTCTTGTGTTGTGTGCTTCTTGTGTAGTTTCTGCAATGTTAGTTGGAGCTTGGGTGATGGGAGGGGTTTGTTGATCTTCACCATGTGTTTCCCTTTTTTCTGGTTGTTCGTTGGGTTCATCGTTGCCATGATTATTCAGATTTTCGGAAACGTTATCCGTATCGGGTTCTGTCTGTGTCAGACCTGTCGGTGGTAGGCTTTGTTCTGCTTCTGCTGGTGTAAGTCTATTTCCAAGCTGGCAGTGGGAGGTGTTATCTGAACCGTTGCCTGTATCAGACTCTCCTTCTTGCTGTAGTGGTTGTAGGGTAGATTGTAGGTCATGGAGGGTGTTATCTGAACCGTTGCCGGTATCAGACTCCCTTGCTGGCGGGGGTAGTTGTAGGGTAGATTGTAGAGGTGTCTTATCTGGGATTGCCTGTACATTTGTGGAAGGTGGAGTTGTAACTGTAGGGACATTTTGTGGTGGGGTGGTTGATATTGGGGGAGTCACAGGTGTGGGTGCTGGAGTTGGTAAGGTTTGGGTTGTGATTGGAAGTGGTTGTTGTGGATGTGTTGATGTGTCTTTGCTGTTGTGGGACGAGTTTTTGGCTTTTATGTTTTTCTGAATGTTATTGACAACTGTGATTATTATGTTTAACTGTTCTTCTGTTGTTAGTGTTGCGATCATACTCAATATTTTACGTTCTTTGTCCTCTTCTGGCTGTGTATTAGTCTTTGTGGTTGGTTGTGTGCTAGTAGGCAAACTGGCCCTACTGGGTTGGGGGTTGTGGCCAGTAGAAGTGGATGGGGTGGTTTCTGTTACCGGTACTAGCCTAGCCCTATGTGGGTTTTGAAACCAAGGGTTTATTGGGGTGTGCCTGGTTTGTTATTGTTGATTTAGTTGGGGGTTGGGCTTACTAATAATTATTTGAGTAGGCCTATGTGTTTGTTTTGAAGTGCTGTCTAGATTTTCATTATTTGGTTTTGTTGTGGTACCAGTATAACTTAGGTTTTTCCAGTTTCTAGCTTGTAGGAAAGCTGGACATTTATTAAATGTGGATGGATGGTCTCCTCCACAGTTGGGACATTTGAAATCTGTGCTGTCACAGTCTTTGGTAAAATGTGATTGGGCACATCTAGCACATCGGACTGACTTGGCCGTACAGTTCCTCGTGATGTGTCCCAATCTTTTGCACTTGCGGCAGTGGATGGGAGGTGGAATGTATGGGGTAACTGTTCTAACTAGTCTCCATATTTTTATTATTTCGGGAAGTGGTGAGTGGGAGGTTAATAATATTCTGGTGGACTCCTCTAGGTGTCCATTTGTTTTGGTCTTGAATCTATGTACTTCTACTATGTCTTTGCCTAGGGGTGTATCGGCTAGGTTTGTCTCTACCTCCTCCACGGTCACGTATGTGGGAATGTGGATTATGCCATAGTAGTATCTAGTGCTATCTTTGGGAAGAGTGACTGAGAGTTCCCAGTTTCCTATCTTATTTGTCTGAAGGGAATTTTCAATCGTTTGGGTGCTAAGGTTTGGGCTTTCTGTATCTATGTCTACTGCTAGGATACCTTTGGCTTTGTTGAATCTCAAGTCCCTCACTTTTATTTGTAGTTGGTTCTCTAGTGTTTTACAGAAGTCCAGATATCTTGTTTCCTTAGCAAAAAAGCTGTTAGGATCTGTTGGATGGACTAGAATGGTTTGTACAGGGCATGGGTACTCACTCGGGTTGTTTGGGTTTGGGTTAGGGCCTACCGGTACATTCTGGGCGCTTTGTTGTTGTCCAAGCTGCCTACGTGATTTTGAACTTTTGTGGTTCGTTCGTGAATGATAGGCGCTGTCTTGCCATTCATCATCTTCTGTAGGGCTGTCAGTTCCGTCTGGGTCAGTCATGGAATGTCTAGGTCTGTCACAAGTAGATAGAGGGGGGTTAGTATATAGAGCCTCTGAAGCGTCGTCTCTAGCCGCCGCCATCTTCTCGTATACACCTCCACCTTTGAGCCAGCCCAGAGTTTCAAAGGCTACGTGTTCTAATAATTATGATTATAATAATCATAATCATCATCATCATCATCATCATAATAATATCCGATCGTTTATTTAGCACCATTTTTCCCCGCCTTTTTTCACCGCAATTTAACTGTGTATATATCTATTTGTAAAGAATAGACTAGTTCTGGGTAGGCTACGCACTATATTATTGATAGTAACTTAACCATGTAACTACCAAGCGGTCACTGGACACGCGTATGGAGAACCAGGCTAGCCAATAATAAAGAAGGGTACATTTTTGGACGGAATTCCTGTCCCTTTCCGACATTTTAAATTGATTGAATGAACTACGAAATGCATATACTTTGAAAGGAATCATTCAGAAGATTCGATTCAGCCTGTGATAGCTTCGGAAATTTAGTCTAACTTATGTTTTTTAGAATGTACAAAATCTAGCAGAAGAAAAGCAAATATTAGATAAAACCACGACAGTTTGCTTAGTATGGAACAAATTTAATAATTAAATGAAAATCCCAACCCACACATTTGTCTACCCAAGTAGGTTGTATATAGGCAGTCTGTGACACCCATAACATTTATCAAGGAAATAAAGTAAATTCCTCGTTAAAAGAAAATCCATTCATCATAAGTTTCTCAATTTAATCCACACAGTACAGTATACAATGTCCTGCATGTGTATGTGGGCCAATTCCCATACACATATTTTCGGTTTACTCCTTCTAAACAAATTTGAGCGTCCTCTGTATCACCATTATTAACCCCTTCACCACCATTACGTAGTTTTCAGCGTATTGTGGCTACCATTAGACGATTTTCTTTAGTTTGTAATCTAGCTTCGGCAGTACTTCTTATATTTTCCATGAAATTACTTCTGCTTCCATGGCCGGGGACCCTCAGAGAGTTCTGAACGCATTACCGAGGTAATTTTCTCGGGCATGGAAGCATGCATTACATTTTCTTTCTCTCAGTATATGCAATTTTGTTTTGGTTTACTCACGTTTGTTCTACTGCTGTCCGCAATAAGGAGGAAGCATTCAAACGGTACTGTCGCCTTCAAAGTCAAGAATCTCATACAGTCTCTCTTTCTGCCGCAATGTTGCATCTCTCTCGCTATTTACTGCTATTACAATAATCCGTCTTCCTCAGAGATCTCTCAGTGTATACCACCCCCTTTTTGTAGAGCATGTAGCACCCGTCTTGCAACACAATCCCACCCTACTCTGTGGAATTCTCCAACCCTAGAGTGAAACTTTATTCTCAAACTTTCTTCAATTCAACAACTGAGCTCTGGAACTCTCTCCCAGAATCAGTCTTTCCCCCATTCTATGACTTAAATTGCTCAAACGTCCCTTGATTTTGGCACTATCACTCTTTCAACTCTGGGGAGGTACTCGTCACAGGCAGTTCTGCTAGTGCAGTTCTCACTCACATAGAAGAAGAAAAAAAAGCTATACGACTCAAATGGGTATATACGATCTCAATGAACCCTCTTAGTAACACAGGTCTTTCTTAAACTGCATAAAATCATCCAATTTTAGCCAGAATCAAAGGCAAAAGCCGCCATGGTGCTGACGGGGTACATTTGTTGTATTGTACAATGTTACTTATTATATCCTGTACTGTAATTATTATATCATGTACTGTAATTATTATATCCTGTACTGTAATTATTATATCATGTACTGTAATTATTATATCCTGTACTGTAATTATTATATCATGTACTGTAATTATTATATCCTGTACTGTAATTATTATATCCTGTACTGTAATTATTATATCCTGTACTGTATTTATTATATCCTGTACTGTAATTATTATATCCTGTACTGTATTTATTATATCCTGTACTGTAATTATTATATCCTGTACTGTATTTATTATATCCTGTACTGTAATTATTATATCCTGTACTGTAATTATTATATCCTGTACTGTAATTATTATATCCTGTACTGTATTTATTATATCCTGTACTGTAATTATTATATCCTGTACTGTAATTATTATATCCTGTACTGTAATTATTATATCCTGTACTGTAATTTTGATGTTTTGTTTATGTAATTTATCAAAAACGTTCAATATCTGTAAATCTGCCTAAACCAACAAATATATTAGTTTTTAAATAAATGTTTGAAATTACTAACACTAAAATATATTTGAAAATATTACCCAATGCCAGTCCTTGCTTCTAATCCAACGCTTTATATTTGTTTAGAATATAGTTTTACATGAGGAATGGATGTCAAGACGTCTATGACGGTAAACATCATCAATAATAACAACAAATATTGTAAAATCTGTTAAACTTCACACTTAGCATTCGATACCGTGATTGAAAAATGATACCAACTGTATGAGGACTTACTTTGACTTACTCTGTTGGGAGTATGAACATGATTAGATTAATATCCAGTAATCGAGAATGGATAATAAGTCGTAGGCGTGTGCATAAACCTTTAACCGTCCTGGTGGTGTAATGGTTAAGGTGGCAAAAATCTGTGTGTGATAACCCGGGTTCGAATCCCGGCGGATCATATATACTTTAATTAATTTCATTGGGGGTGTTTGGTGTTGTGGTTAAATTAATAAAGTATAGATTACTCCATCCATGCATTAGCTGTTAATACTTTAATTCTGTTTTACTTTGTATCGAAATTGCTGGAGGTCCTATTTAATGTTCTAAACTAAACATTACAAAATTAGCTCTGAAATTTGTCACTACCAAAGAGGGCAAGTGAAATTAGGGAGTTTACTGTAGTCTGTGCTTTGCCGCGGAGATAATCTCTGTATCATCGCCAATGTGTACCTGTAGTGGGTAACTAGGGCGAGTTATCAAACCTGGCATACCGGGGATATTGTATATTATCCAAGTTACCCCAAGTTTGCCTCCCAAGATAGGGCGTCACAAATGTCCACTAATTGCAGTTTCTCATTTACTAATGGTGAACAGAGACATATGGTGTGAGGAGGCTCTTGGTCTGTCTTGTCCTGCTTGGGGATCAAACTTGATCCTTAATATGAGCCAAATGTGCTAATCCGTGCACTACAGGAAACGCAAAAGGGGTTGCGCCCACAATTCCTCTCGAATAATTTGCAGACACAACCAGTATGAAGCATTTTGAAGGATGATTTGTATTTGGCATTTATGAATATAATTTGCAGTTGGTGTTTTCTTTTTTCTGAAATATCTGGATTTATGTTGTTTTGGTATTTTACTTATATACTGTATATACAGTATATATATATATATATATATATATATATATATATATATGTTAATATGTTTATGGATGGTGTGGTGAGGGAGGTGAAAAGGAGAACTATGGGAAGAGGATTGGGTTTAGTAGGAAAGAATGGTAGAGATTGGGAGTTGAATCAGTTGCTGTTCGCTGATGACACAGCATTGGTGGCGGATTCTGATGAGAAACTGCAGCGGGTAGTCAAAGAGTTTGGTGTGGTTTGTGGAAGGAGGAAACTGAAGGTGAACGTCAATAAAAGTAAAGTAATGGTGTGTAATAGGGGAGAGCATAGGGTGAATCTAGATGTGAGGCTGGATGGGGAAATATTGGAACAAGTAGAGTGTTTTAAATATCTAGGAGGAACGATAAGCAGGAGTGGAGGTATGGAAGTGGAGGTAAAACAGAGAGTGTGTGAAGGAAGGAAGGTTTTCGGAGCAATGGGAAGTATGTGGAAGACGAGAAATCTCGGAGTGAAAGTAAAAAGTGCACTGTATCAAGGAATTGTTGTGCCAACAGTGATGTATGGGGCTGAGACATGGGCTCTGAAGAAAAAGGAGAAAAGAGGGCTGGATGTGATGGAGATGAGCTGCTTGAGGAGTATGTGTGGAGTTACTCGTAGAGACAGATTGAGGAATGAAGAGATACGTAGGAGAGTGGGGCAGCAGGAACATTTGTCAGCCAGAGTGGACAGAAGGGTGCTGAGCTGGTATGGTCATGTTGAACGAATGGGAGATGAAAGGCTTACAAAGAGAATATGTGAGTCAGGTACAAGGGGAGATAGAAGGGCAGGAAGACCCCCATTGAGATGGAGAGACTGTGTAAGAAAGGCTTTGGATGATAGAGGAATGACTATAGATCAGGCAGGGGAAGTGGTGGTGGACAGGAGTGAATGGAGAATGCTTGTGAATAGTTGAGTGAACACGTGGTCATTTGGAGTAAGGGGTCGGGCGCAAGTTCGACTAGATAATAGTCCATAGGCGCCTGGCCCGGGGGGACGATTAATATGAAGGGTGTGCCTGGAAGTGTGGTGGGAGGGCTTGTGGCTTTGGCTCCGCTGCATGTCTGCCTGCCGAGATCGGAACCTCTCCGGGTGGTCAGGGGCCGGGGGAGTGCTGGAGCGACCTGGGTAACCCTGGTCTCTGGGTCTTCTCCTGGGTGACCTGGATGTGTGTGAGTTTGTGTTTTTTATCTGTGTTTATTTTTTGTTTTATGTTGTTTTTGTGTTTTCCCTGTTCTTGCTCTGTCTTGAGTCGGCTACCCCCAAAATGGGGATTGGGCCTGAGCATATAGATAGATAGATAGATATATATATATATACCGGGTATATATATATATTGTTTTTTTCTTCTATGTGAGTGAGGGAGGCAAAAGGCAGAACAGCCTGTAGCGAGTGCCTCCCCAATAGTTGAAAGAGTGATAGGGCCAAAATCAAGGGATGTTCGAGCCAAAATACCTGGACACACGGAGTTAGAAGCAATTTAAGTCATAGGAAGAGGGAAAGACTGATTCTGGGAGCGAGTTCCAGAGCTCGGCTGTTGAATAGAGGAAAGTTTGAGAGTAACGTTTCACTCTTGGGTTGGAGAGTTGCACAGAGTAGGGGTGGGATTGTTTTGCAAGACGGGTACAACGTGCCCTAAGTTTCCAGCTTTGTTTACATCGCCCTTAGGTTCTAGACATCTGGCTGAAGTGAACAGAGTATAAGCCAGCCAGGCACAGCAGAACAGACACATGACAGCAGCAACCCTAACAGCCATGACAGGAACCCACACCACCGCTGCTGTGAGAATGTTTGAGCTTTCTCTGCTCTGAATGCTTCGTCAACTCACATGCAGGTTAAGGGGAAGGGCTTGGTTTATGTGTTCATTTATTTATGTAATTACAGTATGTTTTTAGTTTTGTTGTTTAGGTTTCTCCCTAGACCTCCTTCAAGCATTACAAAAAATCATGCCCAAGATCCCGTTTAGTTCAATTTTTACATTTTTCGGTGGAAAAATTTCCCGGCCAAAGGCCGGTTTCTCCTACACTGCAGGCTCGCTATTGCTCACCAGGAAAAAAATCGACACCTAAGTGGCACGAAAAGTCTTAATATTGACAAAGAAATGGGGTGAAAGCTCTTAAAATCGCCAAACTAATGGGGCGGATGTCGTAAAAACTCAAAACTAATGGGGTATACTGTACATGAGAGCGAAGGGCATCCAGAAAACCTCAATACGTCCCCTTAAGTCGTGGTCAAAAGTTGCATTCTGTATTTGAAGCCCCTTAACCCACTGAAGATTATGACGCTTGTTGACAGTTTATTCTCGCTATCATTAGACGATTTTATGCAGCCTAGGAAGGATCTGTGGGAATTATAAGGGTAAAGACTATGTCAATTAACCCTCTGACTTCCATATCCCCTTTCTAATCTGAAAAAAATCGTCTAACAGTAGCCAGAAAACAGAAAGGCAACGCGTAATCGGATATTGAAAGGATTTTTATCTATAGACCTACAGGATATGTTCTGATTTGTAGGCTTCCTTGGTAACTTAAACTTCAGTATTATTTAACCTCTTTACCTAAATTGTTCTAACCATAGTATGATTCCAAATCTAATTAAGTTAATCCTAACTTTATGAAGTTTTTCGTCACCGAACATAATTTACCCATATCTAACCTATCCATAATAATCGTGCCTTACTTAACCTCATCTCCTTCCCTATTTTCAATTCACACACACACACGCATATATATATATATATATATATATATATATATATATATATATATATATATATATATATATATATATATATATATATATATATATTTATATATATGGTTGTTTACCTAACCCATTTCTTGTATACATTTCATCTTCAAGTTTTAACATTATCCAGCTTACATAATTACTTATATGTATTTACAATATTTACTGTAATTTATTTTATCATCTCTCTTTCCAGAATGTATATCGTCTTTCCTAATCAGGGGCACATACTGTACTGGGGCACACAAATATACGAAGTTGTATTAGCCTAGTAGATATGTGCAGTCGTGGTTTCCAAAACTATCCTGCTGACAATATGTATATTTTTTGCAAGTTTGGCCAACGAAAATGTACCCAACCAAACTAAGTGTAGTAGATTAGGTGAATTAGCTTAGGAGAGGCAAGATTAGTCTAGGTGAAATGAGATGAGCATAAGTTAGATTAGGTTTAGTTTGATTAATAATGTTAGGCTAGGAGATTGGGTAAGGTGAAAAGAGTTTAGGTAAGGTTACGATAGCAGGAGGTTAGACAGGCCAAACTAGGGATGTTAGAATAGGTTAAGCTTGCTTATTTTATGTAACATTGAGTGAAATCTGATAAGTTTAGTTTAATGTAGTATAAATTAGGTTAGATTAAACAATATTACTTAAGAGCAACCCTGCTCACAAGTTGGACAGGAGAACACGAATACATCCCTCAACTCACCATAAGCAACACACTCCTAACACATACACACACACCCAAAATCCTAGGAGTAACATATGATACTCATATGACATTCAAACAGCACACCACAAACATTAAAAAGAAACTGACACCCAGACTTAACGCCCTCAAGTCACTTGCTCACACAAAATTTGGACACAACAAAGAAACTACCACCACAGTATATAAACAATACATAAGATCAGTGATGGAATACGCAAGCCCAGCCTGGGCTTCTAACCTAGCTGAAACACATCATAAGACCTCACAGACTATTCAAAACAAAGCCCTGAAGATCATTACAGGCTGCACAGCTACTGCACCCACAGATCACCTACATCAAGAAACCAAAATCCTCAAAGTCAAAGACCATCTGGACATGAGAGGCACTCAATTCCTGGCAGCAGCCTCCACGAACCAAGATCACCCACTAAACTACATGGCAACACACCCACAGACACCAAGAAATATCAAAACAACACCCAGCACACGGTATCACACAATTATTGTCCTCTCTCCCTCCCTGCCCACCCCGAACCAACTTCCAGAAGCACATCCATACTCATATCTCTCACCGATCCATCCACTCACTCACAGACAACACGCAGCTGCATGCACGACCTCCCGAAATCCATCCTTCCGAATCCTCCCTTCCTCGCCAGGACAGAGTCCACCTGGCCAGGCTGAGATGCGGACACCATCCAGCTCTCCTGAGCTATCAGAAGAGACTGGATGACTCCGTTGTCGACGCCTGCCCGGGATGTAACACAGCACCCCATACCATTAAACACATTATAGAAGACTGCATTTCACACAACCACTTACGCCAACAACACAATCTACACTCAATGAGAGCTCTGTGGGAAAGCCCGATCGTGGCCATGGCCTTGCTCAGGGACTCGGTGCTGTTCGGCCAGGCAGATTAGGGAACAACAACAACAACAACTTAAGATATATTTTCATGCTTGTACTGGGAAGCGAAAAGCAGAACTAGTGATGGGCTAGATTAATTAGGTAATGAGGTTTTAGTACAATTGGTTAAGTATAAATAGATTAAGTTAGATTAGTTTGTGTTCGCTACCATTCTTGTCCTGGAAACTAAAAATGTCAAGTGCAAAGTTCATATTTATCTTTCCTTTCAACTCACTCCATTGTCAGTTAAACACCGCTTCCTAATTTAAGATTAACTAATTTAATCCTTTCAATATACCATGGTGCATAATTGGAATTTATTTCGGCTGTGAAAGACGACTTTACTAATTTAGAAAGGCTGTGTGAAAGTCTAAGGGTTAAATGAAATCAACCTAACCCCCTTTGAATTATAGAGTTTTTTCGTAAGCTGAGTAAACCAGAATGAAATTGTAAAGGGCGTCATAGTACTGAAGGGGTTGTTGTTGTTGGTCTTGTCGTCGTCGTTGTTATTGTCGCCCCAAGATGCCCTTTGTGGGAATCCCGCGGCATCCAGATAGTCCCAGGGGTTAACGTTACAAATAGATACTCAATTATTCTAAGCTATTCATTTATGGCCAATCTCACGCTAAACCAACATAAACATCGAAAAAGTGGATCAAATACAATGTCCTATCCAGACTTGGTAAGTAGCAACCAGGGCACCGTGACCTTACGAGGCCATGCTCTTGCTGAATCACTATGGTCAATAATGTGTGTGTGTGTGTGTGTGGGTATGTGGTTGTGTGTGTGTGTCGGGGGCAGTGTATGGGTATGTGGTTGTAGTTGTGTGTCGGTGTGTGTGTTAAATGTGTTGTGTGTGTGAGTGGCAGATTATGGGTATGTGGTTGTAGTTGTGTGTGTGTTTATCAATCAATCAGCATGTGTGTTTGTGTGTTTATCAGTCAGCGTGTATGTGAGTGAATGTGTGCCTGTGTGTGTGTGTGTGTGTGTGAGACAGTGTATGGGTATGTGGTTGTAGTTGTGAGTGTGTTTATCTGTCAATGAGTGTTGTGTGTGTCTGTGTGAGTGTGTGTGAGTGAAATATTGTATGTGTGAGAGAGCGATGTTTATAAATGTGTGTTTTGTTTACATAAGACATTTGCGTATACGAGTGCAGGGGGATTGTGTGTGTGTGTGTGTGTGTGTGTGTTTGTGTATACTCTTGTGTAAGTGATTATAGTTAAAGAGATCAATGTTATGTGTGCCTGTGTGTATATATGTACATGTATACAAACAAGTGCACACACTCAATACATATACTGGGAGGTTACCTCATACCGCCATAGCCTTATTTCCTGTTATGTTTACGCGTCTTTCATCACACCAGCACTAAACGTATTTGCATATTATCATGAAGTTCGCATCTATCCGCAGTGTTGTCTGTTTCTGGTATATAGTCTTGGCATCGGTTTCCTTTCATAGTAAGGGGGGATGTGCTTATTTATTTGCATATTTATTGATATTTTCACTAGTATTTTTTAGCTTCCTACGTAGACCTCCACCAAGCTGTAAAAAAAAAACCTAAAGACCCCCCTTAAAGATAAATGTGTACATATTTCGATAGAAAAAAATATTGTTGGCTATATTACAGGCTCGCTATCGCTTGCCAGGGAAACAAATCGGCACCTAAATAGTACGACAGGTCTTAATATTGACAAATAAATTGGGTGAAAGCTCTTATAATCGGCAAACTAATGGGCCGAACGTCTTAAAACTTGAAAACTAATGGGGTTAAACGTGAGCACGAAGATATGCCGGAAAAAAAAACAAGCATCCCCCCTACCCCCACCCCCTTAACCTCTTGGGCAATTCAACCGTGCTTCCGAACATGGTCTAAGCTAATTTAACCCCTTCAGTACTGGTGTCGTTACTTAAACTTTATTTTGGCTACTATCAGACATTGTTATTCAGTTTGAAAGGGGCTTCCAGCAATTAACAGGCTTCGAACTACCTCTCATTGACCCTTCTTACTACCACAGATCCTTCTTAAATTGCAAAAAGTTGTCTAAATTTAGCTAGCAAAACATTAAAAAGACGTCGCCGGTACAGAAGGGATTAACCCTAATGCAATCTATCCAAATATGATACGAGCTATCCTGCCTGACCTAATTCTCCCTAAAGGAACCGTATCCTTATTCTAACTCTCTCCAAATGTAATTAATCTAACCGGGTACAGTCACTACCCATAATACATGCTCACCCATTATCCTGTATTGAACCCAAGCGAGACGATCCGCTATCGTTCGCCAGAGAAAAATCGACACCTAAATGGCACGAAAAAGGTCTATATATTGACAAAGAAAGGGGGCAAAAGGTCTTAAAATCGCCAAACTAATGGAACAAAAGTCATAAAATATTAAAGCTAATTACACTAAACTTGAGGGAGAAAAGTAACTACCTCCCCCTTAATCTAATCTTAATTGGGAAAGGTTGAATTGACCTTATATATTTCGTCTGTCAAAGGTTTAAGTATAAGCTCAAGGTAAAACTTAATAGATATGCCCGAATAAGCACGAGAACCAAGTGATAGGTGCAGTATGTATGTGCAGTGAAGCAGGGCAAGCATACAAGCACGTACAAAGCTACACACACACACACACACACACACACACACACACACACACACACACACACACACACACACACACGTACAAGCACACACACACACACACGCACAGCCCGTAGCCTAGTAGGTAGAGCTCTCGTCTCACACACGAGGGGTCGGGGGTTCAATCCCCGGCCGGGCGGAGACAAATTGGGCTTGTCTCCTTTCATGTGTTAGCCTCAGTTCACCTAGCTGTAAATAGGTACCTGGAATAAGTGGACGACGTTGTGACGTCCCATCTGGGGTTGGCAAAAATGGTACAAGGCGAGATGGGTATCATATGGTTCACCTAAGCTGATGGCTACCTAAGCCTTCGGGCGAGACGGTACCGTCTATACTGAGAATGGTACCATACAGATCCACCCTAAGCCTTCGTTTCCGATGTCGCCAATTGGCTAAATACAGACTACACACACATCCACAGCCATTCCAACAGTACATAAAACACTTAACATGCATTTCACGCAATACATTCCCAGTTAAGGAGGCGCGATAATAATGAGCTTAGCTCGCATTGCGTGGATTCCCCTTGACGAACAAGTAACTGAGTAACACGTTCTCATATGCACACACCCACCCTTGCACACACGCACACACAAGCAAACACATAATAATGCATATCAACATTCGTACAAAATAACATATACGTACATTTTAATACACAGAAAATAAACACAGATATAATACTTATAGTAGAATACACAAACAAAAGCATGAAGGAAAGTACGTACATATCGGTGCATATTATGAACTCGCAATCACTGAAATACACACACATACATGAACCATACATACATACACACACACACACACACACACACACACACACATACACACATACACACATACACACACATACACTCACATACACACACATACACTCACATACACATACATTCACATACATTCACATACGCACAAGCACTATAAAACTCGGCCACTGTAACCCCTTACCCCCCCCCCCAAAAAAAAACAAAAAACTCACAAAAACAAAAATACAAACATTCACACATACAGACGCGCACATAAACACTACACAACTTGGCCACTGTAACCACACACACACACACACACACACACACACACACACACACACATACACACATACACTTCAGTTTGTTTACAGAGGAACAATACAGCCCCATCTTACTTTTATCTCCCCTCCGTTACGCCAACACGCTCCAAATGAAAACACCGAATTAGGCATAAAGTGTTAAGGTTTCACTTCGCATGTTTATCGTGAACAACTGTGGTGCGGTCTTGGAACCAGGGAATCGAACCAGAACAATTTGGTGTTAATACTGGGACGAATAGGAGTGGAAGTTGCATTATTGTCTCCCTGTTATCACTTCAAATGACTTATCAAAAACTGTAGGCTAAACATATTCTAGAGGAGATATATTTCTTCATATATTTATGCATTCATTTATTTATTTATTTATTATTTATATGTTTTGGTTGTTTCATTCCTAGACTTTCATCAAACTTAAAAAAAGTTACCTCCCAAGACCCCCTGCCAGATAAATCTTTGCATTTTTTTTCGGCTGCTTCCTCTTAAATTGCAGGCTCATTATCGATCGTCAGAAAAAAAAAATGGACACCTAAAGGGCACGAAAGGTCTTAAAAAGCTAAAGGGTGTATAACACGAGTCATATCGTCAATTTCGATTGCCAACATTTCATATCAACATTTTTGGGGCTCTTTCCATTGGAATAGGGTAGCAAATTGAAGGTGAATTTGTTTCGAGGGTAAATCTTTTGCAAATATCATCTAGAAGCTGCCATCCTGTGATACCGGTAATAGCAATGATCCCTAGATCGCACCCAACTCAAGGTGTTAAATGTTCTTGCGCAAACACTGCAAGCTGTTAATGTCTTCCTTGAGCAAGGGGACAGGGGCTTGGGTCAGTCTATAGGTCTTCCTGTTAAGCAGTTATAGCCTGGCTGACTTGACCTGAGTGACTGTTCACTTAGGGACCTTTGGGTATATAGTACGTTAGAAAGTTGCACTCTTCAATGTAGACAAACCTCAGCTAGGACCTTTATAAACTTTATACTAATAATTTTGAAAATATTGTTTTGAATATGGTTATATAACTCATTTAAAAAAACGCTTAGATGCATGACACATGTGCATGCACGTATTAGCCTTATTCACTCAAAGGTGGCACTCTAGATATTGGGAACAGAGATGAGAATTCCAAACTGCATTCCAACAGCAATGTGGAAGCCCCAATACCACCTCAATGATCCATACAGTAGAGTTAGGAACAGCCGCTGCTCCGAAATATAGATCTGTTGTTGTTGTTCCCCAAGCTGCCTGGCCGAACAGCCCCAAGGCCCCGAGCAAGGCCAAGGCCATAACCGAGCGCCCCCACAGAACCCTCCCCGCCGACCACAACAAAGCCTGGGTGACCGAAGCCACTCCATGGCGGGGAGCTGAGGAGGGTTCGGAAATGCCCGGGAAACCAAAGCCCCACCCAGGGCCCTGTGTCCCTCAGCAATTATGAAGAGAAAGTTGAGGGGCAAGGGAAAAATGTGACGCTTTGGCTTCCAATCTTGGTAGATTGGGAGGTCAATCCACGTTAGAGACGCCGTCACTTGAGATCTAGAAAATATATAAGTAAAAGGAACAGTCAGAGTAAGCTATGGGTATGGCAGAGATTGCTCAGTTCTCACTCTGATAGACCAGCCCATCACCACATGACTAGAACCCAATCCTCTCAGCATCAGCTAGGAAAGGCCCTAGAAAGCCGCCTTTGGCGGGGGGATAGCTCCCCTATTTCAACCCTTTTCGGGATTGGGCACCCGCCGATCTGTATTGATCTGTATTACTGTATAGCTGTATTGACGGGGCGTTAATACAGCAATACAGATACATAAACATAAGGTAATGTACTTATGGTGTAGTGTTAAAAGAAGGAGTTTTCCTGGAAGGTAGCTGGATCAGTCTGTGTGTTTGTAAGACAAAGAATATACAGTAGATCAGCAACAGAGAGTATAACTTGGTTCGGGAGTGTTAGCTGATAATGTTATGCTATTCTTGGGAATAATTTTATAATTAACTCTGTATTTTGTTTATCTGTGGGTGCAAAACCTGCTGATATTGAAAGAAAGGATCATAACATTTAAACTGTAATTTACCTTATAATATGGTGATGTCCTAATTACTTAAATTAAGCACATCCATTATCACGACTGTTTTCACTTTCACCGTTTCATTAAGATAACCATCTTTATGCTTTAATTCGACCATCCTCCAGATGATTGTATTCAGCTTTGAAAGGACTCCTGCGAATCAGGTCACTGCTATATTTTATTCTTAAGTTGAAACAAATTTCCTGGGTGTATCTAAAATACATTTTACTTGTTACATGGTCCAACTGATCTCGTTATAACTAACCGACCATGAATCGATGTAAATCAAATTCACGAATTACTGTAATACCGCTAGTTTACCGTTTGTTATCTAATGACGATCAGTTGATTGTATTCAGCTCATTAGGGAACCTTCTTTATGGAAGCCATTATATCATATTATTATATTAGCCCATAAAGATCTCTATGCTTAATGGGCTCGGCCAGTAATTACAGCATCTACAGTATAATTGTGAAATTTTGCAATTGTATACTTATTTTATTTGATTATTTGATTTGATTTGATTTGATTAGAGGATATTGTTGTCATGCTTGTCTGCAATCTGAAATACCATCCTCCTCTCTCTCTCTCTCTCTCTCTCTCTCTCTCTCTCTCTCTCTCTCTCTCTCTCTCTCTCTCTCTCTCTCTCTCTCTCTCTCTCTCTCTCTCTCTCTCTCTCTCTCTCTCTCTCTCTCTCTCTCTCTCTCTCCCCCCCCCCCCCCGTTAAGTCGAGGTTGTGATGCCGTGCGAGAAGTTAGAAGACAAAAATATATAAAATCGTGTAATATGATAAAGTTCTCGGATGCGAAGAAGACCTTAGGAGTGTGTGAAGTGTTCTCAGACTAAATACCGTAAGTCTGAGAGCTAAGTATCTAAGACGGATTACCTGACTAACCTCATATGTGGACAACCAACCTACATCGTCAAGGGATACATTTGTCATGGCAGGATCTAGCTAGCTTGATCTTCAAAAGGGGGAACGAAGCTGAACTCTATGATCATTATTAGTATAAATGCTTAATGTACAGTATATATATCGTAATTAATGGTATTATCATTATTATTATTATTAGTAGTAGTAGTAGTAGTAGTAGTAATAGTTGTAGTATCTTTAGTCGCAGCAGCAGTAATAGTAGTATTAATTAAGTAAACGCAGTAGAACTAATGGTATTAATATAAATATTATATGGATTAATAATAATGATACTGTAAAAACATTATGCACTAATACAAAAACCCAAAGGCAATTTTTCTCCTCAGTTGGCAGTGTTTTGTAGTTCGTGAGCAGAGTACAAATGTAAACAATGTATAACGTCATTCTTCAACTCTTCTCTCACGCATGTACACACAGCCAAAGATATGTTACTAATTATTAAATTGTCAGTACGCACGCTATTCTTATTGTCATATTTATTGCTCAGCCAGCGGTAAACGGGAGAGTGAATAACGCTTGCTTTCTCATCTGTATCTTCACGTTTCTCCGAGGTATACTTGATGTATTACATATACAGTATATATATATATATGTATATATATATATATATATATATATATATATATATATATATATGTATATATACATAAAACTATCGATCGTTTCGCATATAATTACACGACATATGTGGTGTCTGTGTGTAAGAAACAAACTAATATTTGATTGAATGTTTTTGTATGGAATATGTCTCACGAAGAAATTCGAGATTGTTTTAATAATTCGTGTGCATTATTATAATAGACTGGGAAATGCACTAAGGAATTATCACAAATGAGTTTTAATTATAAATGTATACGTGCATATTGTTATTACTCCACAATATAGCAAAACCTCTGAGCATGACGAGTTTGATACAATAATACAGATCTACATATTTCAAATCTAAATAAGTGTAGCACCTCGTTAGCGTTCGACTATGTGTGTTTAATATAAGTTTTAAACTAACCTTTAAATCTAATTTGAAAATAATTTTAGAAGCAAATGATAATATATAGGCTGGCATTTTGATTCAATGAGGAATATTTGTAAATATATATATACATTTATCATTACAATAGTTCATACAATCCTATTATTTTGTTGTCATCAAGGAGTGTGATTATTTTGTTGGGAGAACTACAGTGTTATTGTACCTAAAAAAAATACTTAATGAACTATTGGAGTTAAATATATTTTGTCTCTAATATGATTGTACAATTTACTAAAACAATATTTTGATTTCCATTGGTCGGCTTTATTCTGTAAAAAATAAGATAAATACAATAACTTACGTTGATTATGTACAAGGAACAACACACATATACTTAAACTAAATACAAAGCAAGCTAAGACAACCAACAATACATTAATTGGCATCTATACATTAATTAACAGTAACAATGAGTAAATTAGCCCTGACAATAAGCAAATTACGCCTGGCAATTCAATAAATAATGAGCTAATAACTCCAGGCCCGCTGAAGACTATTATTATCATTACTGTCACACTTCATAATAGCTAAATAATTGAGGAAGCTAACTGAGGCATACGTCACACGCATCACCTTAAGGAATACAAATACATTGGAGGAACATGTACAGTAATAGATTAGTTTGGGGAAGCTAACGGATTTACACGTCCTATCACCGTAAGGAATACATAACAATACAAAGGAGTACAGATACCTAGGAACAATAGTGGCATCTGACGCCTCAATCTATATTACACGCTCTTTTGATACAGTTATAATAGAACTAATTGAAAACTGAGACTGGTATGATCAACAACACAAAATTCTGCACACCTTATTAGTGTGAATATCTTGCCAATATTTAATGTCACAGAAGCCATAATAATTTGACTAATGCTCTTTCAATAGCTCAAACACTCAAATACCGTACAATATGCATTCCTGGCATACAATTTATAACTATATTTATTTTGCTGATCATACACTGCATATTTTTGCCGTGCTTATGTTCTTGGGTAGGGGGTAGAGAGCGGCTTCTGCAATCATCACCTATTTTGCTGGTGGTGCGCTTGAATATTTTGTGTTACTAAATCAACAATACAGTTAGATTAATTGTGCTGGTAAAGGAAGGGGATGTTGGAACCGACAAATATTTTCCAAAGTGTATTGATTTAGATTCAGGTACCTTATGATATTACATCGTCACTAAATGTTGCTACATTAGTTCATAAAGTTTTGAAAAAACTTCAATGCAAACAAATTGAGAGCCAGACTACACTGGAGGAACAGTTACACACATGCATGTATTACTTACCAAGTGAACACGCAGAATGTAGCATAGCAACATACCACATAGCAATAAAACTAACTACACATCGACTTCGAGTATTTTCATCATACGAAAATGTAACCTACGTAGATTCTATGCACTAAATGTGTGTGTAATTCTTGATAGCAGAACACACGCTGCTGTGATTAATGTCCACTTGTATGTGTAAGCTTTAGTCATTACATTATACTCTATCTACATGAACGTCATAAGTGCAAATGTTAATGAGTGAACAGAAAAGAACATTATATTATTTACATAGTATAAAGGAGTATATAAATACATCTTCAAATAAATTAATAGCATCAATAAATATATAAATATTTCAACAGCAAGTACTAACCATTGACTCAACTAAAGTAGAGTACTATACCCTAATACCATAAACCACCCCGTTACCTTTATTACCATTATTACATGCTACCCCATTGACACAAACACGGTATCACTATTGTGTCACGTACTAATACTACTACAGTAAGACAAATGTTAAGAATAGGTGGGGCACAGTCCTTATGATGTCCGATATAAAACAGTTAGACTTTCCATTTATAGAAAGATGCAAATTAATTATGTTTTACACTCAAATTAATTTATCAAATCTCAGAGTATATTTAGTTAATTTATGTAAATATGATAGATTACCACATGTTTAAACAAGTGCAAAATATACAAAGGAAATTAAGCAACAACTGTTCTACTAATGCTCACAAGGCTGCCTATAGTTAACCCGTCCAGTACCAGGGACGTCCTTTTTCATCATATTCTGGTAAAAATTAGATGATATTATTCAAATTAGGAAGGACCTCTATCCATAATAAGGTTTCAAACTATCTCAACCAACCCTTTTAACTACCACAGATGCTGATGGGCTGGTCTATCAGAGTGAGACCTGAGCGATCTCTGCCATACCCATAGCTTACTCTGACTGTTCCTTTTACTTATATATTTTCTAGATCTCAAGTGACGGCGTCTCTTCCGTGGATTGACCTCCCAATCTACCAAGATTGGAAGCCAAAGCTTCACATTTTGCCTTTGCCCCTCAACTTTCTCTTTATACTTGCTGAGGGGCACAGGTCCCTGGGTGGGGCTTTGGTTTCCCGGGCGTTTCCGCACCCTCCTCAGCTTCCCGCCATGGAGTGGCTTCGGTCACCCAGGCTTTATTGTGGTCGGCAGGGAGGGTTCTGTGGGGGCGCTCTGTTATGGCCTTGGCCTTGCTCAGGGCCTTGGGGCTGTTCGGCCAGGCAGCTTGGGGAACGACAACAACAACAACAACAACAACAACAACTACCACAGATCCTTCTTGAGCTACACAATATCGTCTAAATATAGCTAGAATATAATATAACACACGTCGCTGGTACTCAAAGGGTTAATGTTTTATATGTGGAGGAGAATACGTTTACCCCCATCTAGGTGTCACTATGTCTCCGGCGAAGCCGGATTTCTCCATACAATGCTGGCTCGCTATCGTTTGCCAGGAAGAAATCGACACCTGGATGGGGATAAACGTCTTAAAACAGTTGGCTGAATGGGACCGAATGGATACAAGCCAGAGAAAGAGAGAAAAGGAGAGAAAGATAAAAAAAACGTTGACTCCCCTTAAGTGTGAAATATCTACGCCCGTAAATGGATTGAGTAGTTATATCGTTGTAAGGGTGGGTGCCAGCTCCTAAATTAAATACAATCTCCTCATGATCACCAGAATTCAATAGCGAATAACGTCATCACTCTGGAAGTTATTAAGTGTGAATTAACTAGACTTGAAAGTGGGTTGAGAGGTGGTGATAATGTTAGGGAGGGTGGGTGCAGTTCGCAGTGCCTCAGTGAACGCCGTGATGAACAGTCACGCTCAAATGTTCGCTCCCACATTTTAGTTATATCTTGATAAATGCCAAAGTTCCTGTACAATTTTGAAATATATCTACTTTCTTTATGTATGTTAACCCTCTGAAGATTATGACGCATTTTGACAGTTTATTCTGGCTATCATTAGACGATATTAGGCAGTTTAGGAAGGATCTGTGGGAATTCTTAAGAGTAGAGTCTCTCTCAATTAACCCTCTGACTACCATACACCTTGAAGAAATCAGGGGCAGATAGGCCCATATCTATATTTGCACTTGTAGAAATAACCCAAGACCCATTTATGGAGGTAGGATACAATTCCAACCATATTTTCCTCTACAAACTAAACCTATATTGTTCGTGTGTTATTCCGTCTATAGGCTATTCATTAGAAGTAGGTTCGAAATCTTGACTACAACCTTTTGTAACTCCAAATGGGTTGTAAATGTCCACACCTATTCCCTGGCTGGCTCTTCCCAAATGATAGACACATTAGCTTGATTACTCTAGTCGTTTTTTGAGTTATGAAATTTGGTAGTCATGATTTTTGGCCCACCTACAATGAACAGTCAATCATAATAATTCGTGGGTGTCACTTATTTCTAATTATGAAAGTATATCGCTGGAAGCGAATTTATGAATATAATGTTCTATACATTAACGGCAAATCTATAAATGCCATTTATTGAAAGGCAAGTTCTACCCAAAATTCAATCCAGATAGTTACACTTGCATACAGAAAAACTTAGGGGGTCCACGAATTTTTAAGTGATTGTACACTTAAGGGAGCCCACCTCGTTTTTTTTTCTCTTTCTCTCCCTCTCTCTTTGGCTTGTGTCCATTCGGCCCCATTCAGCCTACTGATTTAAGACGTTTACCCCCATCCAGGTGTCAATATTTTCCTGGTGAGCGGTACCGAGCCAGCATATATATATTTTTGTTTTGACAGCAAGCTAAATTTTTATATTTTTCGATAGAAAAATGTCTTCGGCGAAGCCGGATTTCTCCAAACAATGCTGGCTCGCTATCGCTCGCCAGGAAGAAATCTACACCTGGATGGGGATAAACATCTTAAAACAGTTGGCTGAATGGGGCCGAATTAATACAGGCCAGGGAAAGAAAGAAAAGGAGAGAAAGATTAAAACAAGCCGGTGACCCCCCTTAAGGAGATAACCCGATGATTGGGGGTAGACCACAACTTCTGACTGTGACTGTACCGCCTGTGCCCTCCTTAGTCGCTCACGCACGCACACACACAAGCAGACACACATGCACGCACACACACAAGCAGACACACACACACGCCCTAACGCACAGTCGCGGGGGATAATTGAGTTATGTCCTCGGCTCATAATTGTGTTGGTTTTGTTAAGGGGCTGTTTTTTTCTGGACCCCCTTCTCCCTCATGTTTAACTCCTTTTTCAGTTTTGAGATTGTAAGACGTTAGCCCCATTAGTTGGGCAATTTTAAAACTGTTCGCCCCATTTCTTTGTCACGTGTAAGACTTTTCGTGTAATTTAGGTGTCGATTTTTTCCTGGCCAGTGATAGCTGGCCTCCAATTTAGGAGGGACATTGTTTACCGACAGACACCAACAATGTACACATTTATCTGGAAGGGGAATCTTGGGAGCATTTTTATAAAGGTTGATGGAAGCCTAGGGAGGAGACAAAACATTTATATAGATGTAAGAACAAAAAATCCCCTTAAATGGCTTGAACAGCTATAAATGAAGGACGCATAATTATAAGCTAAATGTTTGGTGTTTCGCTTTAGTTAGACATGGCTTGTTATCTTTGACTGTGCTGATATAAAAGATAACACATACATACATACATGCATCCATAAGACAAGCAAACATACATATATTCATAAAGCAAACAAGCAAAACAAACACACACGCATAGGCCTACCAAACTCGCTCAAAACAGGGCACACATCTTGTATGCACATTCATTTTTCAAGAAAACACATCGAATACACACACATACTCATCAAATTAGCACACACACACACACACACACACACACACACACACACACACACACACATGACACAGTGTATCTCATCTGTTTGTACGTACAACTAAAACATAACTAACTCAAACTCATTCACTCACGTTAATAATTTCTGGCTTTGGCAACACAATATTACACATCTACAAGCGCTTCTAAGTAGCCGCACATTCCTGGCACATAAGTCAATAACGCTCTAATGAACATGCACATACAAGATAACACACGCACATGACACCTCACGTACATGCAGACACACACACAGGAACTGGATTTCACACGTAGATGCACTCACAATTTACTACACCCGCTCACACGCACACATACACACACACACACACACACACACACACACACATACACATACACCCGCTCACACGCACACAACAAGCATCAACCCCTATAAACACACACACATACACCCGCTCACACGCACACAACAAGCATCAACCCCTTATAAAATACACTGTCAAACACACACATACATACACCCGCTCACACGCACACAACAAGCATCAACCCCTTATAAACACACTCTCAAACACACACACACATACACACACTCACAAGCACAAATCACACATTAACAATCTAACACACATACAAACAAATGCACATACCAATAACACACTGACTTCACAACACACACACACACACACACACATACAGTGCATACAAACAATTCCCCCCCCCCTCGAGCCGGAATACACAAACAATCACCAGCACTCCTCCATTCACAGTACTGTTGATCCAATAACAGATCTGGAGCAAACAAACACATAGGAGACGGTGGAAGGCGCGTACAGTTGCTTCCAGGAATACACGGGGAGGAGAGACACGCTGACACGTTCATTACCGACACACGCACGTACGCACTCACACATACACGAGCACATAGACACAGATGCATGCACATGTACACATACTCAAGCACACATACATAATTTTTCTCTCTCTCTCTCTCTCTCTCTCTCTCTCTCTCTCTCTCTCTCTCTCTCTCTCTCTCTCTCTCTCTCTCTCTCTCTCTCTCTCTCTCTCTCTCTCTCTCTCTCTCTCTCTCTCTCTCTCTCAACAACAAAAAGTAAAAAATATATATAAATACAGTATATATACACACACGTAAACAATCATACATTCATACCCACACATCACAACCATGTTCATACAGATGCGAGACTTGAGCATTATTTTTGCCATTATTAAGACCTTTCGTGCCATTTGGATGTCGATTTTTCTCGGCGAGCGATAGCAAACCTGTTAAATTAATCGCGATGCAAGGGTATTGGGGGGAGGGGGGGGGGGGGGTAAGCCTAGTATAGGTCGTTGGAACAAACTAGAAAATATAATTAATAGTAAAACAAATCTCCTCTGAGGCTACAGACTTTGAATCGAATAATTTGAATCGGATAAAGCGACTCCGAGCCTAGTATCCGATAAAAGCCCTTCTGTGATGCCGGGATGTATGGTCAGTCACGCTCAAAAGTCGAGGCCCACCTCTACTACTTCAAATAATGGTTCTTCCTTTCACATGCACATAGTAAAAACAACAAAACGAAGCAAATCTTGAATGGATAGTGTTGTTCATGTTTGTGACAGACTTTGGTTTTACTAGATATCTAACTGAAGTTGACATTATGAGAGAGAGAGCGAGAGCGATAATAAGTATCTAAAATGTTGAAAGAAAATGTTGATACATACTATTGTATATTAATATATATATATATATATATATATATATATATATATATATATATATATATATATATATATATATATATATATATAATTATATATATATAATTATATAATATATATATGTATACGGTATACTGTTTATACAATATATATACAGAATATAAATTAAACACATGCATTTTCCAGAGAAGCAAATTATGAACATTATTAATTAAATAATTCAATGTTCATTCTTCAATAGCTTGCTGCTGAGAAGTGTTGAGCATTTTATTCGTCCAATTGAAAGCTGTAATATGATAGTATCCTACTGAAAGGTAAATAGTATTTTGTTTTTTTACTTACGTGTTTTTATCTCTAATGTTCTTACTGGCGGAAAATTGAAGGAGAAATTCTTGTGGAAATAAATGGTAGTGCTATTTCTTATAACTAATACATTGATGAAAGAAGACTAGATAGTGAATTGTAGCATACCCTGTTACTTTGTAGTTCTTAGAGATTCTGTTGTTAATTTCTAGTGTATTAATTATGCATCGATCTCTCTGTCCTATGCCATTCAACATATCAACAACACTCAACAGAAGCTCATTAAGCAATATACAAGACTTCATCCTGCCAAAACTGTTAAAGTGCATTGATCCCCTCGGCAATCATATCAGATCACCATCCCCTGTAAGCTGCTCGGACAACCATAAATAGAAGAAGTATACGGAGACACGAGCCCACAACAGAAAGAGGAAGAAGCCAACAACGAAGAAGATAATAAAGATGATGATGATGAAACTATGGCTCCTTAAAAAATCTATTGGGTTTCACTGGGAGGATCTGTGCGTGAGGATATAGCTTCTGGATCAGTTGGCCTCGGACGTCCCTCTCTGTCGTACTCTCCTGCTTCTCCTTATCGTCTCCTATGTTGCTGAGTAGGATTTCCAGCAGCAGGGGCTCGTCATTGGATTCCTTTTGCGAATTACCTGAAGAATTTAGGTTGTTTTCCAGCTCATTTTCTAATGCACTGTCACTTGCTGATGCCTTGTCTTCGGTGTCTTGCATTGGAGGAGCTGCCAGAGGAGGTGCAGAGTCATTGGTGTCACTTGGTGTTTTGTGCTCAATGGGACGTTCTTGCTGTGTTGATGTATTTTCTGCAATGGCATTGTTGTTTTGATCATCCTCTCCTATTGTGTTTGAATCATTATCCACCTCTGCAATGGGTTGAAGCTTAGGAGGCTTCTCGATAACCTCATGGGCTTCTGCATTCGTTTGGTGGTTGTAGACAGTCTCGGAGCCTGATTCATCGTTTATTGCTGAAACTTGTACCTGCAGTGGCTTTTGCTCTGTGCCTTCCACCTCGTCAGGTAACAATGGAACTGACTCAGCATCCTCGTTTACTCTATTTGTGTAATGGGCTAGCTGATGCCAGTAGCTGGGTAGGACTTGGGATCCCTTGATATCATTGATGTAGTCGAGGTTTGCAGAACTTACATCATTCTCCTGATCAGTTAAGGTGCTTTGAGAGTTTGCAAAAGAATCCTTGATGGAGTTAACTCTTGTTAAAATTTCCTGAATCATTGGAAGACTCGAGTTTTGAGACTGCAAGAAATCCCTTATGATTTGACCTTGAACTAAGGAAGCTGGATCATTTGAAGAAATCTTCTCAAGGACAGAATCGACCTGGGCTTCACCATCAGAATTCAGAGTATCTGTGGCGACACCTGGGATGCTGAGGATCTGCGCGAAGGGATGGAGCTGCTGGATGACCTCGGCGTTAGAAGGTGTTGAATCCTCCGGTGACGGATCCTCAGAGGAGTCCTGCGTGTGCTGGTGCAGAAGTTGGCCGTACACCTCTGCTTGGGCCACGCACGAAGGAACGTCACCCCCGAGAACGAGACAGGCATGCAGGACGGAGTAGCTGGGAGCCACGGTAGGCGAGGGGCCGTCAGAGTCAGAGAGGCCGGGATGATGGCCGGGGATGGAGACAGAGCCATCTTGGGTAGCCGGCCCTGGCACTGGTAGGGGTGGCAGCAAGGGCAAGTTGGAAGAGCCAGATGAATCATCCCTGGTAAATCAAAAAATCATATATGAAATAACTGTTGTGGTTCATTATAAGACAAATTATTACATTGCAGTCTGCAATACAAGCAATTTCACAGGAACACTTTACTGATATGAAAAACAAATTGCTTCTACTCATACGTTGCTTATATAAATGATGCCATATTTTCGGAATTAAATTATACAACAAAATTGTTGATGATTGACTCACAATATATAAGATTTTTTTATTGACAGTTTTTTCTAGGCAATATTTCAGGGCTACGTTGTATTACATTAACAACTAGACTAAAGATAGACTATTTTATTGGCTTGATAGTTATTGTTAACTTGAGGCTGGCAAGCCAAAATCAAAATGCGAATAAAAGTTCTATTGTCACTCCGACTTAACTAAAAACTAGTGATACAGTTTTGGATACTTAAATAATAATGACATGATAATACTCACTCATTGTTGGCGATGCTGTTGGAGATATTAGCCAGGATCTCCCACACAGCTCCATCAATAGCCACCACTCCGCCCTCCGTGGTTTCATCCAGATTGGTCGTGGAGGAAGGCCGAATCACAGCAAAGTCAGGACTGGGAACTGCATTACCTGTGTTGTCAGGGGTCGGGGAAGTTGGTGTTGAATCCGGAGCAGCAGGTTCCTCTCCACCCCCTACGTCGCCCCCAGTAGCAAGTCCTGGCACCACTGGTATTCCTATATCAGTGTCAACTTCAGGTGAAGATTCATTTTCCACGATATCATCTCCTGGTGGTAGTCCACTCTCGTCAGTTCCATCTGGTGGTGTTTCATTCTCATCAGTTTCATCTTCTGGTGTTTCACTTCCTTGGGTTTCGTCTGGCGTTTCATCATCAGTATCATCGCTTGCTGGGAATACTGGGCCGACTATTGCAGGTGGTGGTTCTTCAGGTGTTTCATCATCTTCAGGAGGATCACTGTCTGGCGATATTACGTCTCCTGGATCCTCTTCTCCAGCAGTATCACCTGCATCTGGATCACTTTCTGCATCTGGATCCTCCTCTTCAGCAGGATCACCTACTTCAGCAGGATCACCTACTTCATCTGGATCCTCTTCTACATCAGCACCTGGATCCTCTGCTCCAGGAGGACCACCTACTGCATCTGGTTCCTCATCTCCAGCAGCATCCGGATCCTCATCTCCAGCAGGATCGCCTACTGCAACTAGATCATCTCCATCAATTTCACTATCTGCGATACCCAGACTGTCAACTGAAAATAATACAGTCATTAAAAGCTATAAGCAATGTCCTAAAAGGGCTGGTCATATAAATACAATCTTGCAATCTTATAGTACTTAACAAATATGCTCTTTCATTGAAACCCGTTGATATTTATGTAATTATTGGTGGATGAATTTGCTACATCCCGATTCTGCTACATCCCTTTTTAAATAATCTTGCGGTGCAAGAGCCACCACAGTCGGTAGAGGAAATCCAACCAGTTCACTTTGTTCAATTTGGCTCTGTGAACAACTTTGGTCTTAGTGTTCAATGTCGTGGAGGCAGCCGTTCAGGAATAGTCCGCCAAAGGTTCCAGAATCAAAATAAAAAGTACAATCTCGCGGTGAAAGAACCACCACAGTCGGTAGAAGAATTCTGTCAAGTTCACTTTGTTAATTTTGGCTCTGAGAATAACTTTCTCTTTACTGTTCAATTTCGGCAGACGTCATAGGTTCCGGAGACAACAAAACTCAACTCAGCAAAACACAGCCCTCTTCCTAACAGAATTGTGAATATGTAAAAGTTTTGAAAATTTAGTAATAGAAACAAAGTTTTTCCTTTCCAAAAGGAGACTTGATGTTTGAATATTTTTTGTAACTGTTAATTTGAATGTTTCATTTAGTCCTCCAAGTTTCACTAGTTGTATGTATTGAGCTAGATTATGGACAGGCTGGTCATTCATGATAAATGGTAGCTTTTCAAATGGACATAGTAAGACTTCTTTGCTAAACAACAAATTAACGAATGTTTGTATTTGGTAGTTGTGCTTCTAATTATGCAGTTTACTGACTATATAGATTAGTTAAAAGTAGTATGATATATGATTAGTTAAAAGTAGTATGATATATGATTAGTTAAAAGTAGTATGATATATGATTAGTTAAAAGTAGTATGATATATGATTAGTTAAAAGTAGTATGATATATGATTAGTTAAAAGTAGTATGATATATGATTTCTGACAGAAAAATAAATTAACATTTCATGATTTACACCACAGATTGACTGATTATTATAATTGTTTAGGGTAATCAAAAGTATCATCAGGAATTGAGTATCAATGTAAATAAAATCAAACTGATAAGTTAATTGTCAATACTTTCTGTCAGCTTTTCAGTTTGAAGAACTTTGGCTTAGAATTAGCTTTGCTATAGGAAAAGGTGATTTTTGGGGTGTACACAAGGTTGACGTTATTTCGGCATTCATCTTCATATTGTTGCTCTTTAGAGCATGTGGTGTATAAATTACATAATCTGGTATACAGGGTCTATCACATAATATACAAGTTACTAATGGTTACCTCCCCACATGGGACATCTTAAATTTTCAATTACACCAGTTTCCTATTTACTGCTAAATAAAGGACCCAGGGGTCAGAAGACTGCCCATCCGGTTCTCCCTACCCAGGAGACAAACTTGGAATACCTATGTTGTGAGCCGAATGCACTAACCGTTGCATGTACTTTCTACCCTCTCTGGGTTTAATACTAAGAAGGCTTACGGTCCTGATGGTGTTCCTCCTGTCATATTAAAACACTGTTCTTCCGTGCTTACTCCCTGCCTAGGCAAACTCTTTTGTATCTGTCTCTCCTCTAACGTCTTCTCTTCTTTCTCTCATTCAACCTGTCCCAAAGAAGGGTGACCGCTCTCAACCCTCCAACTATCGCCCAATTGCTCTCATCTCTTGTATCTTTAAAGTTTTTGAAACTATTCTTACTTCCAAATTTCTTATGCATTTCTCTTCTCATAATCAATCTCAGATCGCCAGTATGGTTTCCTTAAGGGGAGGTTTTTAGTTTGGTCCCTAGATATCCTTCAAGCTTAAGATTACACCCCCTTGAGCCCCTTTCAAGATAAGTTTGTACATTTTTCGGTAGAAAAATGTCCCGGTTGAAAGCCAGTTCCTCTTAAATTACAGGCTCGCTATCGCTCGCCAGGATAAAATCGACACCTAAATGGCACGAAAGATCTTAAAATTGACAGAAATGGGTTGAAACTTCTTAAAGTCGTCAAAATAATGGGGCAAACGTCTTAAAATTAGAAAAACAATGGGGCTAAACATGAGGGAGAAAGGAGTCAAGAAAAAAATCCCTCAAGTGAAAATCTCCCCTTAAGGGTCGCTCTCCTGGAGATCTTTCATATCTTACTAACTCCTGGTCATCCTCCTTTCGGGACTTCGGTAAAACCTTATCTATTGCGTTAGACATTATCGAAGGCCTTCGATAGTCTGGCACATATCTCTAATTTTTAAACTACCCTCCTTTGGTTTCTATCCCTCCATCTGTGCCTTTTTCTCTAATTTAGTTTTCGGTCCGTTTCATAGCTGCGGTTTTGAACGGCCTTTGTTCACTTCCTCATTCTATCAACTCCGGTGTTCTTCAGGGTTCTGAAGTTTCTATGTATCAAACATGATCTTCTCAACTGTAGGCCTACCTCCAGTCCTATCCATTCACATGCAGACGACTCTAGCTTACACTATTCAATTAGCAAGCAATCCCTCAAAAACAAATGTAATGAAGCCATACAACACTTATCTTCTGATCTAACTACCATTTCCAATTAGGATAGAGAAAACCTTGTTGTCATTAATGCTTCCAAAACCCAATTTCTCCATCTATCTACCCATCGTGAATTCCCAGAGGACTATCCCTTATACTTCAACAATACAAAAATCAACCCTTCATCTTCTCTCAGTATTCTCGGTATCTTTTTTTCTTCTGCTCCCTCTTGGAAGGACCATACTAGCATTCTTGCTAAGGCGGCCTCCCAGAAGCTGGGTGTGCTCAACTGCCTCAAGGAGTTCTTTACCCCTGCACAGCTTCTTGCTCTGTACAGGGGCACAGTGCGTCCTTGTATTGAGTACTGTTCACATGTGTTGGGAGGATCCTCTCACTCAGCACTTTCAGACAAAGTAAAAAGGAAACCATTTCATATCACTAACTCCCGTCCACTCACCGACTCTGCAATCTCTCTCTCTTCACCGCAATGTTGCATCTCTCTCGCTATTCTATCGCTACTACAATAATCAGTGTTCCTCAGAGCTCTCTCAGAGCAGTGAACTATTGAGTTCACTGCTCAATAGGTGGCGTTCTGAGAGTGAGGGTCTGAGTCTGGAGGGTGAGACGGTGAAGCACTTGAGCGAAGCAACCGGCCGCTTCAGAGATGGAGCTGCTTCGAGCCATGATGGTTACTTCACATGTCTCACTCCCCAGACTGGAACAAGACCTCACGGGCTTCACCGTGTTGAGCGGTGGAATGTACAGGCTCTCAGCCTATGCCCGAGAGGGAGTAGTTGGAATATAGAAAAAAAAAAAAAAAAAAAAAAAAAAAAAAAAATACCACCTCCTCTACGTAGGGTATGTAGCACCTTTCTTTCAACACAATCTCACCCCTACTCTTTGCAACTCTCCAACTCAAGAATGAAATTATACTTCCAATCTTTCTTCTATTCAACAGCTGAGCTCTGGAACTCTTTCCCTGAATCAATCTTTCCCTCATCCTATGACTTAAACTGCTTCAAACTCTGTGTGTCCAGACATTTTGGCTCGAACATTCCTAGATTTTGGCCCTGTCACTCTTTCAACTCTGGGGGAGGCGCTCGTCACAGGCAGTTTTGTCTTTTGCCTCCCTCATCCACATAGAAAAACAAAAATAATGGCAGTAATTTGAGTTCGATACTTCGATTTTTTTTTTTTTTTTTTGAGTTACTAGAAGTTGTTGTCAGATTTCTAAACTCGTCATAATAAATTGAATATAGATACTTCTTGAACTGCTTTAGAGATGCTTTATAGGTTATAGCCTTCATCAGTGGGTAGGTGCATCACTTAGCAGCACTTTAATTGAATGAATGATAAAAATTGACCCCATAGGAGGGATAATCTAATTAATCAATTTCACTCCCAATACCAAACACCTTCCAATTAAATTAATGAAATCATTTGATCCTCCCGGGATTAAAACCTGGGTTACCACATTCAAATCTTAAACACTCTATCCATTACACCATCAAGACAGTTAAAGGTTAAGTACATGACTACGATTATATATCTATCTGAGGAAATCAAGAGGTTATTAAATTAAGATTGAATTTAACACTTTGCAAGATGTGCTACCTAAGCTGTATTAAATCGAGCTCTGCTTAAAGCTCTGCCCTTTAATTGTACACTATAAATGTTGAACACTTAAGGGGGGGGGGGTTGTGGCTCCCTTCTCCCTCGTGTTTAACCCCATTGTTGTTTTTTTAATTTCAAGACATTCGGCCCATTATTTTGGTGATTTTAAGACTTTACGCCCCATTTTTTTGTCGATATTAAGACTTTACGCCCCATTTTTTTGTCGATATTAAGACCTTTCGTGCCATTTAGGTGTCGATTTTTTTCTGGTGAGCGATGGCGAACCTGTAATTCTAAGAGTAACCCATTTTCTACCGAAAAATGTACAAATGTATCTTGAAAGGGGGTCTAAGAGATTTTTTTCTTTTCAGGTTCATGGAGGTCCAGGGAGGAAACTAAAAAATAATTAAAAGATAAAACAATAAGAAAATAAATACGCCCATCTCCCCTTAATACAACAATGGTACACAAACAGTGTTAGTGGGTTGATCTATTCAAATTATATCACATAAATGGCTTAAACACATAGTATAAACACATGTTTCTTACACTAAAGGGGAAGTATTTGTTTCTTTTTCTGAGTCCCCTTCTCCTTCATATTTAGCCCCATTAGTTTTCAAGTTCTAAGACTTTCGCCAATTTCTTTGTCAATATTGAGACCTTTCGTGCCATTTAGGTGTATTTTTTCCTGGCAAGCAATAGTGAGCCTGTAATTTAGGAGGAACGGGCCTTCAGCCGGGATATTTTTCTACCGAAAAATATACACATTTATCTAGAAGGGGGGTCTTTGGGATATATAGATTTATATATATATATATATATATATTATTTTTTTAAAGCTTGATAGAGGTCTAGGGAGCAGACTAAGACAAATATATATACTGGTAATAATAAAAAACAAATTAATAAATTAATAATTTAACCCACTGGACCCCAAGCGATTAAATAAAAATGTACTCTCCAGGACCAGCCACTTGTCATTTTTGTTTTTCCTGAAAACACATGGGATGGGTTAGTAATGAAGGACAAACAACAAAACAATGCTCACCTAGGTCATTTGGGGTTCCTGGGGGGCGGCGGAAAGTCACAATTAACATGGGGTGATGGGTAGGCAATATACTGGAAAATCACTCCCGCGCGTGCCCACACGCATGCGGATGGACTTGAAGGGTTGCCAATCATGGTATAGTTCCGTGGGATCCTAAAGTAGTGCCCATACATATCTGAACCCTCTAGGTGCCATAGGACAAGAATAATTAAGGCAGACGCAAACGTTGCGTCGCTGGGACCATGCGTTACATACATAGGTGACGCATAGCGCGCATCGCTGGTGCTCAAGTGGTTAACGTCCCATTAACACTTACATTGCGGGCATATTTCTGCTATATTGGGGCATATTCAGGCAATCCTGACCGATTGAGCAAGTGTCTGAATGAAATTAAATGTATTCATCCAAAACTAGAAGAAAATAGCTTCAAAATTACACCAGAATGAACTTCGTAGCACGCAGGATTCATCCACAGCACTACCACAGACATCGGCAAATATTCGCAAATACTGATCGAATATCACTAATGACCCACTACATTTGCCTTTGGCAGCGCTGCATATGTCTAGCAGGACATGGCTCATATCCCTCAGTGCCACGGCCGCCTGGCTGGAGAGCGGACGGGGGCCTGCAGCGCTCCCGCTCTCTCGGACTCGTCTCCACCGGATTTAAAAGCCTTTAAATTGCTATAAATTGCCATGGCGTTCCGGAACATCTCCCGCAGCTAATGGGTTAAGTGTCTAAACTTCCAGTTTAACAATGTACATCCATGATAGATGTTAACTGAAGCTCAACCTACTTCCATCAGGCAGCGTCTCCACGACGTCAGATATGAAGGTGATGACAGGTCCTCCAGGGTGCGCCTGTACGGAGACTGGGGAGGAGGAGGAGGAGGAGGAGGAGGAGGAGGAGGAGGAGGACGAACTGCTTCCACCACCACCACCACCCCCGCCGCCACCATTGATGAACATGAAGGGGTCGAAGAGGAAGCCTGTGAATGCCGCCCATATAAACCAAGCCTGTAAGGGAAGGAAAGAGGAGTACAGTCGTAACAAGTAAAGAAGATATATGTAATTGATATATTAACCTTTAACACCATCTGGTCCGACCATCCGTGGATTAGTATGATATTTTGTTTAATTAATATTAAGGATTTTGCTTGCTCATGCCATTTTCGAGCAATGTATTATAGTGTGTCTCTTATTAGCCTTAGGCTAACAAAAACGCCTTCCCAGGGTTAAGGGTGCTCCACACATACACATAAATTGTCGTGAGGGACCACACTGGTTTAAATCGTGGCAGTTCGCGGGTGGATTAGGCTTAAGAAATTACAAACAACCAGGCAATTAAGGTAATGAGACAGTAACGAGACGAAGACGGTATACGAGGGCGCCATAATGGCATAACGATAATAACGAGATACGGTTGCAAATGAGTAAGATATTCGCTAGACAATTCCCTGCTTCCCCTGCCTGAGCCCCAGCCACTACCCAGGAATGACACACCTGTGCCGTATGTCATCATCGGTGACGACGCATTCCCGCTCCGCCCATGGATGATGAAGCCCTAACCACAATGAAACATGACAAAGGAGCAACGTGTCTTCAACTCTGATGGCACAACCATCACTTCTTCCTCTGACAAAGCTGAACTCTTTGCTCAAACTTTTGCCAGAAACTCTACCTTGGATGATTCTGGTGCTATTCCTCCCTCTCCACCCCCCTCTCTCCTACTTATGCCTAATATCCTAATCTCTTCTAAAGATGTACTTTCTACCCTCTCTGGGCTTAATACTAAGAAGGCATACGGTCCGGACAGTGTTCCTCCTGTTGTTCTTAAAAACTGTGTTTCCGTGCTGACCCCCTGCCTAGGCAAACTCTTTTGTATCTGTCTCTCCTCTAACGTCTTTCCTTCTTGCTGGAAGTTTGCTCTCATTCAACCTGTCCCAAAGAAGGGTGACCGCTCTGAACCCTCCAACTATCGTCCAATTGCTCTCATCTCTTGTATCTCTAAAGTTTTTGAAACTATTCTTGCTTCCAAATTTCTTAACAATTTCTCTTCTCATAATCTGCTCTCAGATCGCCAGTATGGCTTCCTTAAGGGTCGCTCTACTGGTGATCTTCTTTCATATCTTACTAACTCATTGTCATCCAACTTTCGGGACCTCGATGAGACTTTTTCTGTTGCACTAGACCAGTGCAAGGCCAGGGACCAGGCCAGGGACCACCAGCTCAATAAAAAAAATGATTGTGGACCATTTCATTTTTGAGTAATGACAAATATAGCATAGACAACAAACATTTGTCTGTATGTGTTGATAGATTTGGGTAAGTAGGCCTACCAATCATACTGGCCAAAAATAAATTCCATGGTAGACCGCTGGTACACATCTTGAGCCGCCAAATAATTTTTCAGACCCAAGTATTCCTCCTGAAAATCCTCTGGAACACTATGAACATCTGTTGCAAATGGATTCCTGATGAAAGATAACCCATCCCTTGTCATGTCCACCTCTGGAAAGTAGGCCTATCACTAAAAGTAATCCTGCAGCTTTCGTAAATGCTCGAGAATTTGTATCTGAATTGCTTCATTTTCCCCGAGCATGGCATTCACACATGGAAATTGAACCAAATTGTTACCTTCGACTTGTTCGATCCAGAGTTCTAATTTCTCAAGAAAAGCCTTGATGATGCCTTGGTGAGAGAACAGATTTGCACCTTTCCCTCGCAGCTGAAGATTCAGTTTGTTCAAGATTCTAAATATATCAACAGAGGTATACAAGTTCTAATTCTGACTGTGTTAGCATATTTTTAATATCCCTTTTCCCTTGAGACTGGAGAAATATATCAAATTCTTTTTCTCAGTTCAAAAATTCTGTTGACAATGTTCCCTGCTGACAACCACCGTACACAAGTGTAGAACAGCAACACCTCCAAGTCGGCATTTTAGCTCGAACGTCCCTTGATTTCGGCCCTGTCACTCTCTGAGATCTGGGGGAGGCACTCGCTGCAGGCAGTTATGCCTTTTGTCTCCCTCATTCACATAGAAAACAAAAAATACAGATCGTCAAGGGATCGTCGTGTGGTGGAGAATGCCTTCGGCATCATGGCTAGCAAGTACGTGTGAATAAACCGACATGTGCAGTACTGTACTTCAGAAATAAAAAAATATACCCTACTTTTGAACAAAAGAAATTATAGTGTTTTCGTTCAATAAACATGTATTCACAAAGCTTAGGAAAGACATATGACTCGCAATTCTAGAAATTTTAACGATTGATGCCTATAAATATTTTCGAAGTTAAATGAAAAATAGGAAATGTTGCCTTGAATGTATTATAAGATTACTTCGTTTTAAAAGAATAATTATTATTTCTGAAAATTCAGGAGTCGTACAAGTGTCCTGAAAAAGCCGCATGCAGCTCCTGAGCCGCATGTTGCTGACCCCTGCCCTATGCCATTGTGTAATCATAGCGATGCGGTTGCATTGCGAAATAGAAGACGGTAATGCGAATGCAATGCCAGGGTGCTGTGATGATGAGATGTTTTTTGGTACACAGTCCCATCGAGCTAAATTTTTGCGAGATTTGAAATTTTCTGGCCGGTAAATGACACGCGCATATGCCGCTGTGATGCAGCTAGCCTTGCACACAATCCTACTGCAAGTACCACGATTGCCTAGGCCCTAGACGATTGTAACCCGATCGCTTAATCGTGCCTTTGCACGACGGTTTTCTTGTATGTGTGAAGTACCATTTTTTTCCTATAAACGACGCACGCAGATACCGCTGCGATGCTGCTACCCTTGCACACGATCCCACTGCAAGTACCACGATTGCCTAGACGATTGCGACGCGATTGCTTAACCCCTACTGTACCATAGGGTACTTCCATAAATGTACCTCCCAGTACCAAGCAATGTGGCCAAAATGGCTTCAGAGGCAAGATATAACAACCTACCACCTCAAAAGTTGATGAAACACTGACCCAGACAGCCTGTGGAAGTTTGCAGCCAACCTAAGAAGTGTTGCCAATTCCTTAGAACAGTGTTTACAAGTCATGGTACCAGCCACTGCCTGATACTGGCAATTACAAGGATCGTATATTACTGACTGCTTGCAGCCGTCACTGGGACTGGGGAGTGATTTATCTACTGACGGCTGGCAGTCGTCGCTGGGATTGTACGGGTTAATCGTGCCTTCGCACAACGGCTTTCTTGTATGTGTGAAGTACCCTTTACTCAAATTATGTGTTCACATAGACCCTTCAAGCTAAATTTATACATTTTTCGATAAAAACACATTTCTAGCCAAAGGCATATTTTGTTTAACTGTTTTCGGTGAAGCATCTTATTATCGTCAAAGTAATGGGGTGGAACGTTTTAAAATATCCAAATTAATGAACCAAAATAGGGGAGTCTCAGAAGAACTTCGTACTAAATAGGGTTAAAGTTAAGTTCTGAAGAATGGTTTGAAACTGGTTCAACTGGGTGTGTAGTTATTTAAGGATATCAAAATGTCTTTGAGAACTACTATCAGAACTACTACAGTTCTGATGAGCGATAATGGATGGGAGTTGCAGGGTCTGGTAAATATGTTTGGAACAGTGTGCGAAAAAACGGAATCTAAAGGTTGCATGGAGGGATAGACAGACAAATGAGGAAGTAAGAGGGAGGTGTAGTGTGGAGGTAGATGTGCTGAAAAGTGTGAAAAGGAACACCTTGAGATGGTTCGTCCATATGGAACGTATGGAAAGTGAGAGAATGACTAAGAAGGTGTACGAGAGCGAGGTGGAAGGACAGAGAGTGAGAGGTAAACCGAGAGAGAGGTGGAAGGATGGAATGAAGAAGTATATGAATGAAGGTGGTGCTGGTTGGGAGGAGGGGCGTCGACTGACTGGGGACAGAGGTGCATGGGGGCCACCCCTTCGGGGATCACGGCGTCAGGCAATAGATAGATAGAAATGTTTATTAACAAAGATATGTTTGAAATAATCCTATATGGTCACTTGTAGCACTTTTACTGTGGGATTCACATGAACAGTTTTACCATAGGATTTGTATAGTATTCTATACTCGTAATTCAATGTCAATATGTGTTTTTCCCAGTTATGATATAACCCTTCGTGGACCTCAACTATTTCTAATTATGGAAAACTATCTGGAAATGAAATTATGAATATAATGTCTATACATATTTACAAAAATATGTATTCTATTTACAGAGAGGCAAGTTCATACAAAAATCAATCCAGATAGTTATAATTGCATAAAGAAAAACATAGGGTCCACGAATTCTAATAAGTGACTGTACATAAGATCAGATCAGGTATCTATACTTTGTAGTTTCGGATTGTCTGTTCGTTATACACATCCAGATACAGGGCTTAACGTAAAGTATTTAAGATTCTGCTTATTTCTGCTAGTTTCGAGCAATGTATTCTAGTTTGTACCCAAGACCAACAAAAACACCGTTACCAGACTTCCTTCAAACTAAAAACAAACAAAAAATGCCCACCCAGACCCCCTTCAACATAGATTTTTAAATGTTTATATAAAACAAACAAAAATCCCGGCCGAAGACCAATTTCTTCTTGGTTACAGGCTTGCTATCGCTTGCCCAAAAATATATTGACACCAATATAGGGTGAATCATCTTGATAGTACCAAACGAATGGGGTGGAACGTCATAGAATCTCCAAACTAATGGATCAAAACAGGGAGATCCAAAAAGACTTCCTTCGAGCCAAATAGGATTAATTTGGGAAGTCTATGATACTCAGTTTGTTCCTGGACATAACCAAATTGTTTAAGGGGAGGTTTCCACTTAAGATTTTTTTTTCTGGACCCCTTTCTTCCTCATGTTTAGCCCCATTGCTTTAGAGATTTGAAAACATTTGTCTCATTAGTTTGGTGATTTATAAGAACTTTCACCCCATTTTTGTCAATTTTAAGACCTTTCGTGCCATTTAGGTGTCGATTTTTTCCTGGCGAGCGATAGCAAGCCTGTAATTTAAGAGGAACCGGCCTTCGGCCGAGACATTTTTCTACCGAAAAATGTACACATTTATCTTAAAAGGGGATCTAGGGGGTGTAATTATAAGCTTGATGGAGGTCTAGGGAACAAACTAAAATCCTCCCCATAAAGTACCTTGTCTGGTGGAGGGATCAAGCTGTTTATGCATTCCCCAAGTAAGACCTATTCACTGTGTTGTACAGGTCACCGTTGTAAATATAGTGTCGTGACCTTTTAATAATTGTGAGCAATAACTAATGGATTCCGTATGTGAAATTAATCAATATAGTTGCCGGTTGATCTTAATTGCGTGACCTCAAACTTTCCAGACATTCCTGTCCACGGTTGTATAAGACTAAAATTTAAATGGCTAGTGGAAATCCAGCAGGTTCGCTTTTGTTCATTTTAGTTCAGTGAACAACTTTTGTCTTGGTGTTGAATCTCATGGAGGCAGCCGTTATTTTATTTTTATTTATTTTTTCCTATGTGGATGAGGGAGATAAAAGGCAAAACTGCCTGTGGCGAGTGCCTCCCTCAGTGGTGAAAGAGTGACAGGGTCAAAAACAAGGAATATTCGAGCCAAAGTGCCTGGACACACGGAGTATGAAGCAATTTAAGTCATAGGATGAGGAAAAGATGGATTCAGGGAGAGAGTTCCAGAGTAGTGTGTCAAAAGTTCCGGTGACGACAATTAAAGGAAAATCATGTGGTACAAGAGCCACCACAGTCGGTAGCCAACTTCTGCGCCTGTCCGGTATGGTCTGGGGTAATGGCATCAAAGGTCTCTTGGTTGACGGTGATTTTCTGATGCCAGTCTTCGATCATTTCTATTGGTGGCTTGGTGAGATTGACCTACAACGCTTCCTCTTCTTCTTCAGATCTTGAGACGCTCTCTCTCTGATTCCCTATCAGATTGATGAGGCCCGAGTTGCTCTGGTGCCTGACTTTTTCTGAATTTTTCAAGGTGAGGGAGAGAGAGAGAGTGTTGCTGAGTATCTCAAGCATGCCAGAATGTCCAAGTTTCTTTTAACCAGAATGTCCAGGTGTACTCTTGCCGGAATGACCAGGCTTAGGGTAACTGGATTGTCCAGGTGCTAGTTGGCCAGAATGTCCAGGATGAGGGTGACCGGGTTTTCCAGGTGGTTGAGAACTAATTTTCTCAAATCGATCCTCTCAAGTTGCTCAGAGAGGAGAGCTGGGCTGATTTCTGGTGAGCTGCCCTCTTCTGTCTTGCCAAAGAGTTATCTCACTTTTTGGCTCCTCCTGCGAGGTCTCGGGCTGCAGGCATCAAGGTCTTCTAACCGTTCCACAGGTGGGCCGGTCATGTACCCCTTTTCCCCTGGCGTCGCTGGAAGCAGGGACATGAAAGATAGCCGGGCAAGTAAAACAGCTGCTGAACTCCCATAGAGGTTGTGGAGGTTTTTCCAACAACTATATGGCTGCTGAAGTTGCAGCGACGCTTGTTCCTGTTGATGGTTTGTAGAACTTGGCACTACTATGAGGTACTGCGCTGTTTCCTCCAATCGATGGATGACCCGATATAAAAAGAAACACACACACAAACACACAATATATATATATATATATTGTGTGTGTGTGTTTCTTTTTATATCGATATAAAAAGAAACACAATATATATTATATATATATATACATTGTGTGTGTGTGTTTCTTTTTATATTGGGGGTCGGGTCGGGATGCGGGAAGGGAGGATACTCAGGTTGGGGAGTTAAGAGGTTTTCAAGAAATGGAGAGAAGTAACGAAGGAAAATAAAATGTTCCATGGTTTTTGTATCTACATACTGAAAGACTCGATGCATTTTCTCTTTTGTCTTTGTTGTGACTTAAAATGGGCCATGTAGTATTGTAGAACGATTAAATATGTATAACCCCTCCTGTACCGGCGATGTCTCTGTTTATTTTATTTTAGCTACATTTAGTTGATTTTATGAAGCTTAGGAAGGATATATGGTTACTAAAAGGATTAATGATTATTTTCTGTAGCCTTTTATTTGGTTGACGTTCTTCCTAAGCTGAATAAAATCTCCTAATAGTTGCCAGAATAAAATGAAAAGGATGTCACTGGTACTGCATGGGTTAATAATAGCTAAGTGTGTATTTTTGTCCATATGGCGCCCATACACAAAAACAGAACTATTACACCTAATGATATTGACGCTATTATTTTGCTCCCTTTCTGTCAAATGCCTCTTAATTTACTAGAGTGTGAGAACTAGTGTCGCGAATTCCCCTCCAATGGTGGGAAAAAGACGGTGGGGGGTTGTGGTGCGATGATGGTGGTAGTGGTAGTGGTCAGAGTGAATGGTGGTAGTGGTAATGGTCAGAGTGAATGGTGGTAGTGGTATTGTTGGTTGTTGACAGTTAGATTTACCGCGGGGGGGGGGGGAGGGGATGAAGTCATATTTTTTGTTTTAGCTGTTTACCGATTCTGTGTTCACACATCGTTTACGTTTTCCTTCCATGGAAGATTGTATTGGAAGAAAATAATTTGTGTAATAATTGATAGCTACGAACATAAGATACTAAATTTGGGTATGTTGTAGCGATGACGGTATGTTATAGTGGTAGTGGTCATCATCATCATCAATCTGACTCCCCGCTATCAGAGGAAGCGCTCAAAAGGGATGGCCATGGCAGAAACTGCCTCCAGGCTCCTAGGCAAGCCCCCACTGTCCCACTCCACAGTGCTATTTCCACTAAGTGGATTGGCACAGTAGAAGTGATTGGTAGTGGTGGTTGTGGTAATGGTGGCAATGGGGGTAGTAGTGGTAATAGTGGTAGTTGTGGTGGTTGTTGTAATGATGAATTGGACCAGACAGTTAGATGCACAGTAGGATGCGTGGTTATTATTATTCTGTGGATTATGTCGATGTGATATTTTAGGGTTGTTTCCATTATAATTTTCATGTTCCTTGCTTTGAAGGTTATGTGATAAAGGTGAGCTGAAGACAATAGGTATGAAATTGCGGTGTATTGTAATGATGATGGTAAGCGTGAATGGTATAGTTACTGGTGATAGAAGTGGTGGAAGGAGTGGTGATTGTGGTAGTTATGATGGTCGTTGTGGTTGTTGTGAGTGGTGGTAGTGATTGTGATAGTAGTGGTGGTAGTGAGGGTGGTAGTAGTGGTGCTAGTGAGTGTGATACTAGTGGTGGTAGTGAGTGTGATAGTAGTGGTGGTAGTGAGTGTGATAGTAGTGGTGGTAGTGAGTGTGATAGTAGTGGTGGTAGTGAGTGTGATAGTAATGGTGGTAGTGAGTGTGATAGTAGTGGTGGTAGTGAGTGTGATAGTAGTGGTGGTAGTGAGTGTGATAGTAGTGGTGGTAGTGAGTGTGGTAGGAGTGGTGGTTGTGAGTGTGATAGCTGTGGTGGTAGTGAGTGTGATAGTAGTGGTGGTAGTGAGTGCGATAGTAGTGGTGGTAGTGAGTGTGATAGTAGTGGTGGTAGTGAGTGCGATAGTAGTGGTGGTAGTGAGTGTGATAGTAGTGGTGGTAGTGAGTGTGATAGTAGTGGTGGTAGTGAGTGTGATAGTAGTGGTGGTAGTGAGTGTGATAGTAGTGGTGGTAGTGAGTGTGATAGTAGTGGTGGTAGTGAGTGTGATAGTAGTGGTGGTAGTGAGTGTGATAGTAGTGGTGGTAGTGAGTGTGGTAGGAGTGGTGGTTGTGAGTGTGATAGCTGTGGTGGTAGTGAGTGTGATAGTAGTGGTGGTAGTGAGTGTGATAGTAGTGGTGGTAGTGAGTGTGATAGTAGTGGTGGTAGTGAGTGTGGTAGGAGTGGTGGTTGTGAGTGTGATAGCTGTGGTGGTAGTGAGTGTGATAGTAGTGGTGGTAGTGAGTGTGATAGTAGTGGTGGTAGTGAGTGTGATAGTAGTGGTAGTAGAGGTGGTAGTGTGATAGTAGTGGTAGTAGTAGTGGTGGTAGTAGAGGTGGTAGTGTGATAGTAGTGGTGGTAGTGTAGTAGAGGTGGTAGTGTGATAGTAGTGGTGGTAGTAGAGGTGGTAGTGTGATAGTAGTGGTAGTAGTAGTGGTGGTAGTAGAGGTGGTTGTGAGTGTGATAGCTGTGGTGGTAGTGAGTGTGATAGTAGTGGTGGTAGTGAGTGTGATAGTAGTGGTGGTAGTGAGTGTGGTAGGAGTGGTGGTTGTGAGTGTGATAGCTGTGGTGGTAGTGAGTGTGATAGTAGTGGTGGTAGTGAGTGTGATAGTAGTGGTGGTAGTGAGTGTGATAGTAGTGGTGGTAGTGAGTGTGGTAGGAGTGGTGGTTGTGAGTGTGATAGCTGTGGTGGTAGTGAGTGTGATAGTAGTGGTGGTAGTGAGTGTGATAGTAGTGGTGGTAGTGAGTGTGATAGTAGTGGTGGTAGTGAGTGTGATAGTAGTGGTGGTAGTGAGTGTGGTAGGAGTGGTGGTTGTGAGTGTGATAGCTGTGGTGGTAGTGAGTGTGATAGCTGTGGTGGTAGTGAGTGTGATAGTAGTGGTGGTAGTGAGTGTGATAGTAGTGGTGGTAGTGAGTGTGATAGTAGTGGTGGTAGTGAGTGTGATAGTAGTGGTGGTAGTGAGTGTGGTAGGAGTGGTGGTAGTGAGTGTGATAGTAGTGGTGGTAGTGAGTGTGGTAGGAGTGGTGGTTGTGAGTGTGATAGCTGTGGTGGTAGTGAGTGTGATAGTAGTGGTGGTAGTGAGTGTGATAGTAGTGGTGGTAGTGAGTGTGATAGTAGTGGTGGTAGTGAGTGTGATAGTAGTGGTGGTAGTGAGTGTGGTAGGAGTGGTGGTTGTGAGTGTGATAGCTGTGGTGGTAGTGAGTGTGATAGTAGTGGTGGTAGTGAGTGTGATAGTAGTGGTGGTAGTGAGTGTGATAGTAGTGGTGGTAGTGAGTGTGGTAGGAGTGGTGGTTGTGAGTGTGATAGCTGTGGTGGTAGTGAGTGTGATAGTAGTGGTGGTAGTGAGTGTGATAGTAGTGGTGGTAGTGAGTGTGATAGTAGTGGTGGTAGTGAGTGTGATAGTAGTGGTGGTAGTGAGTGTGGTAGGAGTGGTGGTTGTGAGTGTGATAGCTGTGGTGGTAGTGAGTGTGATAGTAGTGGTGGTAGTGAGTGTGATAGTAGTGGTGGTAGTGAGTGTGATAGTAGTGGTGGTAGTGAGTGTGGTAGGAGTGGTGGTTGTGAGTGTGATAGCTGTGGTGGTAGTGAGTGTGATAGTAGTGGTGGTAGTGAGTGTGATAGTAGTGGTGGTAGTGAGTGTGATAGTAGTGGTGGTAGTGAGTGTGATAGTAGTGGTGGTAGTGAGTGTGGTAGGAGTGGTGGTTGTGAGTGTGATAGCTGTGGTGGTAGTGAGTGTGATAGCTGTGGTGGTAGTGAGTGTGATAGTAGTGGTGGTAGTGAGTGTGATAGTAGTGGTGGTAGTGAGTGTGATAGTAGTGGTGGTAGTGAGTGTGATAGTAGTGGTGGTAGTGAGTGTGATAGTAGTGGTGGTAGTGAGTGTGATAGTAGTGGTGGTAGTGAGTGTGATAGTAGTGGTGGTAGTGAGTGTGGTAGGAGTGGTGGTTGTGAGTGTGATAGCTGTGGTGGTAGTGAGTGTGATAGTAGTGGTGGTAGTGAGTGTGATAGTAGTGGTGGTAGTGAGTGTGATAGTAGTGGTGGTAGTGAGTGTGGTAGGAGTGGTGGTTGTGAGTGTGATAGCTGTGGTGGTAGTGAGTGTGATAGTAGTGGTGGTAGTGAGTGTGATAGTAGTGGTGGTAGTGAGTGTGATAGTAGTGGTGGTAGTGAGTGTGATAGTAGTGGTGGTAGTGAGTGTGATAGTAGTGGTGGTAGTGAGTGTGATAGTAGTGGTGGTAGTGAGTGTGATAGTAGTGGTGGTAGTGAGTGTGATAGTAGTGGTGGTAGTGAGTGTGGTAGGAGTGGTGGTTGTGGTTGTTGTGATGATTAATTGGACCCGACAGTTAAGGGAGGTCACCGTGTTTTTTTTCTCTCCTTTTCTCTCTTTCTCTGCCTTGTATCCATTCGGCCCCATTCAGCCAACTGTTTTAAATAGTTTATCCCCATCCAGGTGTCGATTTTTTCCTGGCGAGCGATAGCGAGCCAGCATTGTATGGAGAAATCCGGCTTCGCCGGACACATTTTTCTATCGAAAAATGTACAAATTTAGCTTGCTGTTAAAACAAAAATATATATACTGTATACTGTATACAGTATATATATATACTGTATACTGTATACAGTATATATATATACTGTATACAGTATATGCTGACTCGCTACCGCTCGCCAGGAAAATATTGACACCTGGATGGGGGTAAACGTCTTTAAAAAGTAGGCTGAATGGGGCCAAATGGATACAAGCCAAAGAGAAAGGTCGAGAAAGAAAAAAAAGCGAGGTGGGCTCCCTTGAGGTAATCATGGGGGATGATGTCAGAAAGTATTTTGAATATTAGGCTGATTCGCTTTCTTAGTGCAATTATTCCTATACTCCCCCCTCTCCTTATATCAAATGACTCATAGATGTACTGTATGTCTTATATATATTTATAAACTAAATTATTACCAATATTGTTGTTTGAACGGCCTGAATAACCAGATAAACCTGTTTTACTTTTCATTCAACAAACGCAGACATTAATCTAGGGCTCGATTATTACGAGTAGTAAAATATTTTAAGTCTATATTCAACTGTTAGTCAAAAACATTGTTTCTAACATATTAATAGCTTTAACAGTACGATCATTGTAATTGTGATTGATACATTGTTGTAGTAAATCAACAAATATGTGATGCACAATGACGAACAAGAATTTATTTAATGTTGTTGTTGATCATCACACGACAAAAAATATTTTAATAAATACATTTTTTCACGGCTTCAATCTGGTTGAATCTATTTGTGCAAAGATAGAATTGTTTTTAAAACTGTAACTTAACAAAGAGTAACTTTCAAGTGAGATAATATCAATAAGTCTGAAAGTGACAACAGCGAGTAACGACATAAACCTTGTGAAAATTAAGTATAATAATTTAATCCAATATTGTATATAATATCATGAATAACCCTAGATATACTGTATATATATACTGTAAGTGCATCAAACATTGTATGGTTTGGGAAGATCTGAAAGTGCCTAGTACGATATACAGTACTTTGATAAAGGTATATGGTAGTAATATATCCAATAAACATAATGATATAAATGATGCAGTTTTTAACTCCATAGTCTCCCTTGATTAACAGGGGTATGGTGTGCCATTGCTACAGGGGCTTTACTGGACATTTGTCACGAATCGCTAGATCTGAGTGCCTAATTTCTTGACGTCTACTAATGGCATGGGGTGGGATATGAACTGCGCCGACCCTTTGATCAGCAGACGCGCTACCGACCATGCAACGGCCCGCAGCATGTACCCAATTATATACCTGTATTTATATTGTTCAATATTTACAGTTACGAGTTTAATTTATTCACAGGGCTACACCAACACAACATATTTCTGTATATAGTAAACTGTAGCGTTAGCTATGCTATTACAAAACAGCATCACCGTGTCAGTTACTTGAAATATTCTCTGCCCTTCTTCCTACTGTGTGGGGTTATTCGTATACGTATACTGCCTAAAGCCGATTAACGCTGGACAGTGAAAAGTGTATAATATTTATGGGAGGAAGAATAGAATGAGCTTTATCATTACATTGGTTTGCATTCCTTTCATCTTCTTCAATTGATACATATCTTTGTTTAATTAATTCAATCAATTACGTTGTTTTCTTATATAATGTAGATATAGTTTTAGTTAATTGTCTAATTGAGCGATCGATATAAGATTAATGCTGGAGGATGTACACAAGTTGGATAGAGTTAATGTTATACCAGTATGTAATATAAGACGAATGCTAAACAATTGTTATATACAGTATGTTTAAATTGGGGTTGTACTGCTATTTTACTGAAGGAAAACAAATGTCTATACCATTTATGGCGTCATTATTGGCTTTCAAAACATTAGTGGTTATGTTGAGGCTGTTGTTATTAAAGTTCATAATATTAATAAATTGGGAAGGTGCTCGTTCTCCCTTTCACAGTACTATGTTCAAATTTGTATGTGTATATGAGTGTGTGTGTGTGCGTACATAGGCCTATGTGTGTATTTGTGTGTTTGTATGAGTGCGTGTGCAGTGTGTGCTTTAATGAACTCTTCCCTGCAGTAGAGTATTACGGTGTGTTGAGTTAGCATCATTACTTTACGTCATGGCTTGCTGGGGAAGGTGGTTGTTGTGGTGGTGTTCTCTGTATTAGTGAACGTACACTCACAATCAAAAGGTCGCAGAAAACGTTGATGATGAATTGTGTAAAATCGACTTATATACTGTATATATATATATACTGTATATTCATATTCAGTCATGTTGCCGATAGTAAGACAAAATAGCCCCGAAATGTTGCGAGATGCCGTTGTCAATCAAATATTTCCGACATAATCGCTTCAGTGACTTCTTTAAACTCTCTAACTACCCCTGCCAGCTGGGTCGTGAAGGGAAGGTAGCTGTGACCAGGATAACGAGTAGAAAATATTGTTGTTAGCTTTGTTTTTTTTCGGTGTAGCAGCTAAATTGTCCGTACAACATATTTTTGTTTTCTGTTGTAAGCCATGTTCCTCGTTTCATACAATTAGTTAAAGTTGGACAATTTGTGTAGAGTACTAGTAGTAGTAGTAGTAGGTAGTAGTAGTAGTTCGTGGTAGTAGTAGTAATAGTATTAGTAGTAGTAATTAGTTTGCGACCCGCAGAAGTGTTCTAGGTTAGTGGTGTGCGGTCGTTGTTGTTGTTTTAAGAAAAAATAGGATCAGGAGAGTTAATGTTGAATTAGAACTAGATACCATTCGCACCCAATTTTTCTCGGAACATGACCTTCATACCCAACCGACTGACACCCCTTCTATTTTGAATTAGCTGAGTTCAACCGTTATCTATCAGAACAGGCAAATATAACTTTACTCCCTCGATTCCTGCACGTGTTTCTTCCCTTCAGTAGCTGTCTGTCCCCCCCCCCTTTCTCCCCCTATGTAATATACTAATAAGAGCTACAAATCATATTTTATTATTTCAGCATTTGCATTTCAACCACCACCTACAGTATCTCATTGTTCACATAGCTAAAAATATCCCAATAATGTCAGCTAAATATTTCCCTCTTTCATGGCCTAACTCACTATATATATTCTATTGATTGTGCCTACGCTTTGTACAGCATGATTATGAATAGAAACAAAAAATATATATGAAAATAGCCATAAACAAGTTTTCCAAGTATATATTTCAGTCAATTCGTATGCAAATAATGAATTAGTTTCTGCAAACCAGCTAATGTAAAAGAGTAGTGGCATAATATTTTCTAATTGTTAGATATAACACATTAAATCACATAGAATAATTAACTGTAATGTAGAATGATATCGCAAATTTCTATCTTGCTTTAGTAGCCTCCAAAGCGTACATGATTATGGGTATATTTTGCCTTTTGTTCTGGGAAAAGGTTGAGTTGTGATTACCAGTTCCCTGCCTGGTGCGTCAGTCCTGAGTCACACATAATAACACACGAGTTCTCCCTTGTCCAGTCACTGACGTAAAATAAAATGTAACTTGAGTCACTGACGTAAATAAAATGTAACCCGGCTGCACTTGTAATCTAAGGTACCGGTAGTTGAGTCACTGACGTAAAATAAAATGTAACCCGGCTGCACTTGTAGTCTAAGGTACCGGTAGTTGAGTCACTGACGTAAAATAAAATGTAACCCGGCTGCACTTGTAATCTAAGGTACCGGTAGTTGAGTCACTGACGTAAAATAAAATGTAACCCGGCTGCATTTGTAGTCTAAGGTACCGGTAGTTGAGTCACTGACGTAAAATAAAATGTAACCCGGCTGCACTTGTAGTCTAAGGTACCGGTAGTTGAGTCACTGACGTAAAATAAAATGTAACCCGGCTGCACTTGTAATCTAAGGTACCGGTAGTTGAGTCACTGACGTAAAATAAAATGTAACCCGGCTGCACTTGTAATCTAAGGTACCTGTAGTTGAGTCACTGACGTAAAATAAAATGTAACCCGGCTGCACTTGTAATCTAAGGTACCGGTAGTTGAGTCACTGACGTAAAATAAAATGTAACCCGGCTGCACTTGTAATCTAAGGTACCGGTAGTTGAGTCACTGACATAAAATAAAATGTAACCCGGCTGCACTTGTAATCTAAGGTACCGGTAGTTGAGTCACTGACGTAAAATAAAATGTAACCCGGCTGCACTTGTAATCTAAGGTACCGGTAGTTGAGTCACTGACGTAAAATGTAACCCGGCTGCACTTGTAATCTAAGGTACCGGTAGTTGAGTCACTGACGTAAAATGTAACCCGGCTGCACTTGTAATCTAAGGTACCGGTAGTTGAGTCACTGACGTAAAATGTAACCCGGCTGCACTTGTAATCTAAGGTACCGGTAGTTGAGTCACTGACGTAAAATGTAACCCGGCTGCACTTGTAATCTAAGGTACCGGTAGTTGAGTCACTGACGTAAAATGTAACCCGGCTGCACTTGTAATCTAAGGTACCGGTAGTTGAGTCACTGACGTAAAATAAAATCAATGGGACAGAGAACATTCGATTTGCAATGTAGATTGGTTTATATAAAATACATTGCATTACTAAATGTATCATAACTTCTAAAACTATTTTGATATTACTAGTTTGAATCGGGGTATAAGCTAACTATTATAATATGTAGTAATTATGCTCAGGTTCTTTGTCTCCGTCTAAGAAAGTTTACGGATATAAATTGATAGTCGCTCTCTATCAGTTTATTTATAAGTGTGTTGTTTATCGTAAGTAAAGTTTCCCTAAAATTAACGAACGGTTTTAGATGGAGCTTCATTAATACCCTTATTTGGTACTGACAAAGAAACTTTCTTTATCAATTAATGTATTTATTATTATTTTTAAGGTATCCGATAGGCGACCCCACCACTCCCCACCCTCCAAAATAAACTTGACTAAACAATGAGAATGTGAGATATTTAACCGATCTTCAAGACTACGAAAGAGACTGGTTACGTATGGACTTCACATAATCGGTGGTAGTGATGGGATAACCACAATTTGGGCCCCTAATATCTATACTGTCAGGTGATATCTATATAGTTCATGAACGGATTTTGAATGAAAATTGGTCACTGCATTCAGCTTTCAAAAATTTACAGAATGAAAATAAACACCATATGTGGAGGAGCACTTTATTGCCAACGTTTAGTGACCTGAAGAAGCTATCTACGAAACGATGTCAATAAAGTGCTCCTCCTCATATGGTGTTTATATTCATACAAACATATTATTGACTGATATGACCACTCAGCCCCATTCAACAGATCGGACAAATTCGATCATTCAAATCAAATATATCTGCTCTGTCCAACCATTCAACAGTGTGACTAAATGTGTTTGTTGCCCCAATCTGACAGTATAACCCAATTCGACCACTTAATTAAAGGGAGATTTTTACTTGAGGGTATTTTTCTGGACCCTCTTCTTCCTTATGCTTAGCCCCATTAGTTTTGAGATTTTAAGATTTGTCGCCCCATTTCTGTCAATTTTAAGACCTTTTGTGCCATTTAGGTGTCGAATTATTCCTGGCGAGCGAAAGCGAGCCTGTGATTTTGGAGGAACCGGTCTTTGACCTGGACACATTCTACGGAAAAATGTACAAATATATATTATATATAAGTTATACTTGGAGGTGTAAAGAAGGGTTACATTAAGGGGACGTTATGTTATTTTTAATTAATATTTGTTATTGTTATACATTTCTGTTATATTTTCCCCTAGACCTCTATCAAACTTTTAAAAAACACCCACCAAGACCTTCTTTAAAGATAAAAAAAAAAAAAATCCGTTCCTACTAGATTAGAGGCTCGCTATCGCTCGCCAGGAAAAAAATCAACACCTGAATGGCACGAAAGGTCATAATATTAAGAAAATAGTAGAGCGAAAGGTCTTAAGATCGTCAAATTAATAAGGTAAACATCTTAAAATCTCATAAGTAATGGGGCCAATCATGAGGGAGAAAGGGGTCAAGAAAAAACAAATACCTCCCATAGAGCCAAGAGAAAGAGATGAAGAGAGCTACTTTCCCCGGTGTCTGTAATCAAGGGAGACATCGCGGGAGAAGAACACTAGATTTATGACCTAACACACGCTTCTTCTGTCTGTAGCTGTGGAGGTGGCATGTCAAGACGGTCACAGTCCTAAACGGCCATTACCAGAACGGGACCAGTCTCCTAGCTTTACTTAACCTCATTCGATTAAACCTAACAAAACCTATTATTACCTAACCAGACCTAATCTAACCTAACTAGTCTAACTTAACCTAATGCCTACCCTAACCAGGTCTAATAAACTTAACCTAACTTTATGTACCTAAACACTATAAAGCCTATTCTTACCTAACCAGACCTGACCTAGCCAAATACCTACCCTAACCAGGTCAAATAAACTTAACCTATCCTTCTACAACTAAACATAATAAAGCCCATTCTTACCTAATCAGATCTAAACTAACTTAATACCTAACCTAGCCAGGATAAAAAAAAAATAACCTAAAGTTATTCAATTTATCCAAACAAAGCCTAATCTAACCTAACCAAACCAAATTTAACCTAATATCTTGCCTAACAAAATATTACATACCCCAACGTACCCTAGGTTGCTTAGGATTGTGAACGTTTAAGAGGGAGGTAGTTGTTTCTTCTCTCTCATACTTAGTCCCATTAATAGCTTTGAAATGTTAATACGTCATCCCATTAGTTTGGCTATTTTAAGACCTTTTTCCCCATTTATTTGTCAATATAAAGAACTTTCGTGCCATTTAGGTGTCGATTTCTTCCTGGCGAGCGATGGCGACCCTGTAATTCTAGGACATGTAATTCGACCGTGACATGCTTCGGTTTATCTTGCAGGAGGAGAAGGGGGGCCAGAAAAATCAACCATCTGCCCTTAAGATTCGATATTCTGTCATGAGTAGTATGTGAATGTTAACTTCACTTGTTTCGTCTTGGATTTAGTGACGCCAAGAATGTACTTTTATACTTTACCTCCATCGGTCGCGTTTCTTTTAATATACATCCGTGTTGGAGTATTTCGTATGTAGAGTTATACCGTTTTGCATGTGCTGGACTCTTTACAAACTCAAACCAGTATTGCTTTCCTAATGCAATTTGATTTATTGGCTATATTCTGATATGGAAAAGCGTAAAGTAGGGTATACCTTGTTCCACGTAGCGTAAAGTAGGGTATACCTTGTTCCACGTAGCGTAAAGTAGGGTATACCTTGTTCCACGTAGCGTAAAGTAGGGTATACCTTGTTCCACGTAGCGTAAAGTAGGGTATACCTTGTTCCACGTAGCGTAAAGTAGGGTATACCTTGTTCCACGTAGGTTCGCCAGGAAACGTGAACCTTAACTTCATTAACTTAAAAGTGGCCAGAACAAATGGGCTATAAATTTCCACACCTATTCCCTGGCTGACCCTTCCCAAACGGTAACAATATTAGCTCCTTTACTCTAGTAGTTCATGAGTTATAGAGGTTAGTGGTCACGCTATCTGGCCTACCTATTTGGAACAGGGTAAGGTTTAGGCTAAGTCAGGATAGGCAGATTAACCCTCTCAGTATTTCATAGCACATCCTTTTATGCTATTACAGCTACTATGAGATGATCTTAATTACCTTATTAAGCATTTTATGGGAGTCAAAGGGATAATTGATAATATATTTACCCCTTTGATTGCTACAGGTCTTCCTACCATGTACACAATCGTCTACTAACAGCCAGAATATAATGAAGAAAGGCGTCCTAATACTGAAAGGGTTAACATTGACATATGTACAGTCACTCATACTATGTTCGTGGACGTGTTTTTGTTTTTTGTTTTGTTTTTTTCATGTAGCCATCGGGAATTATTTATACATGAAACTTACTTTATACTTAAGGAGGAGGTAGTCGCCTTTTCTGGACTCCCTTCTCCCTTATGTTTAGCATATTAGTTTTGATATTTTAATACGTTCGTTCCGTTAATTTGGCGATTTTGTGACCTTTCGCCTCATTTCTTTGTATATATTTTGACCTTTCGTGCCATTAAGGTGTCTATTTTTGTTTCTTCTGGCAAGCTACCGAGTGCTATAGGGGGATCAAGAACGATAGAAAGCTTCAAGATAAAATTAGATAGGCATATGAACGAGATGGGTTGGGTGTGAAAGGGATCTGCCTGGAGTGGGTCAATTGGCTCTCTGCAGACTCTCGTTTTCTTATGTTCTTATGATGTAGTATTTTGAAACATTCCATTAGGAGACATGGCGATTTGACTTAATCACTGCTCAATGTCTCATTTCTATTACCAGACGCCTCAATCCCCGAGGGAGTGGCCAATTTTATCATAAAATATTGTACCAACTACATGTGCAGGTGATTAAGGGGAGCTGGTCCATTTTTCTTGTCCCTCTTCTCCCTCATGTTTAGCTCCATTAGTGTTCAGATGTTTAGACGTTTAGCCCATTAGTTTGGCGATATTAAGACCTTTCGCCCCATTCCTTTGTCAATATTAAGGCCTTTCGTGCTATTTAGGTGTCGATTTTTACCCTGGCGAACGATAGTGAGCCTGTAATTTTGGAAGAACCGGCCATTTTTCTAACGAAAAATGTACAAATTAATCTAGATGGGGGATCTAATGGATGTTTCTTTAAGATTGATGGAGGTCTAGGGAGGAAACTAAAATAATAATAAATACATGAAATAATCGATCACAAAATATACTTTTCCCCATTATACATAATCGCCAATAAAATGATGAATATGATGAATATGACACACACACACACACACACACACACACACACCTGACATCTTCACAAAAGTAAGATGTCTGACTCTGCTTCTGGTGTGGTGCAGTTTTGACTTCTCAAAGCCGCATCACTATTTAGTCTTGTCATTTTGCCTTGTAATCTCGAACGACACTCTCTCAAGTCCCCTATTTAGCTTATCATTCACTAAGTACTACTCCCACTGCATAATTTGAATAGGGGAATATGCATCCAATAATTGTTTAACAGTAAAGGTGAGTCAGTGGGCTGTAACGTACTGTACAGAAACTAACTAGAACACACACTTCCATCCCAATAACACTGTATATTCCCACTGAAACACCTGGATTTGTCAGTAGAAAAACAACTCCACCATATCACACTCAAGCTTTCTTCTCTCTCTCTCTCTCTCTCTTTCTCTCTCTCTCTCTCTCTCTCTCTCTCTCTCTCTCTCTCTCTCTCTCTCTCTCACCTCTCCTCGCGCTCTCTCTCTCTCTCTCTCTCTCTCTCTCTCTCTCTCTCTCTCTCTCTCTCTCTCTCTCTCTCTCTCTCTCTCTCTCTCTCTCTCTCTCTCTCTCCTTGTCTTCAACTCGGTAGCAACTATTATCATAAATTAAAGGCCGGATTACCTAGGGAGGACTGCAAACTCGGTTTGGTCTGTGTATCTATGTGACTCAATGCAACTCAATCTCTCCTGACCCTTGATCGACACCTCTCTTAAGTCATTACCACCTTCAGTAAACATCCGCTCAGATGGAACGGAAGAGTGCTAAAACAATTATTATACATTTTGAGGAATGACACCAACTCAACTCTTAGCTCACCCATTAGTTTGGCGATTGTATGACCTTTTGCCCCATTTATTTGTCAATATTAAAACTTGTCGTGTCATTCAGGTGGCGATTTTTCCTGGCAAGCAATAGCGAGCATGTATTTTAAGAGGAACCGGCCTTCGGCCGGGACATTTTTCGATAGAAAAATGTACAAATTTATCTTGAAGTAGGGTCTTGGGCAGGTGTTTTTATGAACTTGATGGAGGTCTAGGGAGGAAACTAAAAAAAATAGTAAACAGATACATAAATGAGCAAATAAATACGCCCATCTCCCCTTAAGATGTTCATAGACTCTAGTTATTTGGTAGTTTATCGATATGTATGCCAAGAGGGCAATACGCATCGAAGTTACTCAACGTTCGTATAATGGCATAACATTTATTTTTACGAATGTATGTACAGTTGGTCACATGAATTTGTGTATGCACTCTGTGATTTAATGTATGGAAGAAATATTTGTATGATTGAATTAAAAGTGCATTACATTAGGCAGTAGTTTAATAATATAACCATTTGACAGTTTTGTAGTAAATTATTCCTGTAAATAGGTCATGCTATGCTTCTCTCCATACATATAATTATGGAGTGAATGCAATTTTGTGAGGCCAACTGTACGTATGTATACTGTATATTATTCATGTGCCTATTTGTGCAATGCTAATTATGACAATTGATGATTCAATTTTATTGTTCACTTACAGCCCTATCAATTACTGTTCACTGTCTCAGGTTTATCATATAGTAGTGTGAAGCTACTTGTGCGAGCGCTTGTATAGTACAGTATAATGCATATGCTAGCTCAACTACTAAGTTACATGCGATCTTTGCCAACCAAGAAGGAGCCCGAGTTCCATACATATGCAGATGCACTGTCTTCTACATACACGGAATGACGTGTAGGTTTATTATAGCCAGTGGCGGATTTAGGGTGGGGCCGAGTAGGCCATGGCCTAGGGCCCCGCGCCCCCAAGGGCCCCGTGCCGCACCCCCAAGGGGCCCACACATTTGGTAATAAAAAAAAACCACACAGTTTGCATTTTCGGTTATTAATTTTTGTTAGCGATTACCCCATTCCCAGTACTATTGGGATTAATGGCATTATGACTTTTAGAACATAAAATAATGGGTATTAAATGTATAATGATTGCGTTATATTTATTTTAAAACCGTAAAACGCTTTACGTTACCCGTTTACCTGGTAGAAGAAAACATTTAGTTATCCGTGATACTATTTTGTTAACACTATAGTATTGATTATTGGGAATCTAGGACTCTTTCCTCAATTTCTCTCACTGATCCTCACTTATAAATACCTGTGATTAAGTGGTTATGTTACTGGCACTGCCTATGCCTTGTATTTTTGCTAAACCAATTATTATTGATGGATAGTCTATGGATAGTAGGCACCTCTATAGCACAGAGCTCGACACGCTCGTTTCCTAGCCCAAACGAGATGCTAGAGGAGCAGATAGTTCCCGTAGGTGGAGGTGCAATTTTGTATACCTAGGTATATGGAATCTAGACCCATGCTAATCAATCTCCTTAGTCCTTAGGCTGTTTGCCTACATTAGCTTAACCCATTCAGTACCAGTGCCATCCTTTTAAACAAAATCTGGCTTCTTTTAGACGATTTTAATATATTACAAATGTATATATGTCAATATATATTTTACCTATATAATCTATTATACTATTTGTTATGAAAAATAATTTTGTCCAGCCCATTTTCCAATCACTCATAATACCGTCTTGCATTAGGCTAAGTAGAGAGGTAATAAGTTACAATTATAGTGTGTAGTCTTGGACAGTAGTTTACAATTTAAAGGTGGTTGTGTCATGCTAGTCTAAAGTTAATATAATTGGCAATGCAATCATGCCTTCATTTTCAGCAACTCGTTCTAATTTCTATGACACAATGTCAATGACAATTTTCACATTGAAAACTTGATCAAAGTAAAATATTAATTATTTTCTATATTTCACAGAAATTCAAAGCCTCATTCGGCAAAACCAACAACTGATCCATTCCCATAGCCTGGCGACATACAGTAAAAGCTTCAAAATATGATTTTTTTTTTTTTTTTTTATCAAAGCAAACTGACTCAATCAATATTGTCAGTGTTATCTTTGTTGTACATAGATCTATGGATAATTTTATATATCTATATGCATCTGCTATTTTAATTTACTAGCTACAAAGCTAAGCAAAATAACGTGATCACTAGGCTATTGACAAAATTATTAAAATTTATATTGAATTAGCACAAATAGGCTCAGTCGCTCATGTTGTGTCTCATAATACTTTGACTATCATGAGTGAGAAACACTATGGTCATATTAAAACCACTATAAATTACAGGATTTCACTCCCTCCATAGGCCTCAAAATGCCCCTAAAAGTACTAAATTTTCCAAAATTTTCTTGGGTGGGGGGGGGGGGCTTACTTTTTGCTACGCATCTCGCCACAAAGAATGAGTGAAATCATGACTACACAAAAACCGAGCTCCGCCCCGGAAGTATAAGAAACCCTACATCGTTTATCATACTTTAGGCATTCTGGTTCTGGCTATATTAATGGGGTTTCTCTACAGTCTAGGCTCTCACAGAAAAGATATTATAGAGCAGACAATTCAGCATCGTATAATATTGTTGTATCTAACTGCTGAACGTATATGATACAACTAGTACTTAATGTCATATTGCAGAATTTTGATTTCATATTTTAGCTACACTGTTATCTATACCAACATGGGCACTTATGATTATGGACAAACATTTACAAAATAGGTTGGCTTGTGTATTGCCAGTATTCTTAACCCCATCGGTATAGGGACGTATTATTTTAACATATTCTGGCAACTATTAGATGATTCAATTCAGCTTAGGAAGGACTTCTAGTACTAATAAGATTTGAAACTATCTCGGTCAACACTTTAAAATACCACAGATCCTTCCTAAGCTGCATAAAATCTGCTAAATATTGCTAGAATATAATATAGCAGACGTCGCTGGTACAGCAAGCGCTAAGCATGTGGGCACACTGATGTGACCTCCTTAAACTGTACCTCAAAATGTAAGAGTTCACCGATAAACTTAATATTTATGTGTCATGTTTAGCTATGTGTCATGTTTAGCTATGTGTCATGTTTAGCTATGTGTCATGTTTAGCTATGTGTCATGTTTAGCTATGTGTCATGTTTAGCTATGTGTCATGTTTAGCTATGTGTCATGTTTAGCTATGTGTCATGTTTAGCTATGTGTCATGTTTAGCTATGTGTCATGTTTAGCTATGTGTCATGTTTAGCTATGTGTCATGTTTAGCTATTCTCGCTTTTCCTCCTCAGCTATTATATGCTTGTAACCAGGAACTACATACACCCTGTTCCGAATAAGTAGCCCAAACCTCTTGAACATTAACCTCTCTCTCTCCCTCCCTCCCTCCCTCTCTCTCTCTCTCTCTCTCTCTCTCTCTCTCTCTCTCTCTCTCTCTCTCTCTCTCTCTCTCTCTCTCTCTCTCTCTCTCTCTAACAAATACACGAATACACAAACACACTACCATTAAATGTCCGACTCCATAGACAAGCAACACAAATATGGCACAAACTAGAACTATCACAAGACCCAACTCTAGAGAAAATTAAGGAATATTATGCACAACAACCAAATTTAATATTCAACAACTGGTTTAAAAGCAGTCTAAATAAAATAAACACAGAAGATGAACCACAGCCAATTTATTGGAGGAAAAAAAAAAGAGGAAAAAGGAACAGGGAAGGAAAAAAAGAAAATAAACAAACAAACACACAGTTTATGTTCAGCATATTAAGTGTTGGTTGACGACCGTTTGACTTCAATGTTCTCTTCGAGTGGTAGTCCCTGGAAACGAGTGCATTATTTGAAGCTTCATTCGGTGTTTAATCAATTCTTGCCTATAATTGTATTCAGCTAACTATGATCTCAATAACCATTGATGTAATGAAAATATGAATAGTCTCCTCATACGATTGCACTAGTTCTGTAGTGCTATTATTTACAACCTGTCAATTAATAATTCAGTCACTACAAGCTTGCTTGCTTTTTTTTTTTTTTTTTTTTTTTTTTTTTTTTTTTTTTTTTTTTTTTTTTTTTTTGTGATACGTTTAAACAGACCATGTGACAATTAAATGAGGAAACTATAATAACACATCTGAATAATGCCAACCTGATTTATAAACACAAATATGAATGTAACCAGACGACGATGCTGTTGTTTCAGTGGAATAATGGCTCTTTGAGCAGTATGTATCGCCTTACTAGTGGTTGTCCCCTCCAGGATGGGGGCGCTGCTCAATAAACCGCGCCCCTCGGGCAAAATCAAATCTCTCTCTCTCTCGTCTCCTCTCTCTCTCTCTCGCTTTACATATATATATATATATATATATATATTTATAATATATATTTATCTATCTATCTAATCTATTGCCGGACGCCGTGATCCCCGAAGGGGTGGCCACGAACGAACCGCCCCCATGCACCTCTGTCCCCAGTCAGTCGACGCCCCTCCCCCCAACCAGCACCGCCTTCGTTCATGTACTTCCTCACTCCATCCTTCCACCTCATATTCGGGGTACCTCTCCCCCTCTGTCCCTCCACCTCGCTCTCATACACCCTCTTAGTCATTCTCTCGCTTTCCATACGTTCCATATGGCCGAACCATCTCAAGTTGTTCCTTTTCACACTTTCCAGCACATCTACCTCCACACCACACCTCCTTCTTACTTCCTCATTAGTCTGTCTATCCCTCCATGTAACTCCGCACGCACTCCTTAAGTAATTCATTTCCACTGCTCTCACTCTTGGTCTGAGTCTCTCAACCAACGTCCATGCTTCGATTCCGTAAGTCAGTGTCGGGATTACCACACTGTCATGCAAGGACTTCTTCACTTCCATACTGACCACCCTATTTCTTGTTACTGCTTTTAGCGTTCCTACAACCCTCTTCCCCTGTTGTACCCTCTCCCGCACCTCTTCATCCATAGTCCCATCTTTACTCAACACACTGCCCAGATACTTAAAAGATGTGACGATCTCCATAGCCTGACCGTTCAGCTTTACCTCACACTCTGTGACTTCACCCCTTTCGAAGACCATAACCTTGCTATTCCCCGTATTTACCTTCAAATTCCGTTTTTCGCACACTGTTCCAAACTCATTTACCAGACCCTGCAACTCCCATTCATTATCACTCATCAGAACTGTATCATCCGCAAACAGCAGTATAGGTAGCTTCCACTCAATTCCCTCCCTTTTCAGCGATACACCAACATCCACTGCTCTTGATAGTATTTCTTTCATAAACCCATCCATATATACAGAAAACAACCACGGGGACATCACACACCCTTGTTTCAAACCAACATTCAGGTCAAAGAACTCGCTCTGCTCACTCTCCACACGTACTGCCGCCTTTGCACCCTCATACATGCTCTTCACTGCTTTCAGCAACTTGCCCTCTACTCCGTATATTCTAAGTACTTTCCACAAACCTTCTCTATCCACTCTGTCATAGGCCTTCTCCAAGTCCATAAAGGCAACATACACCTTTTGTTTCTTCTCCAGATACTTCTCCACAACACAATTCAGGGTAAAAATCTGATCTACACATCCTCTTCCCTTCCTAAAACCTCCCTGCTCGTCGCCTATCCATTTCTCCGTTCTCACTCTCACTCTCTCAATCACTACCCTTACTGTATACCTTCCCTACTACGCTTAGAAGACATATTCCTCGGTGGTTACCACACACTCCTCTTTCCCCTTTGCCCTTATATAGGGGACTATTATGCCAGTCTTCCAGTCATCGGGTGCACTCCCCTTCTCCCATGCTAGTTTGCACATTTTCCATACCCATTCTATCACTATCTCACCACCATACCTCAACATTTCCCCACACACTCCATCTGTTCCTGGTGCTTTCCCCAACTTCACTCTTTTCATGGCTTCCCACACTTCTGACCTCCTGATCCCCACCTCCTCCTCCACTACTTCTCTTCTTCTCCCTCCCATACCATATCCAGCTATGTTTGCTGGCTCTTCATTCCTTTCATTAAGCAACTCACTGAAGTACTCCCTCCATCTTTCGACTCTCTCTTGCTTCTCGGCTAGCATTCTCCCATTCTTATCTTTCACACCCTTACTGTTTCCCTTGCTACCTTCCCTAACTTTCTTGACTTCTTTCCAGAACAGTTTCTTACTCTCCCTCCATTTTACACTCAGATTCCTTCCAAATTCCTCATCTACTCTTCTCTTACTTTCCTTCACTACTCTCTTCACCACCCTCTTACTCTCCACGTACCTCGCTCGTTTCTGTCTCTCGGAATCTTCATTCCCTCTGCTACCCAACCACTCTCTATATGCTTTCTTCTTTTCTTCCACAGCTATTCGTACCTCTTCTGTCCACCATGCTGTACCTTTCACTCCCCTCCCTCTTCTCCTCACTCCACACACCTCCTCACATACTGCACAGATCTCATCCTTAAACACCTTGCTCATCTCCTCCACTTCCTCCATAACTTCCAGGTCGAACCCACCTAGTCGTCTTTCCACTGCTCTCCTGTACTCCTCCCTGATTTCCTCCTCCTGCAACCTCTCCACCCTCCTCACCATTCCACCCTCCTCTCGCCTCCCTCCCGCTCTCCTCACCCACTTCTTTTGTATCCTAACCTTAGCTACCACTACATAATGATCAGACAGACCCCCTTCAATACCCCTATACACCCTAGCATCCATCACAGATTTCTTCATTCGTTCATCCACACATACATAATCAATCAATGACTTTCGTTCCACCACTGTCTTATCCTTCATCGTCAACATCCGTTTCCACGTGTACCTGGGGATCATTCTGTGTCGGAAGAAGGTGTTGGCTATCCACAGCCTCCTCCCCACACATACGTCCACAAGTGCACTACCATTCCCATTCACCTCTGATGGTACCCCCCACCCTCCCACCACTCCCTCAACTTTCCTATCACCCACCTTACCATTCATATCCCCAATCAGAAATATTCTTTCGTTCTTGTCAAACTTCTCCAGGCACGCCTCCACATTCATCCAGAACTCCTCTTTCTTTCTTTCAAGTATATCCTCTGTCGGGGCATACACGCATACAATCACCCACGTTTGTATTCCTACTTTCATTCTCACCCACACAATCCTTGAACCCACAGACCCATACTCTCTTACACATTCCTTCCATTTGCTACTTACAAACAAACATGCACCTTCTCTCGCTGTTCCTTCACTCACTCCAGCACACACACCCATTCCACACTCCCACTCTCTCACATCTGAACCTTTTTCCATTTGGTCTCTGTCATTCCACATACATCCAGCCTGGCATTCACTAACACTTCCAGAAACCTCTCTCTCTTTTGTGCCATCATTCATGCCACTAACATTCCACGTAGCCATTCTCAGAATGTCCGAAGGCATGTCCTTAGTCGGTTGTGGTTCGTCAACGTTGGTTCCGTCCGCATCCGAGGCTGTTCGTTCGTTTTTCCTTGCTTCGATATTTTTTCCGGGTGGGGGTCGCAAGCCCACCGACCCAACCTCTTTAGTCGCCTCTTACGACACGCAGAAGGCACGTGGGGCATATTCTATTCCCTAACCCCCAGGGGGGGTGTATATATATATATATATATATATATATATATATATATATATATATATGTATAATTATATAGTCTATAACTTAAAAACGACTAAAGAAATCGAGCTAATTTTCTACCATTTGGGAAGGGTAGGTCAGTAAATATGTGTGGAACTTTACAGCCCATTTGCTCTAGTCCATTTTGAGTTGCAGAGCTTAGGATTCACGATTTCTGGCATACTTATTTGGAACAGGGTATAGTACTATAAGTTAATGATCCTCTCTCTAGAATGTACTCACATTATTAAACATTTCGTCGAACTATTTATTATGCCGCACCCCTTCTAAAACATTTACACAAATATATATTATACTTAGGTACGTGTAAGAAATGTCTAAATCTTGAAGAAATTTATAAAAGCCGTGATGATATTAAGTTCCCTGAACAGTTTCTCTCTCTCTATATATACAGTATATACATATATATATATATATATGATACAGAGAGAGAGAGAGAGAGAGAGAGAGAGAGCTAATCACTGTATTCGTTATGCCAAGTTAGATATTAATGCAGCGAGGAACGGAATCAATGAAAAATTATATATACAATGTTCATATATGAATACTTAACTGGATGCAGATGTATCTTTAGAAGGAACGCATGAGAATCAATTGAAACAAAGTAAATAGTAGACATTACTAAGAAAAAAGTTAAATATTTGAAACTCGACAACAATTATACTAAAATATAAGGTACGGGAACACATAATTACAGTATATACAAACATAATTTAGTTGATTTATTGAAACTGAATTTATTTCCAGTATATATGAAAACAAGTCAAATATAAATAACACGTAGCTATAAAAATTACATTGAATGATAAATAAATTACATTGAATGATAAATAAATTACATTGAATGATAAATAAATTACATTGAATGATAAATAAATTACATTGAATGATAAATAAATTACATTGAATGATAAATAAATTACATTGAATGATAAATAAATTACATTGAATGATAAATAAATTACATTGAATGATATATAAATTACATTGAATGATAAATAAATTTGCAGTCAAGCACTATAACTGTTCTTGACCCACTAGAAGAGAAAACATTAAATTTGGTTTACTCTCTCTCTCTCTCTCTCTCTCTCTCTCTCTCTCTCTCTCTCTCTCTCTCTCTCTCTCTCTCTCTCTCTCAATAAGCAAGGCACATATTAAACTTTTCATATTGTGTTTATAAATACGATGCAACATCCACTTCATAATACAAGTTGATAGATGGTGTTCATACCATAATCGAGTGTACATGCTATTTATAGATATTATTGTTGTGAATGTACTCTATATGATTTTGGACTTCCAATGATTTATGCATTGATGTTTTAAATAATATTAGACAGGCAAATTAATGCATGCCACTTACTTGCATATCAAAATTTACAATAACACACACACACACATTCCCTCTCCCTCGATCTTTCATACAAAAACGTACAAAGGAGAGAGAGAGAGAGAGAGAGAGAGAGAGAGAGAGAGAGAGAGAGAGAGAGAGAGAGAGAGAGAGAGAGAGAGAGAGAGAGAGAGAGAGAGGAGAGAGAAGAGAGGAGAGAAGGAGAGAGAGAGAGAGAGATAGAGTGTGAGGAGAGAGAGAGAGAGAGAGAGAGAGAGAGAGAGAGAGAGAGAGAGAGGAGAGGAGAGAGAGGAGAGAGAGAGAGAGAGAGAGAGAGAGAGAGAGAGAGAGAGAGAGAGAGAGAGAGAGAGAGAGAGAACGAGTACTTACTGAGGACTGAGAAACAAAACCCACTCTAGGTACCTACCACCTCCCACACTCACGACAAAAGTGTCGTCTTAAAAACAAAAATAACGACCCAACTCACTTTATAAACTTGATAATTTCCTGACACACACATGCATTGTTACATACACACATGCACATACACACAACACACACACATTCAAATACATTATATTGTTTCACGCACACACATCATTACACACACACATTATTATACGCAAACACATTATTTCTCACACACACATACACTCACACAAATCTTCCCTTATGAAAATACACCATGATTTTGGGAGGTTCTGTCATACAATCACGTTTGCAGGCGAAATTCTACAAAGTCTCAGAATCTAAGTCAATTACTGCATAGTGCATAAATTAATTATACTATTAAGAGGATTTTCTCCCTAAATCACCCCTAAAACATAGTGAAGATCCAGACCCCAAAAATTGGTGGTGTGAATCCGACCTCAACCCCTTTTTTTTGTACTGCGTTAATGAAGCTTTAAGTTGGGTCTACACGAGGGATTTTTTCGGCAACTTTGGATACGCCATTTCGTTCTGGCTACACTTGGACTTTATTGTGTACTGGTATGTGAAGCTTACGGTAGAGTATCGGAGGTTACAACTTTCTTAAGGGAGCCCACCTCCCTATTTTTCTCTTTTTCTCCCTCTCTCTTTGGCTTGTATTCATTTGGCCCCATTCAGCCTACTTTTTTAAGACGTTTTCCCCCATCCAGGTGTCAATATTTTCCTGGCGAGCGGTAGCGAGCCAGCATATATTTTTTTGTTTTGACAGCAAGCTAAATTTGTAGTTTTTTCGATAGAATAATGTCTACGGCGAAGCCAGATTTCTCCATACAATGCTGGCTCGCTATCGCTCGCCAGGAAGATATCGACACCTGGATGGGGATAAACGTCTTAATTAAAACAGTTGGCTCAATGGGGCCGAATGGATACAAGCAGGGAAAGAGAGAAAAGGAGAGACAAATACAAAAAGCCGGTGACCACCCTTAAATCAGTATATTCCAAAAGCTGTCAGTTTAGTGCAATGAAGCGAGACTAAATTGCAGGTAAATGCAGGTAAATGCGCTTTTATAATTATATAGTATATAATTATTAACTTGTATAGTATGTGTGTATGTTTGTGTTCCTCTAGCCCCCAAATCCTTGGGATTATGAAGATGTTACATGGAATGGATATACAGAGGGTCCTGGAATAGGTTTATATATATACATATATACTGTATATAGTATATATATATATACTATATATACTATATATATATAGATAGAGAGAGAGAGAGAGAGAGAGAGAGAGAGATAACATATTTCGTCACATCGGCGAGTTAAGTTTGAGGTTGATATCACTACCCTTTAACCCACAAAAGACGTGGAGCCTCGACTAGTGTCTAATGAAACCTTAACACAGGATTGTCGTGTGGGGCGAATGGGGGTGGGGGTGGGGGTGGGGGTGGGGCTAGTCAAGGGAGAAAACAACCATCTAATCACTCACGAATAGTAGAAAAGTGCGTCTTATCGTCACGAAAACTCCGCAATTTGCATTTAATGGCCAGTGAACAAAAACTTTTCAGAAAAGTGCGTTTTATATGGCACAGCATAAAGAGTAACTAAGCTACACAGACTGCACAAACCTTGCGGCCCCTACTAGGCAGTCCAGACTTAATTCTAACAAAATTTGCTACTAAGTGGAAGGTAAGGCTAGCAGAGCGGAAGGCTCTCTCCTCACCACAACAACACCTCCTCTACGTAGGGTATGTGGTACCCGTCTTGCAACACAATCCCTCCCGTACTCAGTGCAACTCTCCAACCCAAGAGTGAAACGTTACTCTGTCTTTCTTCTATTCAACAGCTGAGCTCTGGACCTCTCTCCCAGAATCAGTCTTTTCCTCTTCCTATGACTTAAGTTGCTTCAAACTCCGTGTGTCCAGGTATATTGGCTCGAACGTCCCTTGATTTTGGCCCTGTCACTCTTTCAACTACGGGGGAGGCACTCGCTACAGGCAGTTCTGCCTTTTGTCTCCCTCACTCACATAGAACAAAAATACAACACTTATAAACATTCGTTAACCGTTTTTGTGTTTACGGTATGCAATTAATGGATGAAATATGTTGTTCATAAAATGACAAACGTGATTAATTAATTTGAAAGTCATAAGTTGCCTCCAAATCTCAGTCTATAAAGGTGCCTACATGTATAATGGATAAAGATGGTTCAGGGACTTTTATGAGTAACTGTACAGCTAATTACCTTTTATATTGTTAATGCTACATAGGTAATAGGCTTCCACACATATACACACATGTACATAGACACACACACACACACACGCAACATATACACATTTACATAAACATGCACTCATATATAGACACACATACATGCACTTATGCATACAGTCACCTACATACATGCACACACAGCCCGTAGCCTAGTAGGTAGAGCTCTCGTATCACACACGAGGGGTCGGGGGTTCAATCCCCGGCCGGGCGGAGACAAATTGGGCTTGTCTCCTTTCATGTGTTAGCCTCAGTTCACCTAGCTGTAAATAGGTACCTGGAATAAGTGGACGACGTTGTGACGTCCCATCTGGGGTTGGCAAAAATGGTACAAGGCGAGATGGGTATCATATGGTTCACCTAAGCTGATGGCTACCTAAGCCTTCGGGCGAGACGGTACCGTCTATAGTGAGAATGGTACCATACAGATCCACCCTAAGCCTTCGTTTCCGATGTCGCCAATTGGCTAAATACAGACTACACACACATCCACAGCCATTCAAACAGTACATAAAACACTTAACATGCATTTCACGCAATACATTCCCAGTTAAGGAGGCGCGATAATAATGAGCTTAGCTCGCATTGCGTGGATTCCCCTTGACGAACAAGTAACTGAGTAACATACACACGGAAACATGACATGTGACTATGCGTGTGTGCTTTTGTGTAAATAATAGTGTAAGTGTATGAGTGAAAGTGTGTGACTGTGTGTTTGTGTGCAAATAATTGTGTAAGTATATGTGTGAAAGTGTGTGACTGTGCATATGTGATTGTGTGTAAATATTTGTGTAAGTATGTCTGTGATTGAGTACCGGTATGACTATGCGTGTATGTGTATGTATGGGTTAATTATGTATGTAAATATGTGTGTAATATGTGTGCGAGTGAGAAGGTGGGTAGGTGTAGGTGTGAGTGTGTGGGATAATTGTGTGTGTAAGTGTATGTGTGATAGTGTGTGTGGGTAGGTGTATGTGTGAGTTGTGGGATATATGCTTAAGTGCATGTGTGTCTGTATGTCTAAGTGAATAGACTAATTGTGTGTGCAAATGTATGTGAGATTGTATTATATGTCGTGTTTCTCCGTATGTGTGTCAGTGTGAGTGAGTGTAATTGAGTATATATAATGATTTGTGTGATTGTGTGTGTGTATGCTTGCAGGTACAATAATGATGCCTGGATGTTTCATGTTTACCCTTTGTCATTCTTATTTGTCTGTGTACATGAGTGTACGCGTGTGTGAATGTGTGTGTGTGTGTGTGTGTGTGTGTGTGTGTGAGAGAGAGAGAGAGGGAGAGAGAGAGAGAGCGAGAGCGAGATAATGTGAATGTACCTGCATATTATTTCCCTCCATGCTTTCATCACACAGGTATGGTAAATAACTCTTATTACCCGTTCCATTATGAGCTTAAGGCAGGTCTGAGAAAGCTGGTTGGGTATGAGAGGGAGAGACAGAGACAGAGAGGGGCGTGAGAAAGCTGATGGCAAAGAGACGAAAATAATTTAGGTGTGCCTCGAGACTCGTGAGAGAGAGAAAACGGAATTCAAAAAAACAAAAGTCCCTTCCTGAAAAGTTGTGACAGTGACTAATGAATATTAGGTAAAACTGCAACAACAATACAAGGCAAATTTAGAAAATAGAGAATATATAATTATGTTGACTGTGAATTGTCACTATGCATATGATAAAAGAACTTATACAAAATAATAGAGGGCGATTCTCAGAGCACATACCTCCGCCTTTCCAGATTTCCACTCTCCCATTTGAAAGAATAAGATATATCTTAATGAATTGTATTGAATTATATATATGTTTTAATGTTAATTCTTTAATGGGTAGGTGGACAGGAAGGGAAGGGGGGGGGGGGGGATATGCATTATTTACACGAGGATCAGGGGGCATAATGGTATCATCATGAAGAAATAATCCCCAAAAGTGTGTGCGTGTGTGTGTGTTGAAGGGGTAGAGGAGTTATAGTTACAGTCACTGAATTTCACCTAAATCCATCTGTAAACATGTTTTAGATGTCTTGTAGACAAATAAACTTTTCAAGTGTAAAATCCTATCAGGATGTAGTCACATTTATCACCAACTTCTTTGACGAAAATAATAATTCAAATGAGCATAATTATAAGTATACAGTATGATATTATGCAAATGCTGAAAGAAATGAAACAAGATATACAATAACATATAAATGTAAAACAAGATATACAATAACATATAAATGTAAAACAAGATATACAATAACATATAAATGTAAAACAAGATATACAATAACATATAAATGTAAAACAAGATATACAATAACATATAAATGTAAAACAAGATATACAATAACATATAAATGTAAAACAAGATATACAATAACATATAAATGTAAAACAAGATATACAATAACATATAAATGTAAAACAAGATATACAATAACATATAAATGTAAAACAAGATATACAATAACATATAAATGTAAAACAAGATATACAATAACATATAAATGTAAAACAAGATATACAATAACATATAAATGTAAAACAAGATATACAATAACATATAAATGTAAAACAAGATATACAATAACATATAAATGTAAAACAAGATATACAATAACATATAAATGTAAAACAAGATATACAATAACATATAAATGTAAAATCAATACCATCTTAAATTGCACACCCGATTGGAGGAGTGTATTACATTCTAATGTCCCGGCCGAAGGCCGGTTCCTCTTAAATTACAGGCTCGCTATCGCTCGCCAGGATAAAATCGACACCTGAATTGCACGAAAGGCCTTAATATGTGGTGAAAGTTCTTAAAATCGCTAAACTAATGGGGCAAACATTTTATAATATCGAAAGCAATGGGGCTAAACATGAGGGAGAAAGGGGTCCAGAAAAAAATCCCTCAAGTGGAGATCTCTCCTTAAATTGCACACCCGATTGGAGGAGTGTATTACATTCTAGTAACACTGTAAAATGGGTATTAGTCAATATTTAGAAATTATTAGAGTCAATCGTAACTACAAATGAAACTTTATAGGATGATATCAACATAAGGTTTGCAAGTATAGAAGTTAATCCAGACAGACATAGAGCCTGACAGATACAAGACTGAAATGCACTATTCCTCGCAGGTACAAGGAAGAAGAAGAGTACATTAGAGAAGACTGGAGATATGCGGGAGAGAATGGCAGACACACACTTAAATACTAATTCAGACTCACACACAGACAGACAGACAGACAGCAAGACAAGAGTAATTACAGTACTCTTCTTCACATGTTACAAGGACAAAGAAGAGTGCGGTGGAGACGACTAGGTAGTAAAAGAGGAGAGATGCGAGGAAGAATAACAGACAGAGAGGTAGATACTAAGGCAGCTAGACACAGACAAACAAACGGTAAGACGAGAGTGATTACAGTATTCTTTTTCGTATACTACAAGGCAAGGGAAGAGTGCAGTAGAAAAATATAGGTGATAGAAGAATCAAATGGATGATCAAAGAGTGCAATAGAAAAGAAGTAGTGATAGACGAATGAAGTAGGGATAAATAGGTGCTAAAGATTGCAGTAGAGAATAATAGGTGATAGAAGAGTGCAGTAGATATTAATAAATTATAGAAGAATCCAGTAGAGAATAATATGTGATAGAACAGTGCAGTACTGAATAATATGTGATAGAAGAGTGCAGTACTGAATAATATGTGATAGAACAGTACAGTAGATAATAATAAGTGATAGAAGAGTGCAGTAGAGAATAATAAGTGACAGAAGAATACCATATAATTATAATAATAAATGATAGAAGAGGAAAGATGCGTGGGAGAATGACAGACAGGCGTGTAACATATTGCCACTGCATGACTATAACAAAAAGCCAGGAAATGCATAATGGCTTACATAAGTGTCAGTGAACGGGCGTCATATGAACAGTAATTAAACCAGGATAATGATAGGTTACAGACAATAGACTAACAGTGTGAGAATACTGTTATGTAACCCGTAATGAATAGACGAGATCTGAAGATATAGAATTAGGCTAGTTATTGTGATTACTGACGCTACTTAAAACGATGCAGGCCCTAGACAATTATGTAGATGATAGCTAAAACAAAATCGTAAGTAGGACATTTTGATACGGATGAATACAAAGTCTAACACAGGTAATATATTCGTTGGTCTGCTATTGAATATTTGCATAATACGAAAGCAGACAGACTGTAAATAAAGAATAGTACATACTATTCACTAAATAAGTGGAAATAGTAACTATATGAATTATATGACAATTTGTATTAATATAGATAATTAGAATGGTGTGTATTCTGGACCCCCTTCTCTCTCATGTTTAGTTTCATTGTTTGTTTATTTTTTTGGGGGGAGGGGGGGGGGATTCTAACCCATTGAAGATTACGACCCATTTTGACAGTTTATTCTGGCTATCATTAAATGGTTGTATACAATTGAGGAAGGATCTGTGGGAATTTTATGGGTAAAGACTATCTAAACTATTCCTCTGACTTCCATATGCCGTACCTAATCTTAATATAATCGTCTTATTATAGCCAGAAATCAGAAATGAAATGCGTCATCCAAGGGTTAAGAAGTTCATCCCATTGGTTTGGTGAACTTAAGACCTTTCACCCCATTTCTTTGTCAATGTTAAGACCTTTCGTGCCATTTAGGTGTCGATTTTCTCCCGGCTAGCGATAACGAGCCTGCAATCTAGGTGGGACCGGCCTTCGGTCGGAACATTCTTCTATCGAAAATGTATACATTTATCTCGAAGTGGTGTCTTGGGGGTATTTCTTTAAGGGGAGACTGACCGTTTGTTTAATCTATTAATTCATTTATTTCTTTAGTTTCCTCCCTAGACCTCCATCAAGCTTAGAAAAACACCCCCTAGACCCCCATTCAAGATAAATTTGTATATTTTTCGGTAGAAAAATTTCCCGGCCGAAGGCCGGTTCCTCTTAAAATTACAGGCTCGCTATCGCTCGCCAGGAAATAATCGACACCTAAATGGCACGAAAGGTCTTAAAATTGACAACGAAATGGGGCGAAAGGTGTTAACATCGCCAAACTAATGATCCGAACGTCTTATAATCTCAAAACTAGTGGGGCTAAACATTAGGGAGAAGGGGCCCAGAAAAACGGTCTAGGGAGAAAACTAATAAACTCCCCTTAACTCAATCAACCCACCAACTTAATTCCCTGAATAAAACCTTCAAGTATTTCATGAAGGATTTTATAAGTATTTTATTATTTTTAATTTGTTTTACTCCGGTTATTAATAGATAGTTGTATTCGGCTTAGGAAGTGTTTGTGGGAGATAAAAGAACAACTTGAAAAGCTTTTACCCCTTTGATTACTAGAGTTCCTATATAAACTGTATGTATTTGCATTGTGTTAGTAAGAATGAAATCATAAAGACGCCATGTTACTGAAAGGGCTGAGTCAAAATTACAACATGGTAAATCACTTCAGCCCTTGACCAGTTCATCGCCTCGTCAACTCTTAGTCGTTTAGATGTAAATAGGAAAGGTAGTGTTTGAATAGTTTAGTTAAAGTTATTTACTTTTAATTAGATTTGGTCCAGTTTACTCTGTTAGGGTGAAGTTGACATTGAATGCTATTACAAACTAATTTAGCCTACCAAGAAGCTTAGGGGATGAAGAGTTAATTGGACACAAAGAATATCAAGACCAATTGCCTTATTGGTAATAATCAGATATGTCGAACACTTGAGCAGCTTTAAAAAAGAAAAACAATCTCCCCAATAATCATGAAGAATATGACTAATTTTAATGGTTGTCAGAGTTGTAAGTTTGCCCTGACTAAGAACAATTAGTAAACAAGTATTCTCGATATTTAGGAAAATTCACAGTGCCATGAAGAAACGATCGGTATATTTATATACGGTATATATTGATCTACCGGGGCAGGTGGCTAGGAATCCTCCTCCCCTTATAAAATTCTCCTACTCGACGAGACAGATAAACGGGCGAGGAAACGCGAAAGTGGTCCCGGACGCAGAATAGGAACTTTAAATCATGTTTCTCTTTGGGCTCTGTCTCGTGTCGGCCACCCCCAGCAATGGGATATGTGCCTGAGTATATACGTACATACATACATACATAATATTGATATTGATATGGTCACTCCCTGACTAATTATAATTTTCTATGCAATAATCATCTGTTGCAGCTCACAAATAGTTCAATTTAGTTTAGTTAATGTTTTCAGCATGCCATAACCATTCCTTCACGCTATTCTGGACTTTACCAAACTATTTTATTCTGTTTTGGAAGAGTCTGTTGGGGCCAAGGAGATAATTGGGATAGCGCATACCCCTTTGATTGCAAAGGTATACAGAGAAAGGGTACCATGATACTGAAAGTGTTAATTGGCCCATAGGCAACTGTTCCTGGGTAATATGATGTGCGAAGGTTTAGGGGTAAAGTATTAGGATTGGGTCATAGCATAGTACAACACAACGTAGCTACAGATGACGAAAAGCCCATCGAAATTATGCAAAGTCCTTACCCTCCTACCTTAGTTACCTACACTGTCCTACACAACAGCCCTTACTTATCTTATAACTGTCTTATGTAAATATTTACGTCATCACACGAGCAAGTTTACGGCTACATGTATCTGAGCCTTCCATCTGGTTCAAGTTATCATGTTGTATTGATCGATTGTTGTCGTTTATTCTTATATTAAATAGGACTGCACATGAGTAGCAGCATCTAAGATACAGTATACATTCATAATGAAAGCGAAAAATGTAAGATAGTAGACTCGATTTTAGCTTTTTTTTTTTTTTTTTTTTTTGCCCTGATACATACGCCGGTAAATTGTTCGTGAAATGCCGGCGTAATTCAATAATAAAGGGCCAGTTCAATCAGTAACATAAGGTTAATTGATTCTTGGTGAGATGAGATTCAGTCTTACACTCGGCACTTGTTTAATTGGCTTAGGTTGATTTAGAACTGGTTGAGATCTACTGGTTGAAATGGTATACCGGTTGAGTTGTTATGGAACCATTAAAAAGGAAATTAAGCAGCAACAGACCTACTGATCTTAACTAAGTGGCTTGGTGAATGGTGTTTGGTGGGTACTTATAGAACAAATGTATAATAATTAAAGTCTATTATATTCGAAAAAAATTGCAGCCATACTCACGTTAAATATAATGACGAGTACGATTGCTGCGGGATTGGTCAGGATAAGTTCAAGGCCCGAAGCAAACGTCGAAGTGATGGCGAAGATGGGATCTCCGAATTGACGAGAGGCGGCGACGGCAGTGCCCCCTCTGGTACTCCCGTTTTCTTTCTTGTTCCCTCCATCCTGTGTTTCCCCTAACCATTTCTTTATTGCTCTCTTTCCTTCGACCCACCATTCGTGATTATTTAGTGTTTCTGGTTTCCACTCTTGCACTGCGCCTTTTTCTTCTTCCCCTGCTTCTTCATGTAATTGTGTCTCCTCCCTCCACCCATGTTCTGGTCCAGTTTCCTCATTTAGCCATTCTTCCGTTTTTCTTTCATCCCCCCACTCATTTTCTTCGGTCATTGCCTTATTCCAGTTATCTTCTTCCTGTTCTTCCTCTGCACTCTCCTCCTTCCACTTCCCTCCTGACTCTTCCTCATTCCACTCCTGAGCATCACTGTTTATATGTCCTGTTCGTCTTGCCTCTCGCGCCTCTTTCCAAAATGCTACGGACTCAGGAACTTTGATGTCTCTTCGTTGTCGTAGTAAAGTGAATCGGGCCCTCGTTCGCTCGAGATCTAACGGGTCATGTGATGGTCGATTGTCATTGAAGAGGGATTTGAACCAATGTTGAATTTCGTGGGCCCATGTAGTCTCCTGAACTTGGCCTAATTGACTTGTAGAAGATGTGTCATCGTCTAATTTCTCAACTATTCCATTACTGCTCAGAGGCACATGATTGCCATTGCCTTCTGGCAAGCTGTGTTCCTTCGCTACTTTAAGTTTATGTTCAGCTTGGCTTCCTCCGTCGTGCTTTTGGGTAATCACCATTTTTCTGACAGAAACTTCATCACCTTTGCTCTCATTACTCTTCTTCCATCCTGCGGTCTTCTTGGTTTTCTTCACAGCGAAGTACTGAATAGGATTTTGCTTCTCCGTCGAGTTCTTAGCATCCCCGAACACCAGCTCCTTGGGGACGAACTGAATCCTGACGTTCTGACTTGCTGACGTCTCGTTTTCCCTCCCGGCACTAGATTTAGCGTTTGGGGATAAATATACTAGAACAGCCATATCTTCCAACGCCTTTCCCTTCGGCAGTTCGCTTGGATATGACGGCAACTCATGGCTCCCCCCCTTTCCGTTGTATACTTGTAGGGCCTTGATGAGTTGTGTCCAGGCCATGTCTCGTCTTCCAAACATCAGGGAAGACACGGCGGATGCATTGTAGTTGTCGAGGGATGCGTGCGTGGCTGCGTGCAGGCAAACCACACATATAACCACCCCCCACCTCATCATCTGTTGAGATCTAAGTAGCATTTTTGTGTAGCACTGAGAGTAATGATGCTCGTTGGTTTGTGTATACACAGTATATATTTATTTTTCTCCCCCGCGAGGTTTTAACGGTGTGCCTGACTCAGCAGAGACTCACCAGTGATAGAGGGCAGGTGAGAGTGACAGTGAATACGGGGTGAGTGAGGTGAGTCATGCCGCTCCACATCCACACTATGACAAATCTTCCTGCCACACGCTGGGGAATAAGAGGGGGGGGGGGGGAGGTGAGTCGCGGCAGTGGGGATGGAGATGGGGGTACACCTCGTTTATAGTGTATTCTCACCTGATCATCAGGTGTTGTTGTTGAGGGGTCCGGTATTTTGTTATTTCACGTTCTGTTATTTAAATACTATGTAAAGCATAAGGTGCACTATACTTTCTGATTACTCAATGTTTATACTTATCTTACTTACTTATGTCTATTTGATTCTTACTCGGATTTGGGTATACATTCGCAGTTCTTCATAATTTATTTTGTCAATAGATGCAGAGTTAGTTTGCGTGGTCTTATTAACGCCCGACCTTAATATGCAGCTGTCCAGGGGCTATGCATGAATCAGCTAACACCTACTGGCATCTGCTTCTTGCTTTCTTTCTTTACTGCTTGTTGATTTGCTTGCCTGCTTGTTGGGTTGGACAGGAATGATGGATGGACGAGCAGGAATGACAGCAGGCAAGATGAAATTAGTGGCCTATTTTACAATGACTTTATGGTAAGCACTTCTTGTAATGTATGTGTGAAATATATTGTTTCAAACACTGTCCACGCTATGTGGACGAAATTATTGATCCAGATGTACCAGTGACTAAAATATAACCTTCAAGTAATTGAAGCAAGCTGTAATGAAACTTAGGTGATATTCTAGGCTATGAATTGGAAATAGTACTACAGAGACCTAATAGTGAGCACTGTTTTCCAATATGGAAGGGCATTTGTTGCAGGTGTATCGGAGCTTATAAAAATGGTAGGTTTCCGGTCGCTGAATTTAGGTGATCATCCTCTTCCTTTATTTCAATGCCGAAGGAGAAAATACCTGCACAATGGACGAATTTTCCTGTATCGCACGAATAGCTTTAAACAAGGCTCGAAGTGGGAAAGGTAAGGTTGGCTGATTTTTTCAATTAGCTGTGGAGCCTTCTCACACCATAGCTAAAGTGTTTTTTGCAAAATGTGTTCAGTTTCCTCTCTTTATTCTTTGTGTTCGAATTTATTTATGTCTTACCACTCGCGTGTTTATCTAATTATAACCTTAACACTAAGATCCTTGTTTACTTCTTTTTCGTGAAGCATCTTGTCCTGCCTATATTACAACAAATCTTTAAAAACATGTGATGATTAGCATTTTGGTGTAGATTAAAGGTAATTTGTTTATATTAGATCTAGAAGAAGTAATTCAAGTTCGAGTTCAGTCGCATATTAAATTGAAGTCTCGACGTTTCTTTAATCAGTATTTTTTGTCTCCTGATCTCGCGGAAGAGGATGTTAACAGTTCTAGAGATTGATCACGTGGTGTTTGCTTACGTCCTCGGTGCAACAATATTAGTAGGATTCTGAAATTGATCCTTGATTTGGTTCAGTCGGCGTCCTTGGTGTTGAACCGATACTGGAGTCCTGATATCGAACCCTATCGAGGCTCTAGTTGAAACCCTCGTGGGTCTGTTTACTGTCGTGGTGTTATCTATACGTAGGATTCTGGAAACGAGCCCAGGTGAATTGTCTAGCGGACCTTTTACAGCTGTCGTGTAGATTGCAAGAAAGATCCCGGTATCGAATCCTATCTGGGCTACGGTGCAATACCCGGCGTGGAGGAGTGGAAACCCGTACGTCCGCTCAAGTGCCGAGCTGAACACACACTGAGGAATACTGGAGGGGAGTCAGGTAAGGCGGGGCACACATAGACACACAGACACAGGAGAAACCGTGACACTGTGGCCCTCCCATCCTCCACCCTACCTGCCTACCTACCTCTGTACTTACCTGCCTACCTACCATTATATCTACCTACCTCCCTCTCTACCTACCTACCATTATCTCTACCTACCTGCCTCTCTTATTATTCCTACCATTCTCTCTACCTACCTGCCTCTCTTATCATTCCTACCATTCTCTCTACCTACCTTCCTCTCTACCTACCTACCTACCTACCATTATATCTACCTACCTCCCTCTCTACCTACCTACCTATACCTACCTACCATTATATCTACCTACCTACCTCTCTATCATTCCTACCATTCTCTCTACCTACCTTCCTCTCTACCTACCTACCTACCTCTCTACCTACCAACCTCTCTACCTACCATTATCTCTACCTTCCTGCCTCTCTACCACCCTAACTGCCACGTTCTTTATTTGTCTACCTCCCCACCTACCATCCTCTCTACCTCCATACCTAAAACCCTCTCTACCTACCACACTCTCTACCTGTCTACCACCCTCTCTACCTCCCTACCACGCTCTCTATCTGCCTATCTTTCTACCTACTTGCCTACCTACCACGCTCTGTACCACCCTACCTACCTACTTACCTGCACACACTCTTTATCTCCTATTATCTCTGTCTCTCTCTTTAAATTAGTTTGTTGGTGGAACTTTTTTTTTTCCTGTCTCATTTCCCTGTATCATCTTCAATTGTTGTGTTTACAGGAAGTAGGTCTTTGTCCAGCAGTTTCACCTAATTGAATACTTGCGAGTTTCAGGCTATAAGGAAGTTGGAGTTTTTTAATTGGTATTTAGCAGAATTACCAGCTAAAATGCGGCTGTAGTATATATATAAATACATACAACTAAATTCAACATAGGCTTTATCCATTAGACATCTACGTTATTATTGTATTTCTGTTTAATAACTATGTTTACGGCTCCAACTTCCTTATAGCCAGAAGCTCGCAAGTGGTCAATTGTCACCACCTAACCAGCCTGCACACACACCTTCGTCTCCTTCTGTCATTTAACCCACTCTGCACCGGCGACGTCTTTTTAACTTTAATCTAGCTACTATTAGACGATTGTATTCAGTTTATTAAGGGCCTTCAGCCTTTGGCTTTGAAATATCACACTTTACCCTTTTTACAACCACAGATCCTTTTAAAACTGCAAAAAATCGTCCATATATTATAACTAAAAGAAAATTTAAAAGACGTCACCGGTACAGAAGGGGTTAACCCCTTCTGTACCGGCGACGTCTGTATGGTTTTATTCTGGCTACTATTAGACGACTGTATTCAGTTTACAGAGGGCGTCCAGTAACTAACAGGCTTCGAACTATCTCACTGAACCCCTTTTACAACCACAGATCCTTCTTAAACTGCACAAAATAGTCTAAATATAGCTAGCATAAAGTAAAAAGACGTCGACGGTACAGAAGTGCTAAATATTCAGTCTGAGGAGTTGCTTATCCCAGTGCACCCCCATAGTTGCTTATCCCAGTGCACCCCCATAGTTGCTTGTCCCAGTGCACCCCCATAGTTGCTTATCCCAGTGCACCCCCATAGTTGCTTATCCCAGTGCACCCCCATAGTTGCTTGTCCCAGTGCACCCCCATAGTTGCTTATCCAAGTGCACCCCCATAGTTTGATCTTCTGTCTCTTTCTTGTACGGTCGAGGTTAATAAGTGTTGTCAAATATTTCACAAAGTTTCGGACATTGACTTATACTTTGAGGGATAAGCACTTTTCCCAGTAACTATAAAGATACCAATAACACTTTTTGAGCGTAAACCACTGGAATCTATGACAACACTTAATTCTCCCTATTGTACACCAATTGTTACTTGTCCCCCTAACAATCTTGCCTGTGCACTCTCTCTCTCTCTCTCTCTCTCTCTCTCTCTCTCTCTCTCTCTCTCTCTCTCTCTCTCTCTCTCTCTCTCTCTCTCTCTCTCTCTCTCTCTCTCTCTCTCTCTCTCTCTCTCTCTCTCTCCCCCCAATGGTATTGGTTCTACTCCTGTGAGTAGAAATAACCAATGGATCTTGACGAAACTTGGCCAGCACCTACATTTTATATGCGAAAGGAAACCCATTAATATTTAGCTAATATTGGGTCACACAACTGTCCCATATTACCCTTTTGTTGAACCCTCAGACATGACCATAGCTTGATATTTTGTTTATTACATTTTACTCTTTCAGTATCAGAGGACACGTTTCATTCTTTTATTATGCCTATCCTTAAACGATTGTATTAGGCTTAGTAAGAAATTTTGGAAGCCAGAGGCATAAATAGGATAGTTCTATCCCTCTGATTCATAAAAATCCTTCCTAAGCTGTATATAATCGTCTAACAATGGATTAATGAAGAAACGTGTCATCGTATTCTGAACGGGTTAAGATACTACTTGCTATTTAGGACGGCTTGTAGTATATTGATTAGCTTGTTTGACTAACAACCGAGAGGCTCTAGGTTCGATTACCAGGCAAGAGGAGACTGTTTAAGGGGGGGTCACCGTTTTTTTTTTATCTTTCTCTCCTTTTCTCTCTTTCCCTGACTTGTATCCATTCGGGCCCATTCAGCCAACTGTTTTAAGACGTTTATCCCCATCCAGGTGTCGATTTCTTCCTGGCGAGCGATAGCGAGCCAGCATTGTATGGAGAAATCCGGCTTAGCCTGAGAAATTTTTCTATCGAAAAATTTACAAATTTAGCTTGCTGTCAAAACAAATATATATATATGCTGGCTCGTTACCGCTCGCCAGGAAAATATTGACACCTGGATGGGGGTAAACATCTTAAAACAGTAGGCTGAATGGGGCCGAATGGATACAAGCCAAAGAGAGAGGGAGAGAAGGAGAAAAAAGCGAGGTGGGCTCCCTTAAGCGAGTCCTCCCCTAACGCCCAATTCCACTTTTCATCTATACCATATTCATTATAAGAAAGCCAGAATTTTTGCCCCCAACCTTTCGTAACTCAAAGAGTCAGTAATTGAGATGTTATTTCTACCATTAGGAAAGATTCAACCAGTTAATAGATGTGAACAATTACAGCCTGCATGTTTGCTTCAGCCCTTCCTTAGTTACAAGTGGTTTGTGTTAAAAAATATCGCCTAGTTATAGTGAACAGATTATAGCAGTATGTAGGACATTGGATTTAGAGGTCAATTGTGATGTGCTATCCGGGGAGGTAAGCTGTGGTAAAGCCGGTATCACACGAGAGCTTTTATAGTCAACATTCGATAATCAAAAAATTGCTGGCAACATTTTGGATTACTTTGCACTGGTATCGGAAACTAATCGGATGGTAGAAGAATTTAGGTAACTGAAATATTATATATGTTGACCTCATTAGCTGCCAGACCAGTGTTGAGGATAAATGTTGAGGGAAAAAGCGCTAGTGTGTATACCGGCTTAACCAGAATAATAATTATGCGGAACTACCTATATATCAGGATACATTGCTCCCTCCACAGGCTCTGAAAGGTAAATTATACAGAGATGAGCACCGTGACCAAGTGTGTGTGTGTACAATATAGTTTTGCATGGAGGTGAATCAAAGTCACTGTCTTGACAAAAGAATGCACACGTCACACACACACACACACACACACACATACAGACACACACACTTGAACTTCCACTGTGTGATGAAAGAGAATGACGTGAATTTGATACCACCCTACATCCCACAAATGATAGGCAATAAAACGTAACTTCCTCTTTCTTCCTTTATTAATTTTCTGCTCAGTCATTTTTTTCTCCAAGTTGTTATAGTTCCCCCTTCCTCTCTGTTTCATTGGTGTGTTTCATTGTTGTGCATCAGTGGAGTGTTTCATTGGTGTGTTTCATTGTTGTGCATCAGTGGAGTGTTTCATTGGTGTGTTTCATTGGTTTGTATCAGTGGTGTGTTTCATTATTGTGTATCAGTTGTGTGTTTCAAAGGTGTGGTGTGTATCATTGTTGTGTATCAGTGGTGTGTTTCATAGGTGTGGTGTTTATCATTGTTGTGTATCAGTGGTGTGTTTCATAGGTGTGGTGTGTATCATTGTTGTGTATCAGTGGTGTGTTTCATAGGTGTGGTGTGTTTCATTGTTATGTATCATTGTTGTGTATCATTGGTATGTATCCTTGTTATATATCATTGTTGTGTATCATTGTTATGTATCAGTGGTGTGTTTCATAGGTGTGGTGTGTATCATTGTTGTGTATCAGTGGTGTGTTTCATAGGTGTGGTGTGTTTCATTGTTATGTATCATTGTTGTGTATCATTGTTATGTATCCTTGTTATGTATCATTGTTGTGTATCATTGTTGTGTATCGTTGTTGTGTATCATTACGTATCATTGTTGTGTATCATTGTTGTGTATCGTTGTTGTGTATCATTGTTATGTATCATTGTTGTGTATCAGTGGTGTGTTTCATAGGTGTGGTGTGTATCATTGTTATGTATCATTGTTGTGTTTCATTGGTATGTATCATTGTTGTGTATCATTGTTATGTATCATTGTTGTGTTCATTAGTATATCATTGTTGTGTATCAGTGGTGTGTTTCAAAGGTGTGGTGTGTATCATTGTTGTGTTTCATTGGTGTGTTTCATTGTTGTGTATCAGTGGTGTGTTTCATAGGTGTGGTGTGTTTCATTGTTGCGTATCAGTGGTGTGTTTCATAGGTGTGGTGTGTTTCATTGTTGTGTATCAGTGGTGTGTTTCATAGGTGTGTATCAGTGGTGTGTTTCATAGGTGTGGCATGTTTCATTGTTGTGTATCAGTGGTGTGTTTTATAGGCGTGGTGTGTTTCATTGTGTATCAGTGGTGTGTTTCATTGGTGTGTATCATTGTTGTGTTTCATTGGTGTGTTTCATTGTTGTGTATCAGTGGTGTGTTTCATTGTGTTTCAGTGGTGTGTATCATTGTTGTGTATCATTGTTGTGTTTCATTGGTGTGTTTCATTGTTGTGTATCAGTGGTGTGTTTCATAGGTGTCGTGTGTTTCATTGTTGTGTATCAGTGGTGTGTTTCATAGGAGTGGTATGTTTCATTTTTGTGTATCAGGGGTGTGTTTCATAGGTGTGGTGTGTTTCATTGTTGTGTATCAGTGGTGTGTTTCATATGTGTGTATCATTGTTGTGTATCATTGGTGTGTTTCATTGTTGTGTATCAGTGGTGTGTTTCATATGTGTGGTGTGTTTCATTGTTGTGTATTAGTGGTGTGTTTCATAGGTGTGGTGTGTTTCATTGTTATGTATCAGTGGTGTGTTTCATAGGTGTGGTGTGTTTCATTGTTGTGTATCAGTGGTGTGTTTCATAGGTGTGGTGTGTTTCATTGTTATATATCAGTGGTATGTTTCATAGGTGTGGTGTGTTTCATTGTTGTGTATCAGTGGTGTGTTTCATAGGTGTAGTGTGTTTCATTGTTGTGTATCAGTGGTGTGTTTCATTGGTGTGTATCAGTGGTGTGTTTCATAGGTGTGGTGTTTTATTGTTGTGTATCAGTGGTGTGTTTCATAGGTGTGTATCATTGTTGTGTATCATTGGTGTGTTTCATTGTTGTGTATCAGTGGTGTGTTTCATTGTTGTGTATCAGTGGTGTGTTTCATAGGTGTGGTGTGTTTCATTGTTATGTATCAGTGGTGTGTTTCATAGGTGTGGTGTGTTTCATTGTTGTGTATCAGTGGTGTGTTTCATAGGTGTGGTGTGTTTCATTGTTGTGTATCAGTGGTGTGTTTCATAGGTGTGGTGTGTTTCATTGTTGTATTTCCCGTGCTATCGGTTAACCCAGTTACCTCTCTGTAGCAACCCATATATACTTACCCAGACCCTGACCCTTAACAGTAACCCCCAGTCTCTTACGAGGCATTGTACACTCGGATATCATAGTTTCTGTCCCACTCATAACAATTAATGGGTCGCATATGTTTTTTTCTGTATGGAACTATACCTATCTTTATTGATTTGTGTGTAGGATTTTACTATTCAATATAATATAGTATAGATAGTTTTGTAGTCGATGTATAGAAACGAATAGTCTTAAATTCGTTTCCAGAGATATACTTCCATCATGAGAAATAGGTGAAGTCCAGGAATATTTATGAGTGGACTAGAGACTATGGCATCCGAGTGTACAGGCGGATTGTATAGGAGTCCACGCCAAATATAGCCTGCGTTACACCAGAACCTGTATCCGATCAGCTGTGTCCGAGTCTAGTATCTGCAATATTTCATTAGTCAATCTTTTAGTGTTTTCGTAATTTATTAGTGCTGTATGGTGCTTTTTTTTCTTGATATTTAGCTACACACTTTAAAATAACGTGAAGATGGAATTAACATTGGTTGACTAACAGCCTCTTCTTTAATCATTTTGAATCAGATATAGTGACTCCGAGGCTATACTCGGAGTTATGTTGCTAAATATGCTGTTAATTGTGATAGTATTTTCTGAACATACAGTGACAGAAATGTTGCTTATTTTGCCTTTAATTATTGATATATCAGGTAATATGAGACTAAACTTTCTGTCAGATAAAAGAAATGGAGTGTAGTCAGACAAATGGAGTGTAGTCAGACAAATGGAGTGTAGTCAGACAAATGGAGTGTAGTCAGACAAATGGAGTGTAGTCAGACAAATGGAGTGTAGTCAGACACATTTTTTACATCACGATAAGAAGATTTGAGGGTTAATTTATAGGCCATATAAGGTATATTAGCTCTAGATTGTGGTAAGGAAAGGTTCTAAGTTAGCTATACGATCAGGGACAGAATAATAAATATAAATTACTAAATAATGTGTATGATTCGGCGTTAGCATAAATATCAGGTAATGATTTTGGATGATCACTAATGAAGTGTGTGGCATTCTGTCATCTGCAATGCATTATGTTGTGTGATCATGTATAATAATACATATCCGAAGCAATATACCAGGGTTCACACTGTAACAACATATGACCTATGGTGCTGTTGGCAGTGACGCTACATACAGTCAGGTAGGCTGGGGATTGAGCTATAATGGTATTTATCCTAAAGTTTTTATTATCGTAATAAAGTACAGAGCGAGAGAGAGAGAGAGAGAGAGAGTGGGATGAAGGGGGGGGGGGGGGGGGGCGGGAGGGGGGGCCTGATGATAGAAAAGTTATCCATCCTCTTATTGATTCAACTTATATATGAAGCCCTGTTTGCTTACCGACGCACTTCAATCTTATTGTAAATAGTCCAGAGTGCTTGCATTCGCAAACCTATGAAACCTTGCCTTAAATATCTATGCATTCCTTTTAGTATATATATATACCGGTATATATATATATACTGTATATATATATATATATATATATATATATATATATATATATATATATATATATATATATATATATGTATATATATATGTATATAATATAAATATATATACTGTATATATAATGTATATAGCCACTTGGTAGTTGGAATATCACGAAGTGATGGGAAGGATAAATTACCAGGTGGTGAGGGAGTGATAGCTTACACTCTCAAAAATAATGAGAACGATATACGTGAACTGTCCGCAATGATTTACCTTTTAAAGGAACATTGGTAGTGATAAACACAATTTATTCTAATTAGCAAGGTAAATCACTATCAATGCACCTAATGATCTTATATACCTTATCCATACTTTTTTTTTTAGGGGGGGGGGGGTAAACGCGACTCGTAGTATTTTTTTTCACCTGGTGGAAAATGTATTTGCTTGCAGGTGATTTTTCTATATTCAAAGTAAACATATGAAACAATGTTTTCTGTATTATAGTAATTCCAAGTTTTTAATAATTAGCAGCATATGTTGCTAGAAAGTTTTCGTAATAGCTGAGTAAACAAGATGAGGACATGCCAATTTACCGTCAGCTGGAAAGGAAACAGGCTGTAGTATTATTCTAATATCACTCCAAGACAGACCGGTAGATATACGCAGATATATTATTTAGGTTACACTTGACACATATACAGTATATAAAGCATTACTCGCCCCAAGCAGGCAGCCCTCATGTGAACGCCCGCACCACCCTCCTACAAGCACACACACACACACACACACATACACACATACGCACACACACATACACACATACACACATACGCACACACACATACACACATACACAATTACAAACACCACAACAAACAGCCCCTGGGGAACACGTCTCACAAACACAGGCCTCATATCACCAACACACGCCTCCTTCCATCACGTGTATCTGTTTATCTATCGAGACATCCCCACCTCGCGTGTTGATCTATCACGGTCCACTTGGTAAGCGTAATGATCCACTTATCTCACCGAGTGCCCGAGTCATTGATTGGCACGGAATACTATGGGGCTAAATATGTCGGTCAAGGTTATAGCGTACATACTAACCTGATTATTATACAGGAATTATTTTATAATAGGAAGGAAGGATAATAGGAAGAAGTGGACAAGAACACAAATTCAAATTTCAAATTTAAATCTTTATTTAGCCATTAAGGAATACAGACACAAAATATTCACATTATATTAAGAAGAATAAAATAGTCCTGGCTGAACCTTTTGAGAGTGACCTCTCTTAAAAAGGCACCTAATATAGTTATTAAAAGTATGTTGCACATTTACAGGTGAAGCTGTATCATAAAAAAATAACTTTAGACACATACATTTTTTTTTCTCCAAACAATAAAGCATCATATTTAATTTACTTCCCGAACATCCCTTTAAAAACATAAAACACTCGCACGTAAACAACCACACACACACTGACACGTAATAGGAACATTACAAATTCTATATTTGTAATCAATTTCTGTCTTCGCCATTTCTGTAACTTAGTATTCATGTGCCGGTAACTCTTTGTTAATATATTACCAATAAGTATTTTTTCAGAGCCAACTTGAAAGCTAAAATTGTTTGTTGAGTTTTAATGTAAAGTAGTAGTTTATTCCACACTTTTACTCCTTAGAACTTTATGGAGGACTGACTTTGTGCTGTCCTCTGAAATGGCAATTTCAAGTGATTGTTGTTCCGAAAATTATAGTTAGAATTATTTATATATGTAAAATAAGGTAAATCAATATGGATGAGCTGGTGTAAAGATTTAAAGACAAATGCTCCTATAACATAATTAGAGATATCTACTAATTTTAAGAGCCCGAAGCTTTTGAAGGAATCATTTGTATGATATGTTTTCCTGAGCGACGCTATTGTTCGAAAAACTAATTTTTGAGCTTTGACTAAAGGACTAAGATGGGAGGCAGCGGAACCTGACCACACTATATGACATTATATTAAAAGAGGGTATATCAGAGAGTAATATATAAAACGTAAAGATTTGATAATGAGCTTATTTCTGATGTGATATATTATGCCGCACTGTTTGTTTATTTTGCTAGCAATAGAGTGTATGTGACTCTTCCATCACAACTTACGGTCTATGATAACACCCAAAATTTAAGTTTGTGACTCCTGTTTAATTGTTTACCCATGGAGCCCAAAATCGCGTCTGTGAACGAAAGAAGAGCGGTCTCCGTAGATCGACCTCTGTGAAAACCATATTGTGTATCACTGAGTATATTATTGGTATTACAATAAGGTTGGCGTCTATTGCATGTCGGTTTCTCTATTATTTTGCTTACAACCGGTAACACAGATACAGGTCGAAAATTACTAGCCAAATTTGATTCACCACCCTTAAAGATAGGAAAACCTTGGCAATTTTTAGCTTGTCTGGAAAAATACCGGATGTATAGGAAGAGTTACATAATTGAGCTAAAACAGGGGTAACAATTGGTGCAACTTTCTTTATGATACTAATGGGGACGTCATCACAATCGGGAGCTGAGTTGTTAAATTGTATAATTATATCAACAATTTCACGTTCTGTTACAGGAGAGAATACCAATTCATACAAGTAGATATACAAATTAAATCAATATTGGGAAGATATTGACTATACAATTGAAGGGAAGGGAGGACAATTGGAAAGTAAATAAGAAGGCCGGTTCCTCTTAAATTACAGGCTTGCTATCGCTCGCCAGGAAAAAAATGACACGAAAAGTCTTAATATTGACAAAAAAATGGAGCGAAAGGTCTTAAAATCTCCAACCTAATGGACCAAACGTCATCATTTCTAAAAACTATTGGGGCTAAGCACGAGGAAGAAGGGGGACTAAAAAAACGACCCATCTCTCCTTAATGTCACTGACTTTTGATTTTGCGGGACCACTTTTGATTCCCGGCGTGTTGAACCAATTTCGATGGCTGACCTATTTATATTGGGTAGGTTGGCATTGAGGAGCTGAGGTTACCCATGGTGGAGGTAAATTGTCCTATCTTGGATAATGTAAGGTACCCCTTATATATCAATTTACCACAAGTTCCACAAATATGAGATGTGCGCCGCGGCATATGCCCCCCACTTAACGCACGCCTTAGTATTATGTTGGATGGTGGTGTGCTGTGATATATATTCATAAATATTGCACCCTGTAATCCTAAATAATATTACGGTGTGTGGAAGCCTTCTCTTCCTTCCACTTGTATAATTATGCTTTCTTGAATTATAAAATGATTTAACAAAAGCAAGATTTGATAAACTCACTCACTGGAGCCTTACGGCGTGTAACTGCACTCGCCCTTCTACTCCAATCCCAGGGATCTCTCCATGCTAGTTTCCAGATTGTGACTTGGTCAAGTCTAAGTAGCTCCCGATATGAATGGTAGACTTCCCTCAACTACGAGTCATGTGGTCTCACTCAAGGTCACTCAGGGTTGTCACCCACCAAAACTGCCGCATGAGTAGGATCAACTTAAGGGAAGCGGGCAAGTCCCCATATAGCTGGCGCTCATGGACTGCACCCAATGTGTCTGGAATCAGTTTCAGAGAGTAGGCGCTGGTTTGATATGTGGTCATACCACTTAAACCCCATTATCCTGCGTAGACAATTGGTAAGAAAGGAGTTTATGCATCACTCCAAATCACCGTCCATGTCTCGAATGCATATAGCGAGACAGGGAGCACCACTGTTTAGCAGATCTTCAACTTAGTCCTTCTACACAGGGATCGCTATCTCCATATACTCTTGTTGAGAGACTCCATAACCCCATATGATAAGCTGAGGCTACAAACAACATTGTGGCCTGACCCACCACTGTTATAGATCTCCCTTCCAAGATAAGTTAATTTATCAAAGACCTCTATGTTTTCACCACATGCTCCTACAGACTGCACTGCTTCACCCAACAAGTCATTAAAATATTGGACTTAAGTCTTGTCTTAGTCTACGAGACCTTTAGACCCAGGTACTCCAACTCCTCATGTAGTGCTTAGACAGCTAGAGTGAGAATCTCTAGCGGCTCCACTAAGATCACTGGATCATCAGCAATGTCAAGGTCAACCTATGTTCCGCATTGACTACTATGTACTGTTTGGCTCAGTATCCAGTCTATGCAAGTGTTCATAATTAAGGGTGCCAGCACACTTCTTTGTCTGACTTCTGAGTTCACATGGAATAAGAAGGCGGTCTGCCCACTACACTTGACAAAACTCTTTTCCTGTATTAAGTCCAAACACCAGATCAATAATCGCTTGAGGTAATCTGCAGAGTCGGAGAAGTTCCCAGTGTCTTCCGATGCACTGAACCAAATATATTTTTGAGATAGACATAAACTGCAAGCAGCCTTTCTCGAAATTCAAGCCAGCATTCGACAAGGACTCGGAGCATCAGGATTTGGTAAATTGTTGACTGCTTGGGTGTGTAACAAGATTGCTCAGGTATCTGACCTTTTAGAAGCTGACTCCGAATTTGCTTCAATAATATATGAGCAATGGCACACTGAGCAGCATAATACCACAGTAGTTGTTGCAGGCATATTGGTCCCCTTCCTTCCCACATAGGAATGACTAAGCCTCTTTTTCATTCAACAAGAATGGTACCAGTTTGCCAGACAGCAGATAGGACCACATACAACACATGGACGCTTTCAATAGTTCTCCAGCAATGCTACAGATACCTAAAGCCTTCCCACCCTTCAGTCTAGCCACATCCTCCCTTAACTCAGCGGGAGATGATGGGTTTTCATTGATAGGAGGATCAAGAATCGATGGCTATTCATATACTAGTTGGATTTGTCTACCAGGAGGGACAGCCATTTACAACTGCTCAAAGTACTCAGCCCAGCGGTTCCTACACGTATTATCTTCTGATACCACTGTGCCATTCAAACTGAGTTAACCTAAGGTGTAGATATAGAGCTGAGTTTCTTCAGAGCTCGGTAAGCAGGCCGGAGGACATTTGCAATGAAATTGCCTTCAACTTCTTTAGCAATTCCCCTGACATACCTATGCTTATCTCTCCATTGCAAAACTCTTATTCTATGGGACAGCATTCTGCCCTGGACCCAGTCTCCAATCAGTCTGGCAACACGCTCTCCTTTATTATGTTCAGGATTTTTGTATATAATCCAGTTGTTTTCATAGATTATACTATTTTGTCCTATTTACACAATAAGTAATACTGAATTTATACAGTAATAGCCTACAAATTATGAGAAAGAAGATATAGTAATGAGATATCAGAAGCGTTATGTATTTAAATTCATTCTTTGTATTTAATAATACAATTTATGTCAGTTTTATTCCATGTATTCCTTTTAAGGGGTATCACTCAAGAACCTTTATTGTCAATTTTCGACGATCAACATCTCTCTGGTAATATTTCCGAGATATTTTACAATTATATCAAAACTCGACTGAATATGAATAGGCTGCCAGATCAGTGTCGAGAATAAATGTTGAGGGAAAACACTCATGTGATACTGGCTTTAGATGCATATTTGTCCCATTCTACAATAAACTCGTGTGGAAAAGCTGACGTTATTTGCTTTCACATTTAGCAATTTGTATTTTTTTTTTCAGAATTATAGGTTAACTGTATTCCTAAACTACTAGTCAACTAACACAATTTGTTCTCTTTATTGGTCTGTATTTATATAATCTCTCGTTTTGCGCGCACACACACGCACAAGCATTCACATACACTGACGGAGAGAGAGAGTGCGATGCGACAATGAACATAAATAAAGATTGGGAAATTTCAAGAAACAAGAAAATAAACTGTTAAGAAAAACTGTAATCAACGGAGGAAACGCCTATTCATCACTGTAATCAAACTTATTCATCAGAACACACACATAAAAACACTGACTGGCCATTAACGGTGCTTCGACCCCAAGAAATACCAAGAATTCACTGAGATAATTATTTGTGAGAAGGTGGAATTTCTATAATTCTTTACGCGAAGTGGAAGAGGAGATGCTAAGCTAATTATCTCTGTATAGCCTCTAGTTATGTGTTGTTGTTTGTTGGTCTATATATTTATTTATTTTTATTGTTTTAGTTACCTCCATCAAGCTTAAACTAACACCCCCTAGACCCCCTTTTAAGATCTATTTGCAAATTTTTCGGTAGAAAGATTTCCAGGCCGAAGGCCTGTTCCTTCTAAAATTACAGGCTCGCTATCACTGGCCAGGAAAAAATCAACACCTTAATGGCACGAAAGGCCTTAATACTGACAAAGAATTGGGCCGAAAGGTCTTAAAATCGACAAACTAATGGAGCGAACGTCATATAATCTCAAACCTAATATGCTAAACATGAGGGAGAATGTGGTCCAGAAAAAGCGACTACCTCCCCCTTCAATGGCCAAACTGTACCTTTTCCGACATGAACTAGTGCCCATCCCGTTATTTCATATATGGAAATAAAACAATATTGTGCTTTACTTATAAGGATAATTAACTCCGTCGACGAAGTTGGACGGAGTTATTATTATTATTTTTTGTTTTGCTTCCATTTCATTTTCTGCCTTTTTGTCTGCAAATACCTCCGTTTGTTCATCTGTCTGTTTATTTGTAACCAAGATATCTCAAAAAGTTATGAACTGATTTTCACGATATTTGGCGGGCAGATAGGCTATGCGCCAAAGAAGAAGTAATTTAATGTAGGAGGCGATCCATAAGCTATATATGAATCAATTTTCACGAAATTTGGTGGTCAGATAGGATAGGTGCCAAGAAAGAAGGGGTTCAATTTAGGAGGCGATCCAGATCACATGTCACACTGTTGTCATTATTGTCCATTCAAGTTTATTAAGTGATAAAGCCAGTGTAAGCGGAGGTATGCACTCTACCAAGTACCCTTCAAGCATTTGTTTTATGAATCCTTTAAGGGGAGATGGTTCACTTTTTGGGCGATTTTTGTATGTATTCATTATTTTTCTAGTTTCCTCCCTAGACCTCCATCAAATTTTAAAAAATACATCCATTAGATCCCCCTTCTAGATTAATTTGTACATTTTTCGGTAGAAAAATGTCCCGGCCGAAGGCCAGTTCTTCCAACATTACAGGCTCACTATCGTTCGCCAGGGAAAAAATCGACGCCTAAATAGCACGAAAGGTCTAAATATTGACGAAGAAATGGGGCGAAAGTTCTTAAAATTGACTAACTAATGGGGCAAATATCTTAACATCTGAAAACTAATGGGGCTAAGCATGAGGGAGAAAGTGGTCCAGAAAACCAGCCCATCCCCCCTTAATTGAGTACATGAATGGCTTAGAGGAGTACTCCGTAGAGCATATACCGGTAACCTACGCTGGCTGGTTCATTAATATCATAGTCCTGAATTTTCTTCTGGATCTGGGTTCCAGGATATTATCCAGATCACCTCCTAAATTTAATTCTTTGAGTACCAGTGACGTGTGTTATATTTTATTCTTGCTATAATTAGACGAAATTATACAGCTTAAGAAAAATCTGTGGTAGTTAAAAAGGGTTGGTTGAGATAGTTTGAAGCCTTATTATGGACAGAGGTCCTTCCTAAGCTGAATCAAATCGTCTAATCATTGCCAGAATGTAATGAAAAGGATGTCACCGGTACTGAACGGCTTAATCACTTCATACATTTGCACATATCCTATCTGCTCACCAAATTTCGTGAATATATTCGGATCGCTTTCTAAATTGAATCACTTTTTCCTTGGTGCATATCCTATGTGCCCATCAAATTTCGTGAACATCGATTCATAACTATATCTTATCTGCCCACCAAACGTCGTGTGTATATATATATATATATATATATATATATATATACAGTATATATATATATATATATGCGTGTGTTTTATATCTTGTTTATATGCAGGCTTGATTTTCTTCCATATTCAAGTTCGTTTAGAAGAATACAAAAACAACTTCAGTTTACAGTAAGACAAACACGTCAAGTCAAACAATCCCTGACACGGTTATGTTTTTAAGGATCTGCATTAATAAAAAGCCGCACAATCACTTAATCTATGGGAAAGTCCATGTAAACGGTGCTTATAATACCATGTTTTCCGCGCACACCATACATTTGTTATTGTTCTAGCTTTCACTCATGGCCTCCTTCCATTCCACTACCCTTCCTAATAGTAGCCTTATTTACAGAAGTTATCATGTATTTTGGACTATAGGTAGCGCCAACGAACTTGACAATAATCTTGATCCCTTAACTTCTTATAACTCAAAATGAATGAAAGCAATCGGGCTGACATTTCTATCATTTGGGAAGAGTCCGCCAGGAAAAAGATGTTTAAGTGTACAACCACTTTGCTCAAGGTCCTTTTGAGTTACGAAGAGGTCAGGGATCGAGATGATTGTCAAGTTAGTTGGCTCTACTTATAATTTATTATACCCTTACTTTATAATCTATTATACCCTTACTTTATAATCTATTATACCCTTACTTTATAATCTATTATACCCTTACTTTATAATCTATTGTACCCTTACTTTATAATCTATTATACCCTTACTTTATAATCTATTATACCCTTACTTTATAATCTATTATACCCTTACTTTATATTATACCCTTACTTTATAATCTATTATACCCTTACTTTATAATCTATTATACCCTTACTTTATAATCTATTATACCCTTACTTTATAATCTATTATGCCCTTACTTTATAATCTATTATACCCTTACTTTATAATCTATTATACCCTTACTTTATAATCTATTATACCCTTACTTTTAAATGCTCATGTTATTGTTTTATAGTACACTCGATGTTCACTGGACTCGTATTAACCCCTTCTGTACCGGCGACATCTTTTTAACTTTATACTGGCTACTATTCGACGATTTTATTAAGTTTAAAAAGGGCCTCCAGCAATTAAAAGGCTTCGAACTATCTCACTTAACCCTTTTTACTACCACAGATAATTCTTAAACTTTACAAAATCGTCTAAATATAGTCACCGGCACTGAAGGGGTTAACGCTCTTGTTATCTTTCAGTTGCACAAACAATATTACTGAACAATAATTGAATATACAAATATTCTGTTTAGTTTTACAGAATTGAAAACTTCTTGAAACTGATTATGTTGAGGCATTATTCCTTTACAATCCTCTTATATATTACATCATTCAAGTAGCAGCAAGGAAGAAGAAAGAGTGTAGTCAGGAGAGCTCAAGTCCTCGTCAATATAGAGATATGAAAATGCAAATCAGGATACAATAAATATATTTACCACACCTTTATATTTTAATCATTAGTATATATATTTAATTAATTAGCCATTATAGTAGTTAGTTAGTTGCACTGGATACTTATCGTATTGACTTTGCTTAATGTAATCGTCATTTAAAGATATTATGAAGACAATTTGTTATGTATTTTCTAGCTCTACGCATCTATTATACTATCGTGTATTCGCTGTATGTAGGCAATATGTATTCGCTGTATGTAGGCAATATGTATTTTCTAGCGATTATGTATTTTCTAGTTCTACGCATCTATTATACTATCGTGTATTCGCTGTATGTAGGCGATAAATCATGACCTCCATCCTCCGGAACTCAAAAAGGGCTAAAGCAAATTGGCTGTAAATATCCACATCTATTCCTTGACTGACTCTTCCCAAATGGTAGAGATTTTAGCTGGATTACTCTAGTCGTTTTTGAGTTACAGAGGTTATAGGTCATGATTTTTCGCCTACTTACAGCGAATAGACTATAAACTACAGGTATTTTGATCCATTTTCCAAAAACTGTGATCGCAATCGGCTGTAGTTTCAAGGCTTCTCTTTTCCTAAGCATATACTAATCTAGTTTAGCCCATTTGCCATTAACTATGATGAACCATTATGCAGGTTGTATTGTTCAGTCTCCTACCTCCCTACACATTCACAAATCATTCTTAAGTGGATGATTTGTTTCTGGATCCCCTTCTTCCTCATGATTATAAGACCTGTCGCCCCATTTCTTTGCAAATTTTAAGATATTTCGTGCCGTTTACGTGTACAAAAATTCCTGGCGTGTGACAGCGAGCCTGCAATTTAGGAGAAACAGGTCTTTGCCCGTGGCCTTTTTTACCCTAAAAATGCACTCATTTATCTCGAAGGGGGTTTGGGGGTATTTTGTTTAAGCTTGATGGATGTCTAAGTCTGTATGTATGTCTGTATGTATGTATATATATATTTTGTCTATGTGAGTGAGGGAGACAAAAGGTAGAACTGCCTGTAGCGAGTGCCTCCTCCATAGTTGAAAGAGTGACAGGGCCAAATTCAAGGGATGTTCGAGTCAAAATGCCTGGACACACAGAGTTTGAAGCAATTTAAGTCATACGAGGAGGGAAAGACAGATTCTGGGAAAGAGTTTCAGAGCTCAGCTGTTGCATAGAAGAAAGACAGAGTAACGTTTCACTCTTGGGTGGGAGAGTTGCACAGAGTATGGGTGGGATTGTGTTGCAAGATGGGTACCACGTACCCTACGTATAGGGTATACACTGGGAGAGCTCTGAGGAGCACTGATTATTGTAGTAGCGATAGGATAGCGCGAGATATGCAACATTGCGGGGAAAAGAGAGAGTTTGCAGAGAGTTGGTGAGTGGGTGGGAATTAATGATACGACAGGACTTCCTTTCTACTTTGTCTAGAAGTGTGGTGTGAGAGGATCCTCCCCACACATGTGAGCCATACTCAAAACAAGGACGCACTGTGCCCCTGTACAGAGAAAGAAGCTGTGCAGGAGTAAAGAACCCCTTGAGGCGGTTGAGTACACCCAGCTTCTGGGAGGCTGGTAATATTGTTGAAGAATAAGGGATAGTCCACTGGGAGTTCCGGATGGGTAGATAGATGGAGAAATTGGGTTTTGGAAGCATTAAAGGTAACAAGGTATTCTCTGCCCCAATTGGAAATGGTAGTTAGATCAGATGATAAGTTATCTATGGCTTCATTACATTTGTCTTTGAGGGATTGCTGGCTGGGGCGTTCTGGAAAACTAATCGAGTAGTGTAAGGTAGAGTCCTCTGCGTATGAATGGATGGGACTGAAGGTACAGTTGAGAAGATCGTTTATGAAAATAAGAATATAATTGGAGATAGGACAGAGCCCTGAGGAACATCGGAGTTGATAGATGAAGAAGTGAGCGATGGCCGTCCACAATCGCAGCTATGGAAATGCCAGAAAGGAAATTAGAGACAAAGGCAGAGATGGAGGGATAGAAACCGAAAGAGGGCAGTTTAGAAGTTAAAGATTTGTGCCAGCCTCTATCGAAGGCCTTCGATATGTCTAGTGCAATAGAAAAGTTGTCACCGAAGTCCTGAAAGGAGGATGACCAAAAGTTAGAAAGATAAGAAAGAAGATCACCAGTTGAGCGACCCTTAAGGAATCCATACTGGCGATCTGAGAGCAGATTATGAGAAGAGAAATGCTTAAGAAATTTGGAAGCAAGAATAGTTTCAAAAACTTTAGAGATACAAGAAATGAGAGCAATTGTACAATAGTTGGAGGGTTGAGAGTGGTCACCCTTCTTTGGGACAGGTTGAATAAGAGCAAACTTCCAGCATGAAGGGAAGACGTTAGAGGAGAGACAGAGACGAAAGAGTTTGCCTAGGCACAGTCTTTTAGTACAACAGAAGGAACACTGTCCGGACCATATGCCTTATTAGTATTAAGCCCAGAGAGGGTAGAAAGTACATCTTAAGAAGAGATTAGGATATTAGGCATAAGTAGGAGAGAGGGGGGTGGAGAGGGAGGAATAGCACCGGAATCATCCAAGGTGGAGTTTCTAGCAAAAGTTTGAGCGAAGAGTTCAGCTTTGTCAGAGAAAGAAGTGATGGTTGTGCCATCAGAATGGAAAAGGGGAGGGAAAGACGAGGAAGGAAAATTGTTGGAGAGGTTTTTGGCTAGATGCCAGAAATCTTGGGAAGAGCTAGAGTTGGATAGTTCAGTGCATTTATTATTGATGAAAGAGTGCTTGGCAAGTCGAAGAACAGATTTGGCTTGATTCCGGGCAGAAACATAGGAAGAATGAGATTCTAGAGTTTTAAGGCGTCGGTACCGTTTGAATGCTTCCTCCTTGTTGCGGACAGCAGTAGAACAAGCGTGAGTAAACCAAGATTTATTTACATTAGACTGAGAGAAAGAAAATGGAATATACGCTTTCATGCCCGAGAGGATTACCTCGGTATTGCGTTCAGCACTCTCCGAGGGTCCCCGGCCATGGAATCAGAAGTCATTCCATGGGAAATCAAAGAAGAAGAACTGCCGAAGAGCCTCCCAGTCGGCAGCGCCAAAGTGCCACAAGCGCCGCCGGCTGGGAGGATCGGGTGACCATACTGGAGAGATAGGACAGGTAACGGAGATAAGTTTATGGGTGGAGGAGCCCAAGGGAGAGAAAAGATTGACAGTATAAGAAGAAGGGTTAGAAGTCAGAAATAAGTCAATAGTGTTGGGCCGATCTCCGAAGCTATCCGGGATACAGGTGGGTTGCTGGACTAGCTGCTCTAGGTATTATGTATGTATGTGTGTACGTAAGTATGTATGTATGTATGTATACGGAATACTCAGGCACATACCTCATAGCTAGGGGTGGCCGACTCGAGACAGAGCCCGAACAGAAACAACAAAACGGAAAAAACAAAACAATAAACTCACACACATCTAGGTCACCCAGGAGAAGACCCAGATACCAAGGATCACTAGGGACCTCAAGCAACCTCCAGGTCCCAGACCTCCCGGAGAGGTTCCGGTGTCTAGGTAAGAAAAATAAATGAATAATGAATAAATATAAAATAATTCCCCCCTTAAGGGGAGCGTCCGCCATGTTTAAAAAAATGGTCCGAACATTTCCATTTTTAGACTGGAGATAGATACTACGTCTGGAAACAACATACCCAAAAATTAATCAAATCGGACCAATAGTTTTTTTCGCTACCTCGGATTTTCGATATTTTTTGCGAATTTTAAAACCGCAAAAACTTTGTTATTTTTGTACCAATTTTAATAAATAAGATATCATTCGAAAGAGGGAAGAAAATGAAATAAAAATATTCGGCGGATTTTTGATACACCCTTTAGTTTTACCGTTGTATGAATATTACATTTTGGAAACTGTTGTTACGAATAAGATGTATGTTTCCAGTGTTTTATTTTTCTACGCATTCGCTAATCTATCTTTATCGTTTTTATTAAACTAAAATAAGTATTAATTATTATGTGTTCATTATATATATATCTATATAATTTAATATTTATAGATAATTATTATCAGTATCTTTTCATTCATCTCCTTCACTTTCGTATCAATATTTTATCTGATTATGTTGGCTGTATACCTTCCCTCCTTTTTAATTTCTTATAGTCCTCCCTACCATCCATTCGTCCTTTCTTCTTTTATTTATACTTTCCTATCGTCCTTCCATCTGTTCTTCTTTCCTTCCTGCCTTCTTACGTTCCTTCCCTCTTCCCTCCTTTATTATGATCCTTCCTTCCTATATCCCTTTACTCCCCTACGTCATCAGTAACCCATTTTCCACATACGAGAGAGTGCCCCCTGTGTTTTTCCCAGTTCCAGTACCAGGCAGCAACACACACACACAGGTTGTCATAAGTGTTTCCTGTCTCACCTCTCTCTCTCTCTCTCTCTCTCTCTCTCTCTCTCTCTCTCTCTCTCTCTCTCTCTCTCTCTCTCTCTCTCTCTCTCTCTCTCTCTCTCTCTCTCTCTCTCTCTCTCTCTCTCTCTCTCTCTCTCTCTCTCTCTCTCTCTCTCTCTCTCTCTCTCAGTTTCCTTTCTTCCTTTCTAGTATCCTTCATTCACGTATTTTCCTCAATTTTCATTCGGTATTCTTTCCTTGCTCACCTTCATCCTGTTTTCTTTCACTTTCACAGTAGGTTAACCTCTTTGTTTCCATCCCCCTTTCTCTCTTTACTTCATTTCACAGTCGTTCATGTTCCTCCCTTCCCCATCACCTATCTCCTCTTTTTTATTACGGTCTTCTTTCCAACCTTCCCCTCCGTCCTTCCATTCCCCATTTCCTTTCCATGCTTGCACTATTCTTCTACCTTTCTCTCCGACCTTCGATACCCCATTCCCTCTCCCTTCCTATCTTTTCAGTCTTCTGTTCTACCTTTCATCCCCCATTCCCTCTCATTTCCCTTTTTTGCACTCTTCATTGCTACTTTTTTTCCCGTCCTATAATTCCCTCTACCGCCGTCCACTGTCTTCCCCACCTTCCCCTTCTTCCTCTCACTTCCCTTCCATCACGCTTTTCATACGTTACCCTCTACCTGTTCTTGTCGCTATTCCTAATATGTGTAACCTCTGGTGGGGAGATTTAGTGGTTAACTATAGATAATCTGGCTTTCGGAGGCATACATGATAATTATACAATGATTGTCTTTGTTATTTTTTTTGTTGGAATATACCTTTCTTGTTATATTCACCACATGTTGTTTTCCAACACAGTTCGAGCTATGCCGTTTGCTGCATCCTCCCCCCAACCCCCCCAAACTCAAGCACACATCTGGTTTGTGAAATTGCTGTTGTTATTACGGTTGTTGGCCATGTGCATGCGGTGAAGACCATGCATGTCGGTCGTTATTTATATATTGTATTTTAGTATATATTTTATTGTTTTTGCTTACGGAATTGTAGCTGCCAGATATCAGCCGCTCGTAAACTAAGTGTTCCACAAGCTCATCCTAGTAACATTTTACATTTGCATTAACCTTGTATATCTGATTGCTATGGAATTCATCCTCATCTCTCTAGAACTGTGTTCTGTTTTTCTGGTTCTATTTTGGCCGCTTGACAAAAATAAATAGAAATAAATAAAACTTGGTGGTAAAAATATTGGCTGGCAATAACAATTGGGCGACTTTAAATCGATCGCAAGACCTAGTATCGACCAGTGGGCCTATTATCTACCAGATGGCCAAATCGGCTGGGCAATCAAAAATAAACTGGGCAGCCTAAAATTGGTTCGTTTGCCAAAAATCGGACAGGTAACTCAGAATGGTCACACTTGGTTGGTTGGTCAAGTTAGGCCCATATGCTTCAAGACCTGACTGTAATGGCTCAAGATTAATTTGAGAGAAAGGGTAATAATATCAAGCGCCCCCCCCCCCCCCCTCCCAGCAAACGAAAATCTGCTGGGAGCTCACAAATATGCTGGGCCAATTATATCATGGATTCATTCAATCCTCGTTATGATATCTCCCAAAATTTTCCGGGTGGTTTAAAACAGGCCAGGGGACAAAAATAGCCATGGCTGACCCCAAATTAGCCAGGCAACCAAAACACAGGTAAGCGGATCTCGGCCAAAGTTTTAACAGCCTCTGCGAACTTTTGGCCTCTCCGTCAATTAGATGGAAGGAAGAATGTGTATTGATATTGTATACTGTATATGGAGAGGAAACATGGGCACCAGGAGATACATCGGTGTTCGCACGGTGAATGGTTTGCATCTAATTTCCCTTCACCCTCTCCTCTTCTTTCCACCTTCCTTTAATAATTGTATCGCCTCCTATGTTACTCTTTCTCTTCTGTAAATTTTGTTCAGCAATCATTATATCTGTTGCCACTTGCTCTCCTAACTCCTCTCCAAACTCCTTTCCATTCCAATGTATCTCTCTTCTTCCGTCATGGCTTAATCATCATTTGTTTTTCAGAAATATTGAGAGATTGTTCCTGTTTGTATTTCCTTTCGTATTAGTTCCCGTTTTAATTATTTGTATTGGTTTAACTATGTATTCTACTTTACAACTATTCTGTACAATTCTGTGTTTTCCTCATTTTCTGCACCAATCTTTCATATATATATTTCTGCTTACATGTTTTTATATCAGACAATTATTCTTTTTCAACCCCTATTCATTTATTTGCATTTTCTTTTCATATCACTCAATCCTGTTCGTATTACAGTATGGTTGTCTTTCTCTTTATTCCATTTTCTTCATCCTCTCTTGTTACTCTTTTTACTATCTCTCCTTATTTTGTACTGTTATTGATCCCCTTGGTTTCCTTTCTTGTCTCCCTTCCATCTCCTCCCTCCTACCATTGTTGTCCAGGTTAGCTCCTCCTTCTTCATAATTTCTTCCACAATGACAAATATGTTTTGCATCCTGCTTCAATTTGCCCGAAGCTTCTAAAACATTTCCACCACAAAGTTTTCATATCTTCATTCTCTAATCTTTCTATAGCCCCTGCCAGCAGATGACACCAATTTATGTTTCATTCTTACTACCTACAGACTAATGTATTCAACCTAAGAAGGACTTGTTAGTATTAGAGAATGAATTTAGAATTTCTTTTGCACTTTCATATCTAGCGGGTCTTCGTAAGTTGAGTGCAATCCCATGACTGTAACATTAATAAAGTAATTATATCGTGCTTTGATGGAAGGGTTTAACATTGAATAACATTGATACCTGGATGCGGAGTGTGCCTGTGTCGAAATATGTAAGAATAGGATGGGGTAGTTTGGTCATGTGATAATGATTGCTGAAAGACATTACAAAGGGAAACAAGCAACAACATAGCTATTTATCCATGTAAGGCTGCTTTTTTGTGATCAGGCCAGGAAATATTGTCAAAACAAACAGTTGGAGGATTTCAACCCAGAGACCTGTGGATGATTTATTTTGTTTCATTTATATTTATTACATTTCTTACTCCGGCACAATAGTAATCGGTCGATAATTCAAATACAAATATATATCCAAATCGCATTTACTAAATTAGACTGTGCAGCATTCTACGTATTTTGTTTTGGATAAATTATTATATAAGGTTGAGATGGATCATTAATGTGATGAGGTTGGGTGAAGATTATGTAGGGGAGGGAAAAGGACGTAATGGGTAGACACAAAATTATTTCGATTTAGAGCCTGTGAACAGATCTAAGAAACATGGTATTGAATAGTGACGTTGCACTCGTTAACGACACTTCATTAGATACAAAAGGTTTCTGAATGCGAGCGTGTCTCAAGGCGGTGGTTTAGTTAGTAGAGCGACCCCAGGCATAAACATATTGAGTTTCCTGTATAATTTCTGGGTTCTCAAGCCATTGTTTATATTCTGTCTACAAAATGTTGTTAATGCATATACTTGTGAATATAATTAAGTAATACTACTGCATCCAGGACACCTCGGCCTAAGCGCAAACATATTTCTGCTTAGATTTTACAGGATGGTGGTTTGCTGAGTAGAAATTGGGACTCACATTTATTTAGCTCAGGATCGACCACATTCATATACATAATGTTTCCTGAGCATCACAACATTTCCATAACACACATACAGAGACTCTCTTATTAAATCATCATTCTATTTCGCTGAGGTGCGTGTGTGTGTGTGTGTCTGTGTGTGTGTCAGTGCACATGGATGAATGTGAGTTGGCCATTGAGTAATAGTCCTGGAGCCAAGGGGTGTTTGCATGCATGAATGGGCCAGAAAATCACCCGCTTGCTTTAGTTAGAGGGTCCACTGGGACACCTTTTTAGCGAGGGTAGACATCCCGAAACCCGGCAGTTATCGTGTTATTCGGAGTTTTCGCTGAAATTAATGAAATCAAAATAACTCCTTTTTTTACGTGTGACGGTTACATAAATTGCAATAACTCGGCAATGAAATGGAGCTCTTTCAGAGCTCTTTCACCACTCAAAATAAAGCTTAAAGAATTATCTATTCAATGGATACAAACACAATAAGATTGGTCAATACCCAAGGTCATAAGAGGTCAAAGTATGACCTTTTCTGATGAGGAACTAAAATTTATGACTTTTCAAAATTAAATATTTGTGAAAAATAGGTAAATGGATTGAACGTTTAATGCTTTTATATTCTGGTTAGGTACACCATAGGCAAGTTTTTGAAATTAGTTGGAAAAGTTGATTACGTATTTTAACCCCTGTGTAGCAATCAATAAAAGGTATATATACCGTATCAACGTACTGAAGCATAACAGATATATGCCGTAATTTGTATTCTTTAGGATTGCAATAGGAATGCAAAAATTAGTTAATCCAGTATATTTTATGTTCTCTGTTCATATATTATTCATTTTAAATTTTGGGAAAACTATTTTTTTTTTTTTTTTTTTTTTTTCAGTGAAGAATGTCTGGCTTACCAAAGAAAATATAAAAGTAAAAAGCGAACCCCTTTGCACATGTTGAACTCTGAAGCTATTTATAATGTGTGTAGGTCAAAAACGCTTATTTCTAGTCTCAATAGGTTTGGACTGGCAATTAGTTATGACGAGCTACTCCGCTATCATTCTGATATGGCATCATTTGTTACAGAAGCAAGTCAGGGTCAGGTCCCACTTCCTAGTCATTTAAACACATCAAGCTTCACGTTGGGGGCCTTTGATAATTTTGATCATGAGGAAACAACACTATCTGGCATAGGAGGAAGTCATGACACTGTTATGATTTTTATGCAGGACAAACTTCAAGGAGTGACTCTGAATAGTAAGCCTAAGATATCGGAGACTGGTGTCACCCACAGAGAGACACAATTCACAAAAGAGATAGGTTGCCAGACTTTGTTTCCTTACACGAAAACTGCTAAAAAGCCAAGCCTTCCAACAATCTACGAAGTTCCGGAAGAACTGTACAAAATAGACAAATCACATGCAAAAAGTGTCAGCAGGAAGGACGTATCTTGGACTGTAAGTAGAATGGATCTATCATGTATGACGGAAGGTGTTAAAGAAACAACTATGGACCAAACAATGCCCTCTTGGAGTGCCTTTAACTCTCTTATTACTGATGAGAATGTGTGTCAGAAGGTTGTAGGTTTCCTACCAGTCCTTCCCCACCCTGTTACGGAATATGGCACAGTTTACACAGCATTAAAAAAACTTCCAGAATATTTTGAGTCAACTAGACCAAACACACTTGCCCGTGGTATGTGATGAGGGGTGTATCACATTGCCCGTGAAATCACCATGAGCAAACCATTTGAATTTAATAATTTGGTGTTATGTCTGGGCTCTTTTCATATGATTAAGGTAGTCATGGGTGCGATAGGAAAGCTCATTAATGGCAGTGGAGCAGAAACTATATTGGTAGAGTCTAAAGCATTTGGCCAAAATGTGGTAAGATCAGTTCTTGATGGATCACATTATACGAGGTCGTTGAAGGGTTTGTTCATGCTCTCTGAGTGTATAGAAAGGCTGCAGTGGGCGGAGTTCTTCAAAGTGGAAGGAATTGAGAGGTACAGGGATGAGCTTGAGCATCTGAGACTGTTGAAAAACTCTGTAGCAGAAAAGAAGAGGGAGGAAAGCAAGGTTCATTTGGAGGCATTTATGTCAAACTCAGAAGTCATGGTTGAAGACTTCAATAAATTTAGATGTCAGAGAAGTGCAGCGTCAGAGACTTTTACATTCTGGGACCACTTCGTCAGAATGGTGGCTGTTCTAAAGGACATGGTTAGGGCAGACCGTGAGGGAGACTGGAAACTCCATCTCCAAAGTGTTCAATCTGTGCTGCCGCTATTTGCTGGATGTGATAGGGTCAACTATTTTAGATGTGCTTCATTATACCTAGAAGATTATAAGAAAGCTACCAGAAGATGTGTACAAGAGTTTCCTGGCAGGCAAGTTCGTGGTGAAGCGGACAGATGGACCATTCAGTGCTGTAGGGGCAGACATGTGTCTCGAGCAGACGATAAATCGATCCCAGAAGAGTGCTGGGGGTATCATCGGTAGCACCAAAAAGAAGCAATTCGTTGCTCAGTGGGAGATCATTTACCATGAAATGTTAGCTGTTGTCAATTTCCAACGTCAGGTCAGTGGAGTCGTCACACCTAGCACAGAACTTTTAGTAAACCACGAGTTCAACTTATCAGCAACAAGGTCATCTGAGACATTGATTCAGGATATGATTGAGTATGTAAAAGAACATGACAACCCCAAGACGTTACCGTGTGAAGGAGACAAAGACAAGCTTCACAACATCCTCGCACAGGAAAGCATGACAAAGGAAATCCGTGACAATCTGCTCGAATTTGATGAAAGATCTAGGAAGAAGTATGAAACATTCCGAAATGAAAGAATCGTAATGAAACACAGATCCATCTTTGATACCATTCACAGGACGAACCTTAAGACATTCAAATCCATGAAGGGAGACCAAAGTACCTATAAGTCTACAAGCAAAGAGACCAAGAAGCAAATGGCAGAAACCCAGAAGATCTATGACATTGCTCGTGTCTGAGGATATGACATGAAACATTTGCTGGGGTTTGACCTGATTGACAGCAGTTACCTCTTTGACAAGAATGGACTAATGACCAAACCAAACAAAAGTGAACTGTGCACTGAGTTAGAAAAACACCTTGAAAAAGCAGACTATATACCACCATCTAAATGTAAGCCAGCAAATACAGTGACTATCATTGATGTAATGGCAGGCCTTCGTCGTATGCGGGTATCCCAGATGAACACCTTTGGTGAACTCTGCGATAAGTTCTTGGAGGTGTCATATGGACTTGGCAGCAACTCTAACCGTGTCGACTTCGTCTTTGACACATACATTGAGGATTCAGTGAAGGACAGCGAAAGAACTAGAAGGTGTGGTTGCAGCCCAATTGATTTATATAGGATAGGTACAGGAATGCAATTGCCAGTCACAATGGATGCATTCTGGGCCTCATCTGCAAACAAATCCAAGCTACAGAAACTCATTGGACAACGCATCTTAACCAAGCCAAAACCGATGACAGATACAGTTGTAAGCTCGATTGGACTTCCACCTGAAATTGAACCATGCCTGGCTATTTTTAATGGAAAAGAGACACCATTACCTGATCTAGACACAACGATTGAAGAGGCCGACGTCAGAATTATCCCACACGCTCGTCATGCAGTTGAGAATGGGACTAAGAGAGTGGTTATTATATCAAATGATACTGATGTAGTAATCTTGGCCCTACACTACTGGTCGCTTCTGAAGGCACATGGCCTACGAGAGATGTGGATTCGTGCTGGTGTTGGTAATACCACAAGATACATACCCCTTCATGTTCTAGGCGATAAGTTGGGATCAGATACTTGCAAAATCTTAGTTGCCCTGCACCATCTCACTGGTTGTGATTCCACAAGTAAATTTGGTACAAAGGCTGCTGCACTGAAGGCAGATCCGGTGCATTATCTGATTGATTTTGGAAAGGAATTGAACTGTATTAACTTCATCTTGGTGGAAGAGTTCCTTGTGAATGTGTACAAATCAGGAACCTCATGCTGAACAATGGATGAATTACGGTACTACCTCTACCACCACAGCAAAAAGACCATTTTAGAACTGCCTCCCACCAGCCGATCAGTCAAAGGTCATGTCCTCAGGGCATTCTTTGGGACATATCTACAGCTACACTGCCTAAGCAATCCTCAACTGTATCCCAGAGACTTTGGTTTCATTAAAGAAGATGGCATTCTTCAACCGGACCATCTTCAAGTCTTGCTACCGGATGACTTTGCAATGCCCTGCAAATGTACCTCCTGCTCTACTAAACGCTGTGTCTGCAGACAACTAGATATGAAATGCTGCCCTTACTGCAAATGTCAGGTGAAAGGATTTCAAAACCTAGGCCATTAATGTGACACATCACAGAATACATTTTCAACTGTATCCCCGGCTCACCCCTCTCCCCAAAAGTAGGTCATTCATTAATGTGACAAAAAATAATTGAAATCTGCTTTGAAGATATATATGCAATGTGTGATACTGTGATACAGAGTGTTTTGATAGAACTTTAGCTGACTCAGTAGTACCATAATTATATAACCAATACATAGCTATTATTGGTATATATATCATTCGCAAACTTCATATTATTGTGCTGGACGCCAAGGGATTAAAATACGTAATCAACTTTTCCAACTAATTTCAAAAACTTGCCTATGGTGTACCTAACCAGAATATAAAAGCATTAAACGTTCAATCCATTTACCTATTTTTCACAAATATTTAAATTTGAAAAGTCATAAATTGTAGTTCCTCATCAGAAAAGGTCATACTTTGACCTCTTGTGACCTTGGGTATTGACTAATCTTATTGTGTTTGTATCCATTGAATAGATAATTCTTTAAGCTTTATTTTGAGTGGTGAAAGAGCTTTGTAGACCATTTCATTGCCGAGTTATTGCAATTTATGTAACCGTCACACGTAAAAAAAGGAGTTATTTTTATTTCATTAAATTCAGCGAAATTCCGGAATAACACGATAACTGCCGGGTTTCGGGATGTCTACCCTCGCTAAAAAGGTGTCCCAGTGGACCCTCTAACTAAATCAAGCGGGTGATTTTCTGGCCCTTTCATGCATGCAAACACCCCTTGGCTCCTGGACTATAAGTACGTATGTGTCAGATAGAAACAGACACAGACAGACAGACAGACAGACAGACAGACGTGCAGACATAAACATAGGAGGAATTGAAGGTAGTAATAAAGTTGATTACCCCTGACAACAATGGCCGTGAATTCTTGAAAATAACACTGTATTTACCACAAGACACTGTTATCACTGATCTGTTATACTGATAGCGTACAACAGCCATACAGAGAGAGATAGAGTGAGAGAGAGAGGGGGGGGGGGGGGGGGCCGGAGGGCAGAGAGAGATATAAACAGAGAGAGAGGGTGACACAGCTGAGACCATCACTGAGAAATACACTATATTACAAAAGAATAACAAACATTAATTTTGTATTTATTTTCACTAACAAAGACAAGACAGTGAGGACGAGTGTCCATACTTTAAGCCACTACACCACGGCGTGATAAAGGAAACTCAACATTATCCGATTTAAATTAAGGAAAAGGGAAATCCTACAAGGAAAACGTATTTCAAGTAGTGGATTAAAGCATGGACACTCGTCCTGACTGTCGGTGGTTTGAGTTCAGCTGGGAGTATAAAAACATTTAATAGCTCACGTGTGTTTGTGAGATATACTTGATATTTATGACTCTCGTGTTTGGCTGGGCGAGAATTAAATGAAATCTCTATAACCCGAGTTGCTTGGGGGAACTTGTAAATATCCCTGTATGGTATCCTGGAATATGGATCCTATGGCTTGTGTTTGAATTGAAGTGCATTCTCCAAGTATGATTTCCCTTCTCCTTCATATAAATAGGAAATGGTTAAGTTCCTTTATCACGCTGTGGTGTAGTGGATTTAAGTATGGACACTCGTCCTGACCGTCTGTGGTTCGAGTCCAGCTGGGAGTATATATATATATGTACACCGTACACCTATCACTTCTTAGTTCACCTTCCCGTCCTACTTGCCACAAAGCGCACACACACACACAGTCACACAACCGTCACACTCACAGGCAGGCGTCAACAAAAACATAAACACATAGTCACACACAGACACACACACATACACAGTCATACACAGCCACACACACTAATAGGGACGGGAGTGACAGGTACAATATTGGAGTATGTGGACAGACAGGCATGGTGGGTATAAATGCTTGGGTACACAGACATAGCCGTAAACATTTGCATATTATGCATTGGCTCTTTCACATGTCCAATTTTTACGGAGCTATTTTTTGATAGGTAATTACCTTAATTGGCCTAAAAGGGGATATAAATTATAGTTTTGTATTATTTCCCAAACTTCTAGTATGTCAGACTCAGAAATGTAAATATATAGGAATACAGTCAACAAATAAACCTTCCGTCAATGTTAATTGCTGATGACCTTAAATAAGTAGATAGGATATATTGCTGGAAGAAGCTTGCGACTCCACCTTTATTAAAACTAACGAGTGTGCTTTGGGAGACACGCACATTAAAAAAATAACCTTTTACATAGCTTTCAGTTCTGTTCTGACTAGCATTAGACGACGATTTCAATTAGGTCTGGCAGGACCTTTTGGAATCTATTTATTTTTTTTGTTTATGTTTTTCTATGTGAATGAGGGATACAAAAGGCAGAACTGCCTGTAGCGAGTGCCTCCCGAAGAGTTAAAAGAGTGGCAGGGCCAAAATCAAGGGACGTTCGAGCCAAAATGCCTGGACACACGGAGTTAGAAGCAATTTAAGTCATAGGAAGAGGGAAAAACTGATTCTGGTAGAGAGTTCCAGAGCGTAGGTGTTGAATAGAAGAAAGACATATAATAACGTTTCACTCTTGGGTTGGAGAGTTGCACAGTGTAGTGGTGGTAAATATTGTCTAAATTAACCCTTTTAAAGAGACATACCTTATATATTGTGAATAAAATCGTCTACTTATTGGTAACACAAGGACGAAATATCATGGCCTTGTATACTGAAAGGGTAAACATGAATTGGAAAACTGATATAATATAAATATAATGTCATTGTAAAGACACGACAGTTTCGGCTCAACTTGAGACCTCTTCAGATGTATGAAAAGGCTTAAGGGGGGGTCACCGTTTTTGTTTTTTATAAATCTTTCTCTCCTTTTCTCTCTTTCCCTGGCTTAAGTATCCATTCGGCCCCATTCAGCCAACTGTTTTAAGACGTTTATCTCCATACAAGTGTCGATTTCTTCCTGGCGAGCGATAGCGAGCCAGCATTGTATAGAGAAATCCGGCTTCGCCGGAGACATTTTTCTATCGAAAAATATACACATTTAGCTTGCTGTCAAAACAAAAATATATATATGCTGGCTGGCTACCGCTCGCCAGGAAAATATTGACACCTGGATGATGTCTTAAACGTCTTAAAACAGTAGGCTGAATGGGGCCGAATGGATACAAGCCATAGAGAGAGGGAGAGAAAGGAAAAAAAGCGAGGTGGGCTCCCTTAAAGTGAACCGAACGTGTCGTTTCCTTACAATAAACATATCTTTCAATATTGTAACATTAGTTTTCCAATGTTTTATTCACGACACTTATAACACAAATTCAATGCATATAACAACTATGTAATCTCTAATGCTAAAATCGGTGCTACACGACTAATTTTAGGGAACTATGTCGAACCCTCTTGTATGTGTGTATGTATGTATGTATGTATACTGTCTTGATAGAGTACTGCATAAATGCACGGAATTTCGATGTGAGTATCCTAGGTTCGAGTCCTTGGAGTGTCGCATGTATTTGTTGATTTCATTAATTGAGAGTAGAAGTGAAGTTGTTTGGTGGAAAAAAATATAATAATATATACAGTAGATTATATTTTTATATATTTTGTATTATTATTATTTATTATTATTATTTATTTTTTATGTCGACCCATCTTAGGATACGACAAATCATAGGGAGATAAGACGTTGTAAATGTGTTGAGTATCCTGGCTGTGTTTATCATTTGCTCAATTCAATACACCTGACCTGAACTTTAAGTTGACCTAGAATATTACCTATATGGATAATCAAAATTGCCGTGACATATTGGCGATGGGTGGGAAGGAACCCGGAACCTTAGCTGGCAAGAGGGAAAGGCAAAAAGGAGAACGATAATGTAATGCACAGTTAGCAAGGTATTCGATATTGTTTTATATATATGTGTGTAACCAAACATTATTGATTCTTCAGGCGTGTCCATATCTAATTTCTTCCCTTTATCGACCTTAAACATATATTGTTATCTAGTTAGTCAAATAATATGATACCGGTAATTAGCCTATATTTATTTCCAATATTTACAGAAAGGATAAACTAGTTTTCATTCAGCTGGTTAGAATTGTATTCATATTGTCACAGATATTTACATAATGTCTGCAGGCTTTTGAAAATGACTATGTATTTGCATAATCAGATTCACTTTGCCAATTACCTCGCTATACGCTTCGTCGGCACTTGAATGTCTAAGGAACTCTCTCCAATTCATACATCTTTAAATTATTAAATATTTTGTTGTTTCTTTAAGATGTTTTCGTACATACCCGGTATACAGTATATATATATGAATATTTAATTAAATGCATATATATATATATATATATATATATATATATATATATATATAATATATATTATATATATATATATATATTACATTATTTTATATTCCACATTGTCATCAAGATTCTTTATCGAATCCAGGGTTCAGCAGTGATAGCCCTACACAATTAGGGCACATAGATTTGTTAAATATTAGGTTCAGTACCATATCACATATATTTATTTATTTAATTACTTATATTATATATTTCAATGAAAATTAGGATAGTTACATGACAAGTTCCCTAATCCTATTGTCTTACATGTATATATTTACATATGATATGTTTCGTGTTGATCTAACAATATAAGTAAATTATCATGTCACATTCCTGTGTTAATGTTCCCAGATAAGCGTTCGTAAAACTATCTATGTAATGTTGTATAGTTTGTTTGGAACTATCTATGTAATGTTGTATAGTTTGTTTGGAACTATCTATGTAATGTTGTATAGTTTGTTTGGAACTATCTATGTAATGTATAGTTTGTTTGGAAATCTATGTAATGTTGTATAGTTTGTTTGGAACTATGTAATGTTGTATAGTTTGTTTGTGGAACTATCTAATGTTGTATAGTTTGTTTGGAACTAATAATGTAATGTTGTATAGTTTGTTTGGAACTATCTATGTAATGTTGTATAGTTTGTTTGGAACTATCTATGTAATGTTGTATAGTTTGTTTGGAACTAATAATGTAATGTTGTAGTTTGTTTGGAACTATCTATGTAATGTTGTTAGTTTGTTTGGAACTATCTATGTAATGTTGTATAGTTTGTTTGGAACTATCTATGTAATGTTGTATAGTTTGTTTGGAACTATCTATGTAATGTTGTATAGTTTGTTTGGAACTAATAATGTAATGTTGTATAGTTTGTTTGGAACTATCTATGTAATGTTGTATAGTTTGTTTGGAACTATCTATGTAATGTTGTATAGTTTGTTTGGAACTATCTATGTAATGTTGTATAGTTTGTTTGGAACTAATAATGTAATGTTGTATAGTTTGTTTGGAACTATCTATGTAATGTTGTATAGTTTGTTTGGAACTATCTATGTAATGTTGTATAGTTTGTTTGGAACTAATAATGTAATGTTGTATAGTTTGTTTGGAACTATCTATGTAATGTTGTATAGTTTGTTTGGAACTAATAATGTAATGTTGTATAGTTTGTTTGGAACTATCTATGTAATGTTGTATAGTTTGTTTGGAACTATCTATGTAATGTTGTATAGTTTGTTTGGAACTATCTATGTAATGTTGTATAGTTTGTTTGGAACTAATAATGTAATGTTGTATAGTTTGTTTGGAACTATCTATGTAATGTTGTATAGTTTGTTTGGAACTATCTATGTAATGTTGTATAGTTTGTTTGGAACTAATAATGTAATGTTGTATAGTTTGTTTGGAACTATCTATGTAATGTTGTATAGTTTGTTTGGAACTATCTATGTAATGTTGTATAGTTTGTTTGGAACTATCTATGTAATGTTGTATAGTTTGTTTGGAACTATCTATGTAATGTTGTATAGTTTGTTTGGAACTAATAATGTAATGTTGTATAGTTTGTTTGGAACTATCTATGTAATGTTGTATAGTTTGTTTGGAACTATCTATGTAATGTTGTATAGTTTGTTTGGAACTAATAATGTAATGTTGTATAGTTTGTTTGGAACTATCTATGTAATGTTGTATAGTTTGTTTGGAACTATCTATGTAATGTTGTATAGTTTGTTTGGAACTATCTATGTAATGTTGTATAGTTTGTTTGGAACTAATAATGTAATGTTGTATAGTTTGTTTGGAACTATCTATGTAATGTTGTATAGTTTGTTTGGAACTATGAAGATGAAACTTGGCTCAGGCATCCCAGAATAGATTTTTAGCGATGAGTAAGTATGCTTTACGCACTGAAAAGTTGTGTTTCATATGTATATAAGATTATTCATTGTCAACATATTCATCGAGAAACTGAGAGCTATTTTAGTCAATCCTGGTATTTTCGTTTTTTGTTTCAACAAGAGTAGTTATTTAAGAGATATTTATACGAGATTCAGTTACAAAATACAAATACCTCTAATTGATCTTCTGTGCATAATAAGTAAAATAATTCCCTATATCTCTAAATTTTGCAAATCAAGAACATTCTTGGTCTTAATTCGCATTTATAATTATTAGGACGAAAATGTATTCAATACGAAAGGGTTTTTAATAGGTAACTAAACACATTATGTGTATTGATAGTAAATTATTATTATTAGTGTTTATATTACGTGAGTTTATCACTACTATTATACTTTTATAGAGGTAGTCTATAGTATTTTGGAAAATTTGATTACTCTTCCAGATCCAGATTACTTTTTGACAGAGTAGAGGACCGTCATATATATTTTTTGCACTACAAGAATGATGTATTTTCATGCTACGCCAAAGAAGGTTTGCGCATGCAGCACGCTTTGGATGTATAAAGTAGGTATGTAAAGTATATAAGTAAGAAATATATGAATACAATTTATATATGAAACAAAAAGCTGGTCTAAGCTTCAACTATGTCAGTAGAAATGTTTATCTACTCAAATAACGATCACCCCTCAACAACCCATCAATCATTGTTTTATTAATTTCACCACAACACCAAACACCTCCAATGAAATTAATGAAAGCATATAATTATGTGATCCACCAGGATTCGAACCCGGGTTATCACACACAGATTTTTAGACACCTTAACCATTACACCACCAAGACGGATAACTACAATGAGAAACACAGGAGGCACAAAATGATACCACACTGTCATCATCATCATCATCATCATCAACCATTACAGCAATTACCTCCAGTACCTCTTTATATATTCTACAACAGAGGCAGTACAGAATAATAACAAAATAACACAATATATCACAATTAAGGGGAGATTTCCACTTGAGAGATTTTTTTCTTGACCCCTTTCTCCCTCATGCTTAGCCCCATTGCTTTTGATATTATGAAACGTTTGCCCCATTAGTTTCGCGATTTTAAGAACTTTCACCCAATATTAAGACCTTTCGTGCAATTCAGGTGTCGAATTTATCCTGGCGAGCGATACCGAGCCTGTAATTTAAGAGGAACCGGCCTTCGGCCGGGAAATTTTTCTACCGAAAAATGTACAAATTTATCTTGAAAGGGACTCAAGGGGATGTAATTTTAAGCTTGATGGAGGTCTAGGGAACAAACTAAATACCTCCCCTTAAAACAGCATTCATGACCACAACGCCACTTTCGACCTGTTCATCTGTTACATCTGCTACAATCATCATCATCACCACAAGCCCTCACCACCACCCAAAAGCTTCACCACCTACCACAAATACCGCTGCCAACATCAATCACCAATCACACACATCACCACACACATCACCACCAACCACACACATCACCACCATCCACAAACATCACCAACAACCACCAACATCACCACCAACCATTACCATCATCAAAATACACTGCGATAACACCAACAATTGCAACCACAACACCACTTTCACCCTGCTCACCTGCCACAAACATCATAATCACCTACACACATCATCAACATCGACATACCAACACCCACACACTAACACTCACGGCTACACTACTATATCAAAATCAATAAAACTAACATCAGCACAAAAATAACAAGATTATCATCAATGGCACCATATCGATCACAACTAAGACAAGACAGTAAGACGGCAATAAATACATTATTTTCTGTGTTGATCATGGTCAATATTTAATCATTACCATGAAATATATATATTTTACATCCAGACAATAGTTGGTAAGAATGGACGTATGATTTGACCAACAATAATGCGTACGTAGGCTTTCCCTGAAGACCACTCACCGCGACACCAACCATAATACAGTAGCAATCAGATATCTTGAAACACTTCACTACTGCTTCCTTAGTCTTATTAGTAAATGTAACAAAGACGAACTTAATAAACCTGAATAAAACCTGTATAATTATAAAAGCTATTACAAAGTATGATAAGAGGTAATTTAGACATGCATCTGGATAGAATAATCTAATAGCAAATTCGAAGTGCAACAAAACATTTTGCCACGAATGTCCTCACCAAAGTAACCTGTCAGATTTTACAGTTTCACTCAAGTCCTTCACAAGATAGAGGTTAATTCAATTCAATTTGGCGACAGGCAGAGGGCTGTTCTCGGTCAACATGATGTGCGGTAGTTGGTTATGAGGACGAATGGTTATGATAAAATGTGGAAAGTTGATTAGTAAGTCATACCTAAACTTTTATCTCATCTATAATTATCAACAAAGCTACAGTATGATCCAGTTTGGGGGACTCAAACAAATAGCATTAAATATTAAATGACGTTATGGATATAACTATACTATAAATAGTCTTATAGTTAACATAATCATATTTACTACCAAGCATGGCCAATTTAATACCATGAGATACACATATTTCAATGCTAATAGGTAGTGAATGTTCATGGAAACATAATTGACTATTAAAGTTGCCTAATATATTATATTAGATAACTATCAATTCAATCCTAGTAATGTTTATGACAGCGGCAATAAGAAAAACGGTAATTGGTCGCTCTCTCTGTACACCGAAAGTTTTGCAATGTGTACAGTAATGTGTACTTCCTCCAGCCGGAAATGGTTGACAGTGTTATGAATGGGGACACAGCTTGCTCTTCCATACAGTATTTTACATTGGATTCTTCATAAATAGGCCACATCTGGTGTTTCCCTTGTTGAGGATTGCGTCATGACTCGGGCCATTGGTTGTTTACGCCCGCAGCTTTAAGGTATTCAAATTATTGGTGGGTGGGGGTGGCAGGGATTGACAAAAAAAAAAAAAAAAAAAAAAAATAATAATAATAATAATAATAATAATAATAATAATAATAATAAAGAAAAAAATATATAATAACAATAATTGTGATAATGATAATAATATTAGTAATGATAGGTGAATAGTTAAATATAAATTGAATAAATAAATATTCTGTTCAATTTCTATTTTGGTACAAAAGAAACTAAATGGTAAAGTTTCGTTGAAATCTACAATTTTACATACATTAATTATGCACATAAGCAAAGATAACTAACATACAGGTTGATATAAAACAAGAATAATATATATTGTATATATAGTAGCTCAATATTATAATTATGACTATTATTCAATATTATGTGGAAGTATTATACGGATTAATTATATTGGGACATGGTTCCCTATAGGCGGAACTGTTCCTATAGATGTATTGTAGGATGGTATATCATAACCAACTTTGACAGCGTAGCTGATTATTCTTAGTTCCCATGGTCTGTTAGCATTGACTCGGGTGGTGATAGTGGCTCGAGATGGTGATAATACCTTTGCACCAAGATACTGAGGTGTTATCACCTCTTCCACTTCCTTCTGTCAGTTAGGGAGTAGCCAAGGCAGACACATTAATACAGACCTAGTGCGTAGACGTGATAAGCTCTATGCTCCAGTTTGTGAAGCAATAATCACTTCACTCATATTAATTGCACTAAATTTATATATATAAACCCAAGTGTTTTCAACCCAGGCTGTACATTATTGGCTAACTCTAATTAAAAAACAGAAGCCCATCAATGTGTTTTTACTGGCCATTAACTTTGATTGTGCTATTTACCTAGTCGTAAGCATCTACTAAAAGAACTTCCGACCAGAAAACGCCTACAAGGTGAACTCCTTCCCGCTGGAAAGGTCATTTTACAAACAAGTGCCGGTTAATATATAGCCTATATTATATATATATATATATATATATAGTCATCATCATCAGCCTGAATTAGTTCACTGCAGGACATAGGCCTCTCCTAAACGTTTCCACTCGAGCTGGTCTGATGTTTGCCTGTTCCATCCTACCCCAGCAAACTTTCGGATCTCATCCCTCCATCTGGTTCTGTGTATACTCCTGCCTATAGCTCTATCTCTAAGTCCCCGTTCTGTTGCTCTAGCTGTCCATCTCTTATCATATCTTCCAAATATATGACCTGCCCAGGACCATTTCCTCTTTTTTATAACACTTAGAATATCTTCTACTTTTGTTTGTTCTCTTACCCAAGAGGCTATCTTCTTGTCTCTCCAAGTTATGCCTAACATTATCCTCTCCATTTCTCTTTGGGCACTCCTAAATTTACGTTCTTAAGTTTTTGTTACACTCCAAGTTTCTAATCCATAAATTAGTACAGGGAGAACACATTGCTTGTATACTTTCCTTTTTAATGAAAGGGGTAGCTTGCTTTTTATAATACAGCTCTGTTTCCCAAATGCACTCCATCACATACCTATCCTTCGCTACATTTATCTAGTGATCTGGGTATGTCTGTATGACCTGGCCTAGATATATATGTTCTTCCACTGATTCTATCACTTTATCTTCTATCTATATTTGTTGTGGTTGCACAAGATTATTGAATATAATCTTAGTTTCTTTCTATTAAATTTCAGTCATAACTTAAGGCTTTCTCTGTTTAAATCTTCCAATTTGTTTTTAAATTGTCTCCTAAGTCACTGAAAAGAACTATGTCATCAGTGAATCTGAGGTTGCTTAAGTATTCTCTGTGAACATTAATATTATTTTATTCCCTTATTGCCCCATTCAAGATTCATAATTATGCCTTCCAACTCGCTGTGAACATCTTTGGTGAAATTGTATCGCCCTGTCGTACTCCCATTTTAATTGGTATTGTTTCACTTTCCTTGTGGAGGTTTATTGTTGCTGTACCATTTCTATGTATGCCTTTTGTAAGCGTCACACAATTATCTTCTATGTCTTGTTTTCGAATCGCTCTCAAAACAGAAAGCAAGCTAATTGGTCGATAGTTTTTCAGGTCTTTCTCATCTCCGTTTTTTTGTAAACGAGAATAATGGTGACATTTGTCCAGGTTTGAGGAACCTTTCGACATTGCAGAAATGTTGTGTATAGTTTGGTTAGTTTATAAAAGTTCAACATCGCCTACATCTTTGATTTGGTCAATAGTAAGATTGTCGTCACCATTTGCTTTACCTCTCTTTGCGTCTCATAAAACTGTCCTAGCTTCTCCTATTGTTACCCTAGTACTGGTACATCAATGTTTACATGTTCCTGAATAATGTCTTCGAGTCTGTTTTCCCTGCTGTATAGCTTAGTATAAAAATGTTCAGCCACCTTGATTATTTAATCTCTGTTGTTGGTAATTCACCATTTGAATTTCTTATACTATCCATTTGACTTTTCCCTGTACCAAGCCTTCTTTTAGTTGCTTTCAGACTTCCACCATTTTTTAAAGTCTCTTCAATTTTGGTCATACTAAATGTTCGGATATCTTCAGTCTTTTTCTTGTTGATGGTCGTAGTTAGTTCCGCTGCTTCAATCTGGTATCAGGCTGTTATAATTGTCATATTCATTCTCTTCTTCAGATCCTTCGTTTCTTCTGAAATTGTACTGCAAGTAGGCTACTTTTGCCTTCTTTTCCTGCTACACTTAAAGATGTTTCTGTTATGTTTCTGGTAAAGTGTTCATTCATTTTATCTACTGTCTTAAGTGTGCCAACTGCGAATATCGATTCTGAATATCTAACCTAAACCCTTCAGTCCTTTCTCTCAGTGTGCATAAGTTTGGTTTGGTACTTATAATTAGCTTGTTTTTCTCTTTCTTGAAATTTAACCCTACTCGACATCTCACTATTCTGTGGTCACTTCCAACATTCACTTTGTTCAGCACTGTTAAGTGTTTCACAATATCTGGTTTGTCAGTAAGGATAAAGTCAATATATTTTTTGTTTTATTCCATTACGATTTTCCATGTTCATTTCCTGCTAGCTTTCTTTTGGGAAAATGTATTCATGATCTCTATTCCAAAGCTACCTATAACTGTTTAACCTACTTTGTCTATTCCAAAGCTACCTATAACTGTTTAACCTACTTTGTCTATTCCAAAGCTACCTATAACTGTTTAACCTACTTTGTCTATTCCAAAGCTACCTATAACTGTTTAACCTACTTTGTCTATTCCAAAGCTACCTATAACTGTTTAACCTACTTTGTCTATTCCAAAGCTACCTATAACTGTTTAACCTACTTGGTCTAGTCTACTTTGGCCTTAAATTCTCCGATCACAAATGTGAATTGAGTGCTAGTCTTTTCATAGCATTTTCTACATCTTTGTAAAACTTTTAAATTTCGTCATCATCGTGATTTGCCATTGGTGCATATACTTGGATTACTTTGACGCTATAAAATTTATTGAGCTTAATAATTATTCCTGCAACTCGCTCATTGATCTACGACAGTACCAGGCATAGTCGTTTATTTAGCAAGAATCCAACTCCATATTCTATCCTCTCTTATTTTTGTTTTTAACACAAAACGTGACCGTCAGGCAATTCAATGAATGCCTCACCTGTTCTTTTAACTTTGCTAAGACCTACGATATTCTATTTAACGTTTCTCAATTCCTCAAGGAAGATAGCCAAGCTTGCTTAAGTGGTCAGGGTTCGGACATTGTACGTTCCAGAGGTAATTTCCAAAAGTGACCTGTTTATATCTATACCTATATATATACAGTATATATATATATAATGTAGAACGAAAATCAGGTAATGATTATCTGTATCTAATGCCTATCCACAAATGTCTATCCTATAGCTTTAAAAAATCTGGAAAAATGTATTGTTTTTACCAAGCGTATTCCATATGACTATCCTCAAAATGTAAACCTAAATATAACTAAGTGAATATTTTTCTTTCTATGTATCTATTGAATACTTGATTATATGTCAACAATATACTATGTGCTAATAGTTTGTGGACAGCAGATGTGCAGTCGTGCCAAGAGTGACTGGAGGCGATGCATAGCGTTATGTAGGGTCGTTTTGTTTACAAATCAGTTCGCTCACTTGAGTGGTCTCCACCTCACTTTGAAGACAGTTAGGTTTGGTTATGTTAAATTTGGATCGGTTAGATTAATGGTGTGTTGAGTTGAGTTAGGTTTAGGATAGGTTAGGTTTGACTAAGAACAGGATTTTATTTAGGTTAATGGCAGGACAGGATAAGTCAAAGACGGCAGGTTAGAGTATGGATAAAGTCAGGCCAGGATATAATAGGATAAGGTTAGGTGGAAGATATGATCATATTAGACAGAAAAGGAATAACAGAAACAGTGCTTTCAAAACCAGTGACATTTTGATTGTTGCCAGACGTTTCGCCGTTCGATAATGACATAATCAGTGACATTAACATCACAACAAAATTTGCAAGTTGAATGTACATTTTAAACCGTAGGTTTCCTACGACCAAGCGCATCTCTGAAATACTGTAGATTAAGAACATATTTACCTAAGGCCTGATTAGAATGAGTGACGTTATGATTAGATGAACTATTATAAGGTAAGCATGGTCTAACATTAAGGTAAGGTAGATTAGGTTAGGTGAATTTACAAAGACACATCAACTTTCAAGAAGAAGGAATTGACAGGTAATGAAATAACTAGTGAACCAAGTACCTAGTGCACGAATATTTAATGAACGAAATGTCTAGCGAACGAAATAGTTATTGTGCGAGGAGACCGTCGACCATTAGCGAAACTGATGACTTGCGGTTTGTGAAGCAATGGGGTACCGGGTGGCCTTCCAAATATGATAAATGGGGTGGGGAATTTTGTAGTAAACCTAGCAACTCATACACAAACACACACACAGTACACAGACACACACACACACACACACACACACACAGTGCACGCACATAACTAGTACATGCACTCATGCATGCATTGCTTATACAGTATATACACAAATATTGACACAACACACACACAGTCACACACATACACACAAAGTACAAGCACATAAACAGTACATACACATATACAAGCACGCACACATATACATAGACACGTCTACCCCCCTCCCCCCACCCACCCACTCCCCACACACACACAGTGCACCAAGTAACACACACAACATGAAGTCTTTTAAGAATCACTACCAAATACTCTTGTTTCCCAGTCATGGTTAACATAAATTATTTCCCAAACGACATAGTTAGTATGGAAATTACAACGTGCTGGTTATTTGATGTTAATGCTTAAAGGGAGAATTGTATTAATTTGTATATTTATTCAGATATTTACTATTTTTTTCAGTTTCTTCCCTAGACCTCCATCAAATTTAACAAATATTTCCAAAACCCCCTTTGAGATAAATTTGTGCATTTTTCGGTAGAAAAATGCCCTGCCAATGGCCAATTCCTCCTAAATTTCAGGATCGCTATCGTTCGCCAGGAAAAAAATTGACACCTAAATGTAACGAGAGGTCTTAAAATCGCCAAACTAATGGGGCGAACGTCTTAAAATCTTGAAACTAATGGGGGAAAATGAAATCCGTAAAATCCCCCTTCAGACCCCCGTAACCCCATTGTGATACGCCTACATGTAATCTAAGCGCACATAAAGGGAGCCCACCTCGCTTTTGTTCTCTTTCTCCCCCTTTCTCTTTGGCTTTCAATGTTCATATTCGCGTATTAACCCCTTGAGGATTATGATTGGTTTGGACAGTTTCTTCTTGGTATCATTAAGCGATTGTATTATTTTTAGGAAGGATCTATGGGTATTAAAAGGGTAAAGACAATCTCAGTAAAGACTTCCATATACTGTACAGTATATGTATACCCTTCTCAATCTGAATAAAATCGTCTAATAATAGCCAGAATAAACTGTCAAATGCATCATAATCCTCAAGGGGTTAAGTAAACGTTGTTTCTCATTGTTAGAATTAGGAAAATTGATCGATCCTAATATAAATAAATATTCTTATAAGATTTATGGTATGTTTTTTTTGGGTGTTTTTTTTTATACTGTATATACTGTATATAGAATTGTTGTGTGTTCATTGTTTTATGTTGTGTTGTCCCTATTCTGGCTCTATCTTGAGTCGGCCACCTCCCCCCCCCACCCCAAAAAAAAAGGGAGCAAAGACTAAAATAGAGAGAAAAAGAAAAGAAAAGAAATAGGAAAAGTGGGGGGTTGGGCCTAAGAATATATAATAGAATAGATATAGAATTTGGTCTGACACGGTGCACCTAACGGTAACTCTGAAGACACCACTTGATCTTAAAAGTTACACACATCTTACAATTTCAATCATTTTCTTCCTCTTCATTTGACTAGCGGTATTGTTTCACAGTACACCGAGCAAGAGGAGTAGCGGTCCACTTCATTTAATGTTCATTGATTTAAGATCACGTATATGCTCAGTTCTCTGCATGTATTGTGCTTAAAAACTGTATAATTTTAAGATTATGTCAATTAAGCACATTGATCAACCAATCAGAAATGTGATGTGTATTATTAATATTCGGCAACCAGAGATATTAAACTACATCTCATAACTAAGCAATGAGTCTATATAAAAAAAAAAAAAAAAAAAAAATACTGAAATATTACTACATTGACACGTAAAATGAGTGTTTCGTAATTTATGTGTGCTAATTTAATCACGTATACAACTGAAGCACTTTGTACGTGTATAACTGTTGCTATAATTAAGAGTTGGGTATTTACAGTGTACAAAATACATACTATACATAATTCGTAATATATTTCGGCTATTAAGACAAACTCTTCCATTTAATATTAAACAACTGATGGGTTCTAGTTATGTGGTAATGGGCTGGTCTATCAGAGTGAGAATTGAGCGATCTCTGCCATATACCCATAGCTTACTCTGACTGTTTCTCTTACTTATATATTTTCTAGATCTCAAGTGACGGCGTCTCTTCCGTGGATTGACCTCCCAATCTACCAAGATTGGAAGCCAAAGCGTCACAGTTTTCCTTTGCCCCTCAACTTTCTCTTCATAATTGCTGAGGGACACAGGGCCCTGGGTGGGGCTTTGGTTTCCCGGGCGTTTCCGCACCCTCCTCAGCTCCCCGCCATGGATTGGCTTCGGTCACCCAGGCTTTATTGTGGTTGGCAGGTAGGGTTCTGTGGGGGCGCTCGGTTATGGCCTTGGCCTTGCTCGGGGCCTTGGGGCTGTTCGGCCAGGCAGCTTGGGGAACAACAACAACTGATGATTTATTTACACTTGGCTGAAAATTCAATTCCTTACAACCAAATATCTCGATACTTAACCCTTTCTGTACTGGCGACGTCATTTTATTTGATTACACCTAAATTTAGACGATTTTATGAAGCTTATGTAGGATGTATGGTAGCTAAAAGGAGTAATTGACATAGTATGTGTCCTTTCAATGGGTAGACGTCCTTCCTAATCTGAATAAAATAGTATAATAGTTGTCAGAACATAAGGAAAAGGACGCCATCGGTACAGAAGGGGGTTAATGGAAAAATAAGTAACTACGATGTCTCCTCTTCATTTTCTTCACACCTATACCCTGGTCATTATTGGTAGGCCAGAAATAATGACTCTTAAGGGGGGTCACCGGCTTTTTTTTATCTTTCTCTCCTTTTCTCTTTTTTCCTGGCTTGTATCCATTCGGCCCCATTCAACCAACTGTTTTAAGACGTTTATCACCATCAACGTGTCGATTTCTACCTGTCGAGCGATAGCGAGCCAGCATTGTATGAAGAAATCCGGCTTCGCCGGAGAAATTTTTCTATCGAAAAATGTACAAATTTAGCTTGCTGTCAAAACAAACATATATATGCTGGCTCGCTACCGCTCGCCAGGAAAATATTGACACCAGGATGAGGGTAAACGTCTTAAAACAGTTGGCTGAATGGGGCCGAATGGATACAAGCCAAAGAAAGAGAGAGAGAAAGAGAAAAAAAGCGAGGTGGGCTCCCTTAACATCTGTAACTCATTAAGAACTAGTAGTAGTAGTAGTAGTAATAGTAGTAGTAGTAGTAGTAGTAGTAGTAATAGTAGTAGTAGTAGTCTTAGTAGAAATATAAATACAAAGGAAGACAATCAACTACAGACCAATTGGTCCTTACAAGGCTATTTGCTAAAATAAAATATAAACTATATAAATAGTATTGATCGCCACAACAATCAACTGGAGTACTATAGGTAGCGCCAACGAACTTGACAATTATCTCCATCCCTGACCTCTTCGTAACTCAAAAGGACCTTGAGGAAACTGACTGTAAATGTCCATATCTATTTCCTGGTGGACTCTTCCCAAATGGACTCTTCGATTGCTTTCATTCATTTTGAGTTATAAGAAGTTAAGGGGTCCAGATTATTGTCAAGTTCGTTGGCGCTACCTATAGTAGTTGTTGTTGTGGTTATTGTTGATGATGATAGTGGTGCCGTTGTTGTTGACAGTAGTGAAGTCAGTGAACTGGTGAAGTCATCGTCAAGAGTGAGTTATTGGTGTGTGGCAGGAATGGTGGTGTAGTGCAAAAAATAAAAATAAATAAAAATGTGTGATGTGATAATTTGGATGATGGGCGAGTTGCAGAGATATAAAGGGGAGAGACTCTGTAGGTGACTGGGTACTTCGGTCACTTTGCTCACGAGACATTTCGCTTACTGCTTCTTTCCTGTCATTTACGGTCGAGTAATCAATGTAACTCGCTTTATCCTAGTCCATACCTAATCTTACCTAACCTACCTTAACTCTATCTTGCTCTATCTCTTCTAACTTAATTATTGTTATTTTTTTTTATTTGTTTGCTCCCTAGACCTCCATCAGCCTAAGAACTATTCCCTGACAACTTTCGAGATAAGTTTGTAAATTGTTCAGCAGAAACATGTTCTGGCCAAAGGCCGATTCCTCCCAAATTAGAGGCACGCTATCGTTCGCCAAGAAATAATCGGCACCTAAATTGCACGAAAGGCCTTAAAATTAACACAAATTTAGGGTGAAAGGTCTTACAATCACCAAATTAATGGGACAAACTATTTGTAATCCCCAAATCAAGCATGAGGGAGAAGGGTGTCCAAAAAAAAAAAAAAAATATCCTTATCCTAGCTTAATTCATACCTAAGCTAATGTTACTAATCTAACCTAACCGACCCTAACTGTGTCTTGCCTTACCTAACCTAAGTTAACCTAGCTTAAGGGCGGGTTTTGTGGACTCTCTTCTCCTTCATGTTTAACCCAATTAGTTTGGAGATTTTAAGACATTCAACTAATTAGTTTGACGATTTTAAGACCTTTTGTGCCATTTAGATATCGATTTTGTCCTGGCGAGCACGAGCGAGCCTGTAATTTAAGGTATTTTTTTTCTACCGAAAAATACTAAACGTTATCTTGAAAAGGGGTCTTGGGGGTATCTTTTTATGTTTTATAGAGGCCTAGAGTGGAAATAACAGATAATAAATAGATAAATAAAGGACAAATATATAAATATCTCCCCTCAACCCATGTTTAGGCTAATCTTACTAATCTAATCCAACTTATCTTAACTTTATCTTAATACCTTACCTAATTAAACACATACCTAGGATAATCTTGCTAATCTAAGCTACCGTATCTTAAATTTATCTTGCCTTACCTAACCTAAACTAAATGTTATAACGGGAAGTAACCTAACCTAAGCCAAATTATACTAACCCCCTAACCCATGCCTAGTCTAACCTAACTTAGAGCCTAACCTATCTTAAGGGGAGGTTTTTAGTTTGTTTCCTACTCCTCCAGCAATCTAAAAATGTCACCCCCTTGACCCCCTTTCAAGATAAATTTGTACATTTTTCGGTAGAAAAATTTCCCGGCCGAAGGCCGGTTCCTCTTAAATTACAGGCTCGCTATCGCTCGCCAGGATAAAATCGACACCTGAATGGCACGAAAGGTCTTAATATGGGTTGAAAGTTCTTAAAATGGCTAACCTAATGGGGAGAACGTTTTATAATATCAAAAGCAATGGGGCTAAACATGAGGGAGAAAGGGGTCAAGAAAAAAATCCCTCAAGTGGAGATCTCCCCTTAATCTCAGCTAGCATGGCATAGCTTTAACTTTACACATATTACAATCTAATCTCACGTACCAGTAATTTAGCATAACCAAACATATCCGAGTTTCAATAGGTGGATAAAACACTTCTATCGAATACAAAACTGTGTGTGTGTGAGAGAGAGAGAGAGAGAGACAGAGAGAGAGAGAGAGAGAGAGAGGGGGGGGGGAGTGAGAATGAGATATCAAGATGACTGGGAGAGCTTCATAGTAATCATGTGACAAAAGTTGAATCATTCTTTACACAGATATTCCTCAATATTTTACTGGGATATATATTATAACATCTCGTAACTTTACGGTTCTTTGATTTATAATTTACGCCCATCATTTTGTTAAGAATTTGTGTAGCATCTTTCTGATGTAAAAATTTTAAATATTTCGGATATTAAACGTATTTTCAGAATTGCTCTTGCATATTCTACACATTAATTTGCTATATGAATTTTGACAGTGCCATATTAGCTTACATAAGAAATATCCAAACTTTTAATTTCAGTATATTCTTGTTTACCTTTCCAAAATACAAGTTCTGTTATGTCGAAATGTGTACATCTGCTACTACTACTCTATGATGTCAAAATCAACACATTCATATGTCTGACAAAACATGGCTATTCTGACTACCCTAATTCTCTCATATGCCACTAATCGTTGAGAGAATTTATCTATCTATCTATACATATATTGCCAGACCTTGACTCTCGAGGGAGTGGTCACGAACAAATCACCTCTATGCTCCTCAACCACCGACACTACTTAAACTCATGTACCTCTCGACTCCATTATTCCATCTCATGCTCGAGCTGCTTCTCCCTCTCTGCCCTGCCACTTAATTCTCATACACTTAGTATATTATTGGGGAAAATGATAAAGAGGGCATAATATATACTATTGTGTATCAGCCCTCCTTGTCATGATAAAGAGGGCATAATATATACTATTGTGTATCAGCCCTCCTTGTCATGATAAAGAGGGCATAATATATACTATTGTGTATCAGCCCTCCTTGTCATGATAAAGAGGGCATATATACTATTGTGTATCAGCCCTCCTTGTCATGATAAAGAGGGCATAATATATACTATTGTGTATCAGCCCTCCTTGTCATGATAAAGAGGGCATAATATTTACTATTGTGTATCAGCCCTCCTTGTCATGAAAAAGAAGCATTAAAACACAAACTATGTATATCAGAATTGTATAATTTTCATGACAACAAACTTGTTTAATTGAATTGAATTGAAATTAAACAAAATATTAATTCCACAAAGATCAACGTGTAATATAGTTAAGAAACACTCACCCACGTGAGCAATACAGGTGGTGTGAGCAGGACTTTCTAGATTATTTTGAAACTATTTAGGAAGACAGGAAATAAAGTCGCCTAAGTTAAAGGTAATGTTGAGGATGGATAGACAGGTTGGTGAAATGAGAATACACCCAATACTTTCTCTATATAAATAGTCCTGTACGCTACTAGGTTCATGTGGTGTTAAGATGGTAGTGACAGTTATGGTGATTTTTTTAAGGATCTGTTGGACAGTGGTAAGTTGGTAACTTACGTGAACGAATTCGGTATTCAGGAAAGAAGAAAACAGCGTCTGTAAGAGTTTATGAGAAACACTGTCATTACCGCCTATTCCTGTAGGTGGTAAGAGTACTTTGTTTTATCTTTATCTTGGTCTTGTGTGTGAAAGAGGGTAGGTGGATTGCATTTTGTGTGTACGTGTGTTTGTGTGTGTGTGTGAGTTTGCTCGTGTGTGTTTTGGGGTGTGTGAGTTTGCTCGTGTGTGTGTGTGTGTGTGTGTGTGTGTGTGTGTTGGGGGAGGGGAAGATCGACTTGTAGTGGGTAATTGTGGATGTAGTATGTGTGAAAAAAAGAAAAAAAAATATTCCGACTACTCCCTGACACTCATGACAGGGTGGTTGTGAAGGGAATGTTGTAAGACGTTTATCCCCATCCAGGTGTCGATTTCTTCCTGGCGAGCGATAGCGAGCCAGCATTGTATGAAGAAATCCGGCTTCGCCGGAGACATTTTTCTATCAAAAAATGTACAAATTTAGCTTGCTGTCAAAAAAAAAACATATATATATATATGCTGGTGTGAGAAGTTTGGGATTATGGTGGTGCTGTAGGAGGTCGTGATAGGATGGGTGGGGTGGGGTTAGGAGACATGTAGTGGTGTTATAGGGGAGCGACTCATTGGTCACACACGAACAACCCCAACACACTCCACTGCTCCCACAACAATAACTCCACTCACCCATGCACTCGGAGCCTTCTTGACCCACTAGAACACACAAACTGATTAATGCTAATAGTTGTGCATAGTGAAGCCCTTAATAGGTTAGTGTGATATTGTTTTGGGATGCAATATTCAATCTAATGTGAACCTATTTATCATACAACTAAGTTGGAGATTTCAGCTGTAGCATATTATAATGATCAAAGCAATGCCTAAGATTTTCCTGAGTAACAAATATTTCTTTAAACTTTGCCATTAAGCAGGGTATTTTCGACTTGAGGAATAAAAGAAGTTAGCATTTTGACTTAGGAATAATTATAGTTCTCAACCTTAACGGGCTCCGAAAAGCAAAGTAATGAGTATGAACGCCGCGGCCAATCACCACCTAGCGAACGCCGACCGGATTTAAATGACACTGTGGCAGAAATATATGACCTGATTTGACATGGCCTGTAGTAAGTAGTTGGCCTATTTATACTACATATATCCCTTCTGCGTGTCGTAAGAGGCGACTATAGAGGTTGGGTCGGTGGGCTTGCGACCCCCATCCGGAAAAAATACCTAAACAAAGAAAAACGGATGAACAGCCTCGGATTGGGGGCGGTTCGTTCGTGGCCACCCCTTCGGGGATCACGGCGTCCGGCAATAGATAGATAGATAGATATCCCGGGAAACATGCGTCAGACGAGGGAGGTAGGTTTTCTCGCCAATAGACAACATCGCCCTCTGTTCACCCAAATTCGAAGGAAACACACATGGTAACACTCACAAATAATATATATATATATATATATATATATATATATATATATATATATATATATATATATATATATATATATATATATATATATAATTAACATTATACAATATATCGATATATAGACAACAAGCCTGTCTTACAGCTACCTTAACTCTAGTGTCAAAGGTACACAATGAATTTAAAGAGCAAATTATCATGATTAATAGTGCGCAATATTTTAGGAGATAATACTTTATTAGTGTAATACAGTTTCTTACCTCAGAATAAAGACAAATAGAAAACAAGAATATCATATTGTACAGTATATGTATATCATATTGTACAGTATATGTATAAGAATATCATATTGTACAGTATATGTATAAGAATATCATATTGTACAGTATATGTATATCATATTGTACAGTATATGTATAAGAATATCATATTGTACAGTATATGTATAAGAATATCATATTGTACAGTATATGTATATCATATTGTACAGTATATGTATAAGAATATCATATTGTACAGTATATGTATAAGAATATCATATTGTACAGTATATGTATATCATATTGTACAGTATATGTATAAGAATATCATATTGTACAGTATATGTATAAGAATATCATATTGTACAGTATATGTATATCATATTGTACAGTATATGTATAAGAATATCATATTGTACAGTATATGTATAAGAATATCATATTGTACAGTATATGTATATCATATTGTACAGTATATGTATAAGAATATCATATTGTACAGTATATGTATAAGAATATCATATTGTACAGTATATGTATATCATATTGTACAGTATATGTATAAGAATATCATATTGTACAGTATATGTATAAGAATATCATATTGTACAGTATATGTATAAGAATATCATATTGTACAGTATATGTATATCATATTGTACAGTATATGTATAAGAATATCATATTGTACAGTATATGTATAAGAATATCATATTGTACAGTATATGTATAAGAATATCATATTGTACAGTATATGTATAAGAATATCATATTGTACAGTATATGTACAAGAATATCATATTGTACAGTATATGTATATCATATTGTACAGTATATGTATATCAATGTCAGTTGGATATCTGGCTAGAGTGTTACAGGGTTATTAAATATGTTAATCAAATGTGCAGGAAAGAAAAAGAACACAATAAACAAATTGTGTCAAAATAACTTATTACACACAGACACATATACCACACACTTTTTATTTGTTGTATTATTAAAGTGACAATTTCGAAATGGTGTACTATCAATCTTATTCTAGTTCCCTTATAGTTTATTTTATTGTACCTCCCTAAATTCAACATCTTTGCTCCCCAATTCGGCCCCTCCCCGTCCCCCACCCCCCACACACACACATTAACCCGTGCCCCAAATATTACGGATGTACATAAATAAAGTTAACAGCGGGAAATTGTAGACTATATCTCTCTCTCTCTCTCTCTCTCTCTCTCTCTCTCTCTCTCTCTCTCTCTCTCTGTCCTTTATCATTACCTACCGCGGTCGACAGATGTCATTGATTGCTGCATTTTGTTGTTGTTGGTGGTGGTGGTGGTGGTGTTAGTGGTGGTGTTGTTGTCGTTGTTGTTGGTGGTGGTGGGTGATGATTGTGATGTTGATATTGCTGTCGTTGTTGGTGGTGGTGGTGATTGTGATGTTGATATTGCCGGTGTTGTTGTTGTTGTCGTTGTTGTTGGTGGTGGGGGTGGTGATTGTGGTGTTGATATTGCTGGTGTTGTTGTCGTTGTTGTTGTTGTTGTTGTTGTTGTTGTTGTTGTTGTTCCCCAAGCTGCCTGACCGAACAGCCCCAAGGCCCCGAGCAATTTCAAGGCCACAACCGAGCGCCCCCACAGAACCCTCCCTGCCGACCACAACAAAGCCTGGGTGACCGAAGCCACTCCATGGCGGGGAGCTGAGGAGGGTGCGGAAACGCCCGGGAAACCAAAGCCCCACCCAGGGCCCTGTGCCCCTCAGCAATTATGAAGAGAAAGTTGAGGGGCAAGGGAAAACTGTGACGCTTTGGCTTCCAATCTTGGTAGATTGGGAGATCAATCCACGGAAGAGACACCGTCACTTGAGATCTAGAAAATATATAAGTTAAAGGAACAGTCAGAGTAAGCTATGGGTATGGCAGAGATCGCTCAGCACTCACTCTGATAGACCAGCCCATCACCATGTGTGTCATTGTTGTTGGTGGTGGTGGTGATGGGGTGATTGTGGTGTTGATATTGCTGGTGGTGTTGTTTTCTTTGTTGTTGGTGGTGGTGGTGGTGGGGGTAATTTGGTGTTGATATTGCCGATAT